>CAJNOJ010000193.1:0-36967 GCA_905250025.1 Adineta ricciae
TCCCGGGAACATTCTTTATTATAAGATATTATGTCACAGGTGATTATCATCCTTTGTCACTTCGTGTTGGATGGATGTCAGTTGCAATATCAATGGCAGTTTTGAATGTTGTATTGATATTTTGCATACCTCAGTTGCGAAATATTGTTAGGAAAGTATTTCAAGAACATCGGATAGGAGTAAGTACTGTTGTTGTTCGAACTGAAGAAATTCAAAGTTAATCTGTTTTTTGGTACATGAAATGAGTTTTCTACGATCTATGTGTTTCAGTGATGGGATCGGTTCGTGTTTTTACAATAGCCGAACCAAACCGAGAGGATTTTCATTCAAACCGATCGAAGTGAACCGAAATATATTATTCTCACCGTGAATACTAAATATTATTTGCTTTTAAACCTTCGATTAGACGAATCTTGTCACAAGCAGATATATTTTTGAAACTTTTTGAGCGTTTCTTTGCAATTTTTTCGATCTTTTTCATAGTCAAATTTAAAAATAATTAAGTTTTAGAATTAAAAGTTCAAAGCTAAGTTTATAATTTCCTGGACAAATTTTGAAAGGAACACAAAATTTGAGTATTGAAATTATTTTAAATTCAGAGGACACATTAACAGTTTCTTCTAAAATTTTGCAGCCTTGACGACATTAAAAGTCTTCGCGAGCTTCTCATATCAAAAGAGATCATAAGATTATATGCGATAAGGAATTAAAGCTAATCTGTTGAAACACGACTCTTGTTGATTTCTCTACCGATAGTGATAGGTAAAATTCCCCTGATCTAACGCAAGTAACTAATTCGACCTCTAGCCAATTTGAATTTTTTAAAATTTTCCACTATAGAAAATTTTTATAAAGAAGGAAATAGGAAATAATAACAATTACGTATCTTAATTCTCAAATTTGTGTAAATAGAACACAACAATATTCTTAATTTTTCACTTTCACCTGACGGGCATATATTTCTGCGTTCCTCCTGTTAATTAACATAAACAAAAATTGTGTTCGGTCTACTATAAATAATTCAAACCGATCCCATCACTGATGTGTTGTTCATAAAATCGTTTCAAATACTGTATTTTGTGATCTGGTTAATGTTTGTATATCATTTATTGTAATTAAATATTAATAAACCGAAACTTACTTAAAAAATATGAATCACGTCTTTTCCGTAAACTTGACTATCATATGAGCAGTAACAGATAACTGCATATATGACTGATTACATTACGTAATCGCATGTAGAATTTGATTGATTATTTTCTCATTATTGGATTTTATATGTTGGAAAAGGGCCCAAAATTTACCCTTGTTTTTTTACTGATATTGTCCCCTCGGTCGAAAGGAGGATCATACGGAAAAAAAGTTTGTCTGTCTGTCTGTGTTAGGGTCAAGGGCTAAAGGTAAAAAGACATTGTTTTCGAAAATTGTTCAAAACTTAATAAAACATCATTTGCGGGGATCAAGATGGTCGATGATGGTTTAGAGCTGCGGTCGAATTGAGTATAACACACTGATAGAGCTAGTGTTGTCATTTCTCCTCAACGGGAAGGTAGGTCACATGAATAGAATAGCCTGTATGTATGTGTGTTTTTATCAACGTCAGAGGGTTCAAATTAAAGATCACCCAATATAAATACGTATTGTTTCATCATCATCACATCGTGTCACAAAACTATTCGGGTGTTGAGTGTCGCAAAATCGATCAATCAGAAACGGAGGATGATAGTAGTTATGGTTTCCGTGTGTCCTAGGCTAGGACACTATCCTGTAGTAGATTCTTCACTATAAATTCAGTACAATATTATTGCATGCGCAAGCTGCGTCTTGTCGTTTGGCTACTGATCATATATTTCACAGGATGAACAAGACGCCATGGCGCCTATGCTACGTAAGAAAGAACTAAAGTTGACAAGGGGTGAAAGATCGTTGTTTTATAAGGCGTCCTATCTTCTCAGTGAGTCATTTGTAAGTGGCAACCATTGGAAGAATGCTCTTTCAGAAGAATATTTATTGCTGTTAATTATTTTCTTTCCTCCCACTCCGACAGAAGTAGCGTCCTGGCGCCCTAAACGCTCACGTATGAATTACAATTAGTATGAGGACGCTGTTACAGTAAGAACAGAGTTTTAATCAATAAGGTACAAACAATACTTTTGTATGACGAGAGAATACCTATGCAACCAAAACTTCAGAATAGTGGAACGCCATCGCTGTATGCGTTTTATTAGAAGCGGTTTACTTTTTTAAAATAATTCTTTTCTTCAAATATAGGATAATTTCACGATTTTCTGGTAAAAAGAGCGTTCCTAACTCTGCGAAAAAAAATCATTCGATCTCACATCATTCCGTTGATAGGTGCTTTTTACTCTTTCTGTTTGGCCATCCAGTTATCTTCTCGTGCTTCGTTCATTAGGTCATTATAGATGTCTGTCTCGCCTGTTATAATCGCTCTTTTTCTCAGTTTCTAATGTTGTCGGCTATGCTTCGTATGCTCTTTCTTTGATTCAGTTCGATTAGATGTAACCTTTTTTGGCTGGTGACGATTAAACAGCAAATTATTGGGTCAATAAAGATTTTTTCGAAAAAGGTTATGTGAAATCTATTCATATGTTTCTGATGCTTTTTCAAGAAGAAAAAAAACAGATAGAGGAAACTTTTTCAATTTTTCTGAGCGTCGTTGGTGTAGATCTTATAATAAATAATTGCAAATTAATCGACATTATATGAGACATCTATATTTATTCAGCACTTCGATAACATACGTTATTCCAAAAAAGTGGCTGTATTCTATTTTGAAGAAAAACGACTGTTTCAGATGATTGAAACATGGACCAACTGAATATTAGTCATAAAATGAAAAATGAAAACAGCACGTGAAATAATAGAGATTGCCAGTATTGTAACGATAGACATACCGGCAATCATGAACTACTTTTTACTTCAATGTTGTCTGCTTTATCTGTTCTCTTTCTTTCAATGAGCACATCCACTGCGAGATCAAGAGAGAAAGAGAACAGGAAGGAGATTGATGGATGGTAACAATGAATACAACTGATGGGTAAGTATCAACATAAACGCATACACTGCGAGTAGCTAATGGCTTGTGGCTAAGAAGTAGAAGATCACAAAGAAATCGACTAGGCTCAATTAAGTTCATAGCCCAGTAGCATTATATTTTTCTGTTATTCTACTTAATCTTGACAGAATTCAACATGAACAACTGATGGATACCTATCGAAGAGCTGAAATTATAGCATCTCATCCAGTTGCTACCGCCAAATATTTTCATACATTAATTACCAATATCTTAGATACTATGATCATGGGTGGTGTTATCGGACCAGTAAAAGCTTATTTTGGCACTGTCGAAAGTCAACGCCGAGGTTCACTTCATCTGCATCTTCTTATTTGGCTTGATCATGATTTGAAACCGGCTGATATGAAAGAAAAAATTCAAGGTGCAACTTTTCGCGATAAGTTAATAGCTTACTTAGAAGATATTATCAAAGAAGATTTAGGCGAATTCAAAGATATACAAGTCATTGAATCGCCGAATGGTATAAGATAAATTTTTGTTTTACTTGACCATTCATCTTTTTTATCTATTACACAACCGGAGCCATTAAATAGGCCTAATAAGTTATCTCAAAGTAACATCTATACTGCTTTACGTACTACTGATTTGACAGGTTTGACAGAGAACACAAATGAATCAGCTAATTTATCACGTCCATTTTCTCTATCGATTCCGTTCGGATCACCATCAATTCCTTAGAGGTCTCCAATATCAAGCCCATTGACACACGCGCCAACATAGGATCGACCTACATTCGGTATGGTGCGATGATATTTAATAAAAATAAAATAGTTATCTATATATTTTAGATTTGGATGCACCATCGAATTAATTAAAATTACTTGCTGCCTGCTTACCTACTTCAAATCCTTCATCACCAAATTTCCTAACACGGTTTCGTGTTGATGTCGTTTAAGCATGCCACGAAAACAGGTTGCAGTGTCGACAATCGATCCTGAAACTAGTCATATTTCAATGAGACGATCAGATCCATGGGTTAACAATGTCAATGAATATATCATATCAGCTTGTCGTTCTAATATGGATATTAAATTCATATGAACTGGTAGTGATGCTAAAAAGTTAGTTTAGCCGATTATGTGACAAAGATGAGTCTATCTTTTCATGATACATTCTCTCTTATCCAAAAAAGGGATGACACCACTACAAAAAGCAAACAATCAACAAAATTGTGACAATGCAATTGAAAAATCACGCAAACTCGTCCTACGTTGTTATAATGCACTTGCATCACAGCAAGAATTGTCCGGCGTTCAAGTTGCTTCATATCTTATGAATTGGGATGACCATTATACAACACATCAGTTTCAAGATCTCTACCTAATTCAAACTGAGAGATATTTACAAGCGGAATTGAATGAAATGCGTAAAAAACAAAATCTTCGGCTAACATCACACGATGAAGCTTTTTAATTGATTCTCACACAGTGGCGATGTTTTTTTCGTCTGTGTAGAGAGGGGAGAGATAGAGGAGGGAAAAAAGACGAAAAGAAGGAGAAAAGATGATCGAATGAAAAAGAGAAGGAAAGAGGAAGAAAAATAATTTAGCACAAGCTGAACATCCGACAGATTCATCTGTGTGAACTAATTAGCCAATCTATTTGTTCGAAAGGAAACAGGAACGATAAAAAAGGAGGGACAGCGCTCAATACATGAACAATCTGTGAACAATCAAAGAAAAAGGAATCAAATAGCCTGACGACTCATCACATTAGAAGTGGTGTGATGAAGGAAGAAGTGTGAACATTGGTCTCGTATAGTTTAATGAAATCCAATCAGTTTAAGTTGGATATCTTCGTGGATAAATCTTTAGCATCAAACTGAATTAGTCAGACCTAGTTACTTATGGATATGTGAACTAATGAAACGGTTTGTCTATGATGATTAAATTTTTTTCCTTTACATGTAGATGCAATCGATGAAAAAGACATGTGTGATGAGGATGAAAGGAACAACGATGAAAATAATGAAGAAAATTTTCAAATTCAATCGACGGAAGACAAAAATAACTTTATACTCGTTAATACACGCATTGATTATCAGCATCGTCCAGACAATCTTTTCAATACATGTTTATATGATTTTGTGAGTACATTTTACCAGAAGAAAATCGGTGAAATCGATTTAAAATATTTATCGAAATCTTCTACGACAGAAAAACGACAAGACAAATAAAAAGGTCAACCAGCAAATGAACGATTTTCTTTACAAAAAGAGCATTCCCAAGCAACAACTCATATACTGATGAAATAGAGCGAAGTCCATATACCTGTTCTCTATGGTGCGCAGATTCCTCGGCAAGATCGTGATGAAACTCAAGAACGTTACAGTCGAGCAGTCCTTACACTTTTTGTACCATGACGCAATGTGGCTGATCTTTGTGATGTCAATCACACCTACAAGAACATATGAAAAGCATTCTAACAAGGGATCAGGTAAACTACTAAATCGTATCAAAACAATCGGTGGTCGCGTCATGGGCTGAGCACATTCACGTACAGCATTACGCACACATATCCATGCATTAATTTTCAATCAAGGTCTACCAAGTATTTTCTTAACTCTCAATCCGGCTGATATTCATAGTCCCGTCGCATTATATTTTGCCGATATTAAACCTGATCTAGACAATGCTCAAGCAGAACAACTTATGGATACATACAGACGTGCCGAAATCATAGGCTTACGTCTCTAATGATGAATAGAATACGCATATTAGAATAATATCAATATAGATTTCTTTCTAGAATAGAACTTCTGTCTTTATTTTAAAGCACACTCATTATTCTGCACTGTTAAATGGAAATCCAAAGACCTATCAGCTCATGTGATTTTCAAAACTTGAACTCGTAACGCTACAAAATGAAACATACTGTGACCTATTTGCGTGACGGAATTTCATGAAAAATTCAGTAGTTCTGTAATTAATAGATTTATTCTTACATCAGGCAGATTTTTTCGCAAAGCTTGTTGTCTAAAAGTGCATATCTTGTTCTATAAGTTCATGTAGTATTTGGTCCAATTCAACTTTTACATTAACACTTTTTAACCATTAAACTATTGTGATCTGAAGCTATCACTATGTGAGAGGTTCATCAAAGAACAGAACAGCGCTACTATCATTCAGAGATTACTTTTTCTGTACACTATGACATGTACTCTATTCTAAAATATGCTTATTTTCCTGTGATTTTGAATTCGAACCTTCCCCGACGAAGGGGAGCGATGGTTGGCCGTGTCGATATCTAGCCTTATATTCCGAAGTGTGAGTGCGCTTTTTTTATATACAACTAGCGGAGGTACCCGCTGCAAGTCTCGATAACATAATAATATAAACTTGGGGCGTAAGAAAACGATGTGCTTAACATGACATATACGTAATGGACCGATAATGTTATACAGTTTGTTCAGTTCTTTCTCGGCTTAGCTACAATATTTAATAATATTTGAAACGTGTCTTAGATATTNCGCTCATGTATGAATTACAATTAGTAGGAGGACGCTGGTGCAGTAAGAAGAAAGTTTTAATCAATAAGGTACAAATAATACTTTTATATGACGAGAAAATATCTATGCAACCAAAACTTCAGAATAGTGGAACGCAATCGCTGTATGTGTTTTATTAGAAGTGGCTTACTTTTTTTTAAATATTTTTTTTTTCTTCAAATATAGGATAATTTCACGATTTTCTGGTAAAAAGAGCGTTCCTATCTCTGCGAAAAAAAATCATTCGATCTCCCATCATTCCGTTGATAGGTGCTTTTTTTTCTTTCTGTTCTGCCATTCAGTTATCTTCTTGTGCTTCGTTCATTAGGTCATCATAGATGTCCGTCTCGCATGTTATAATCGCTCTTTTACTCTGTTTCTAATGTCGTCGGCTATGCTTCGTATGCTTTTTCTTTGATCCAGTTCGATTAGATGTAACCTTTTTCGGCTGGTGACGATTAAACAACAAATTAATGGGTCAATAAAGATCTTTTCGAAAAAGTTTATGAAATCTATTCATGTTTCTGAAAAGTGATTATTTGCTCGATAAAGCTCTTCAGAACGAAGCTGAAGATTTGTTTCTGATGCTTTTTCAAGAAGAAGCAAAACAGATAGAGGAAACCTTTTCAATTTTTCTGAGCGTCGTTGGTGCAGATCTTATAATAAATAATTGCAAATTGATCGACATTATATGAGCCATCTATATTTATTCAGCACTTCGATAATAGACATTATCCAAAAAAGTGACTGTGTTCAATTTGGAAGGAAAACGACTGTTTCAGATGACTTGAACATGTACAAACTGAATATTTGTCATAAAATGAAAAATGAAAACAGTACGTGAAATATCAGAGATTGTCAGTATTGTAACGACAGACATACCGGCAATCATGAACTATTTTTCACTTCAATGTTGTCCTCTTTATCTGTTCTCTTTCTTGCAATGAACACGTCCACTGCAAGATCAAGAGAGAAAGAGAACAGGAAGGAGGTTAATGGATGATAACAATGAATACAAGTGATGGGTAGGTATCAACATAAACGCATACACTGCGAGTAGCTAATGGCTTATGTCTAAGAAGTAAAAAATCACAAAGAAACTGACTAGGCTCAATTAAGCATTGACAGATCAGAAACACACATCGATTTCGATCATGAGATGCTTATTGTCACACTTAAAACAACTTGATGAAAACTATAGTCTAGAAAAGAGAGAAACAGATAACAACCTTCTTCGTCACAGACTATAAATAGTTACGAAGTTACTGGATTCATTCATTCGACTTGTTCACAAGTGATATTCGATTTTATGTTTTTGTACGATGGAACGAAAATGTTTCATCGAAAGATCGATTTCTTTTCTGAAAAATAGAGAAGCATCAGTTAAGCTTGCGAACAAAAGGAAAGAATTTATCTTACACTTGGTTCAGTTTCTGTTCCGAAATCAAATTCAACGATGTCAACGTAATCGATCGAGCTTTTTGACAATATAATATTTTCTGGATTATAGTATAAAAGGAAATATGAACAATCAATGCATTTTGTGCACCATGCTTTGTGCAAATGATTGTTGTTCGCAATGTAATCAAATGAGCCGTGGTTTGCACTTTGAACGTCTATTTCAGCGTCTGGAAACATGTTCCGAAAGTATCATGTACCATGATGAAATTAACTCTTAATCTTAAAGTCCCATAGGCTTATCGCCCGTTGGGGCCAACCACAGAACGGATGATACCTTTCCATTGGTCCCTGCTTTGCGCGAGGTGAACCAGGTCCTGACATCCATAGCCGCACCACTCCGTGATATCGTCGAGCCATTCTCGGCATGGTCGACCTCTCCTTGATTTTCCATTGATTCTTGAAAATACTACATGTTTCAGGAGTCTATTGTCGTCCATCCTACAAACATGTCCGAATAGTTTTAATTTTCTTCGTTTGATTTTATCCACTATTGTTTCATGAGCACCAATTTGTTTCCTGATATCGATGTTTCGCACCATGTCTTTCCAACTGATCCGAAGCAATCTTCGGTAGCACCGCATTTCAAACGCCAGTAGTTTCTTTTTGTCACCTTCTTTTAACGTCCATGTGTCACAGGCATAAAGTAGTACACTGAAAACGCATGTAGTTAGGATTTTTAGTTTGTTTTCGATCTTTATCTTTTTTGTGTTCCATATATGTTTCAAACTTGCCATTGCACCAATTGCTTTATTGATTCTCCTCCTGATTTCTTTTGAGCAGTCATTGTCCCAAGTTAGCAAGCTACCGAGGTACTCAAACTCCTCAACGTTTTCGATGGTTGTACCTTGTATTTCCATTTCCATGTCAATAGTTCTACCACCAAACACCATTGTTTTTGTTTTTCTTGTATTCACCAAGAGTCCCGCTTCTGCTGCCGTTGTTGTGAGTTGTTGAATCTGTTCTTGAAGTGCGATATGATTCTCACTTATGAGATCAATGTCGTCGGCAAATCGTAGGTTGCTGACCAATGTTCCACTAAGATTTGCCCCATTGTTTGTTGATGTTGTTTTGTCCATTATTCTTTCCAGGTATGCAATAAACAAAAGTGGTGACAGAGGGTCACCCTGTCTAGTGCCAACGCTTGTTTGAAACCATTCACCAATGTCGCTACCAATTCGAACTGCTGATCGAGAGTTACCATAGATTTTTTCCAGTAGTGTGATCACCTTGTTGTCCACCCCATACGACCTAAGAACAGCCCACATGATATTGTGTTTAATTGTATCGAAAGCTTTGGTGAAGTCAACGAAACAATTGTAGATTTTTTTGCCGTTGCGTTTTGCTTTTTCTGCCAGAAGTCTGAGTATTAAGATTTGATGTGTTGTGTTCCTGTCCTTCCGGAACCCCGCTTGTTCCTCGGACATATATGGATCCAGATGTTGTTTCAGTCTGTTGAGTAATACCATTAAAAACACCTTCCCCGTGTGATTGATTAAAGATATTGTTCTATAATTCGAGCATTCACTGGTGTCACCTTTTTTGGGAATTGGCACCAAGATTGATCGACCCCATTCTTCTGGAATTGTTTCCTCTTCCCAAGCTCTATTGCACAACTCATGAATTTTGTGCGCCAATTGTTCACCACCACCTTGAATCATTTCCGCCGTTATTTCGTCGGTTCCAGGACTTTTGTTTTTCTTGAGTTTGTTTATTGCAATTTGTACTTCATTGTATAGTATGCCATATGATGTGTTGTCGTTTGAAGGGCTTATGTTTACCAGTTCTTCCACTACCTTTTCTCCACCACCATTATCTTCGTACAGTCCACCGCAGTATTCTGTCCACCTTTCCATAATGCCTTGTTTCGATTGTATTATTGTGCCACCTTGATCTCGTATAACTGTTAATTTTGGTTGAAATTTCTTTTTTAGCAGTTTCACCAAGTTGTATGCTTGTTTGCTGTTGCCAACTTTCAATCCCATTTGAATTTCTTCACATTGATTTTGTATCCAGTTGTCTTTGTCTTTCCTTGCTGCTTTTTTCACCTCGTTGCAAAGATGTTTGTACTTGTTGTTAAGTTGTGTTGATATGTGTTTCACTTGTTTTGCTTTTCTTTTTTCATTTGCTAAATCCAATGTTTGAGTTGAGATCCATGGTTTCTTTGGTGTTTCTTTTTGAGTAGGTATGCTCACTTGTAGTGCTTCTTTAATTGCTTTTTCAATTTGTAGTGCATGGTCATCTATATTGTTCGCTGTTTGAATATTGTTTAAATTGTTTTCCAAGTGTGTTTGATAAGATGTTTTGATTGTTTGATCATTGAGCTGTTGTATGTTGAGTCGTTGATTATACTTTGGTTTATTTTGTATATTTTTTAGTCTTAGTTTGATATTACACAAAACTAAGGAGTGATCAGAGCTGATATCAGCTCCTTGGAATGTTCTGCAGTTGACGACAGATGATTTCCAACGTTTTTGTATGATGATGAGATCGATCATGTTTTTGTGTATGCCATCCGGTGATTCCCATGTCCATTTGTGAATTGGTTTTTGTTGAAATCTTGTGTTACAAATAAATAAATTATGTAGTGTTGCGAATTCCAATAAATTTTCACCACGTTCGTTTCTTGTTCCATATCCATATCTGCCCATGGCAGTTTCCCAGCCAGTATTGTCATCACCCACCTTGGCGTTCCAGTCACCAGTTAGTATAAGTATATCTTTTTTAGGAGTTTTTCCTATAGCGTCTTCCAAATCGCTATAAAATATTTCAATTTCATTTTCTGTTGCGTCAGATGTTGGAGCATATACATTGATTATTGTTAAGTTGAATGGGGTTGCTTTGAACCTTGCAGTAATTAATCTTGGATTGATCGGATTGTAGCCCATAAGAGCCTTTCGAGCTCTTGTACTAAGTAACATTCCAACACCTTTAGTATGTGTGTTGTCACCCCCGCACCAAATGAAGTCACCGTTTGTTGTTTCACCTTTTCCAGTCCATCGTACTTCTGAAATGCCGATGACGTCGTAACTGTACCGTTTCATTTCATTTCGTAGTAGTTCCAGTTTGCCAGTTGCCCATAATGTTCGAACATTCCATGTGCCCACAGTGAAAGTATCTTTCATCAATTTGAGTTTGTCTGAGTCATACTTGCTCGCTGTTGCTTGTGTTGACGTTTGTGGCGTTGTTGTTGTTGTTTTTGTATAAGTGGTTGTGGTTGTTCCAGTAGCCAATTTTTCGACTCTGTCCTGGTTCCACGACAGAGGACGCGGACCTTGTTCCCCCGGGCGTCGTCCGAGCCGGTATGGTTTTTGATATTGACCGTTCATGGTTAGTTTCTTTCGTCTTTTTCTTTTTACAAACGGCGGTATCTGCACCCCTTCCGTCTAACGCTCCTCCTTTTTTCGGACTTGCGACCGGCACAGAAATCACTGGGTTGTGATCTCTATGGTGGAGTTGAAATTAACTCTGTTGTCCAACAAATCAAACAAGCAAGTTTATTTGAGTAATTGATTAACTAAACAAGATAAAAATATTCTAGATGGTCCGGATGACGAGACCATTTCAGTTTTCTCCTACTCATGTTTTTGATGAAACAAAGCATATACTGGATGAGATTGCTAGCGAATATCTTAAAAAAGCGACTGATGATATGCATCATCTTCTTCCTGTTACTGTCCCTGGCGATGGAAACTGCTTATACCATTCTGTTGTTCTTCTGATGAACAATTCTCTGGTGACGGCTACTGAATTACGAGGTATAGATTGTTTTATTTTATGTGAAACTAATTTCATTTTGAAAAACGTTTTTTTAGTGCGAACAATTGTTGAATTGATAAGAAATGAAAATCATTATCAAAACATATTCACAGTATCTAGGATCTACCGATATTGCTATTGAAGATATTTGCAAAAATTATATGTATTCTGAATTATATACAATAGCTGCATTATGTAATTTACTGAAATGTAACACACGCAGTATCTATCCAAAAATTGATTTTCAACATTATATGGCAATGTGGGATAATGTTTTTAGACCTATTTCACCTGCTGTTGGGAACTGTGACATTGCAATTTTATGGTCTAATGTCTCGAATGAAAAAGATTCTTGAGAAGCTCACAATGGCATATGGAGGCCAAGCCATTTGGTTTCACTTCTGTCGCCACCTGTTATCAATGAGCATGGTAACACCAGTCAATCGTCATCAATTATTGTCGTAAGCCAATTATCTGTTTATCTATACATTTAAGAGTATTGTCGAAACGCTCTTTAGACTCCTGAAAAGAAAATGGTTAAGAACAGTGCTGTTACTCAAAAAAGAGTACCTGAATTTCAATCTTCCCCCAGTAGACGCTTACGAAGTGAAGACCATACCGGAAATGATGTTGTTCAACCACGTGTTTCAGGTTCAACGCAAACGGAGAGGAGCGATAGAGAGGAGAGTCGTCAGATTCAACTTCGAAAGAAAAGAGAACGAAGTCGAAACAGTCGAACGAATGAAACAGAAGAAAAGCGACAAGCTTGCTTACAAAAAGAGAGAGAATGAAGTCGATCAAACCGATCGAAACAAACAAAACAATAACATCAGGTTCGATCCCAGAAAAAAGCTTTCAACGCAATCCCTAACGGGATTAAAAATGTGAAACACGATCCACCTGGAGAAACTTTAAGCACATATACTGGTCAATTTATTTCGCAGTCTGCATTCCTATTTATTTAAACTTATGCTGTTGAAAATAACATATGACTACTAATAGCGATGTCCGCTGCTTTTTAAGAAATTTTTGCTTCATCAGTCACAAATATGTGATACTTCTTACTGCGCTTCCATTAGCTGATCACGATGTGTGACGCGATTTACGCGCGTCAGTGTAGCGAAGTTGAGAACGAACCTGCCTGTGAGACAATGATACACAGTTTATTTGGATTTTCTGCTAACAAGCTCTTGCTCTTCATTTTTTAGGTGCACGTCTTTACAGAAAACAGTGAATTACGGTCAAGTATAGTAACAACTCCAGGACAGACGGGTTATAGGTAACATGCATGCCAAAAGGCAGGCGGCAACAATAAGTCCCGTTAGATTCCGTAATGATCTAGGTGATAAAGATTAGCGGGCGGAAAATCCCTCTGTCTTCTAAAACTCTTGAACATCTTTCTGCGAGTCCTGTCTTACAAAAAGAATGAAACAGTTAGCTTAATAGCAAATACGTCCGCTGTAGATGTTTTTACTGCAAATAGAGTATTGAACCCATGAACCTTAGCTGGTAGTAGTTTGTACTCTATAATGTTTACTCTATATATAAAGTAGAGTATTACAGCGCACTTGTATGTAGTGAACCGCTTATGCCTAATGACCTTTGAATCTTTTGGTCGGAGTATGAATTTCTTAACGGTCTGTGAGGGGGAGGGGGAGTGGTCAAAATTTTTATCCTTAAACACTTCAACACTCTCCTTTGGATCGTGTTTCACAAAACAATTGTACATTCCAGAACTATCTTCAGATTGAGCTTGTGAAACCAAAGTGTTCACCTTCACCCTCATCCTTAAGATAGTACTGATCTTACGTTTTTATTTTAAGTCCCTAGTTATGTCGGTGAAATAAGTGTTTTCGAAACAATGGACTTGTTAAAGTAAATAAGAAGAATGTTGAAGCAAAACCTGCCGCTCCAATATATCCAGTGGTCGTGTAAAATAAAGTCTCTTTTGCAGCTTGAAGACTATCTCTAGTTTGTTTCGGTGTTAATGTTATATACCATTGGCTACTAGCATATAAAGTTGTTATTGATCCAAATAGTAAACATTGAGCTAAAGTCATACGAACCAAATTTCTGTCCTTATTCAAATTTTTATTTGTTCGATTTAGTCGATTATCGAGATGTGTTGTCGGTCGATGGTGGATATGTCGAATTGTAAGTAAAGAAAAATAAACATTAATAGAGGAGGACCTGTACCATAAGTCAATAGATAGAACACGCCAAGAAACAGCCCGTAATAATCATTTACAGCTGAGCAAATTTGACGAGGTAAAAGGATTTCATAAAATACGGCGATATGAAAATATCTCACATGAAGTAGAAGAAATATTAAAGGGATTACTCGCGATGCTACTTTGTAACTACTCTATCCTCGAACATTAACATTTCGTGAACTATTTAAAAACCTTTGTGAAAAAGAAAACAGACAAATGAAGGAGTTTATTCAATTAAAAATTTAATTACCGATCTATAGAAGCGATAGCAAGAAACCATACTACCAATGCTCCATGAATATAATTGTTAGAAATGTAAAAAAAGATTTCTTTTTTAAAGCTTACTTCCAAGTATATGAGAAAAAGTATTTGATTTTACAAATGACAAGTGAGTAAGTACCTATATCAATTGCATATCCAAATTGAAGACTTCGTATTGGTAGATCGATTATCTCATAAATAAGTGCAATTATAGATGATGATAGAAAGTACAAGCAACAGGGATTTTTTCGTAAAGTTGGTCGTGTAAATACATATATATTCATCGTATTGCCAAGAATACTAATGACAATGATTATAGGTAGAACATAACGTGCAAGTAAAATAATTAACGAATTGATTGTATCTATTTCATTTGGAATATCAGATGATATAGTTATATTGAACGAGGACATTTTGATTGAACAAGTAAATTTATATTTTGAAAAATCATTTAAAATAAAACACTTTTTCTTTCATGGTTAATGCCATAATAACTTACATTATTCTAATTGCATATATTAAAAAAATTGTCACGATAATATCGTTGAATGTATTCATTGTAATTCAGATTATTTTCAGATAACGATTAACAGTATTTGCTTCAAAGATCACAAAATGTAATGTTGATAAACTAAAATCATGAAAAGAACATTTATCATCGACATTCTATCTTGAACAATTGACTTGTTCATATACAAAAACAAAATTAAAGGTAGTTTCATCGACATATTTTCACAAGATCTCTTCTTTAAATAGTACTACAATCAACAAACATATAATCAACTACTAAAAATATTAATAACGATATCGGCAAACATTCGAGTAAGAAAATATCAGAAGAATTCATGGCTATAATTCATCTAATGAACTACGTTGAGCTCCATAGTTCTCCATATTTCGCCACAGCTGAAATCACAAAGTCAATTTTTTTGAAGTTGAAGCGGTAAAAAGAACTTTTTTTAGAATCATTATGGAAGTCTTATTACTTGAATAATCACACGTAATTTACATCATTAGTAGTCATGACTCTATCATATAGATAAAGACAAATTAATGATATTGTTAACAAGTTTGTTTATTATATAAATTTATTTTCTAATCATCTATTCTATGCTCAAGACTAGTTAAGATAGCACGAAGCTTATATATAAAAAGAGAAGCAGAATTTTTTTGAAATTGGAAATGAAGTTAAAGATATTCACGATGTATTACATCACTATCCAAATATAATCGAAATGATATTGTTAGAAAAAGGATTTTTTCCTCGTCAACATAGTTTGAAGTAGTATCTCACATAATTATTTCCAGTGAATGCTTGTTTGCTCTATTAATATTAGATGCATGACTTTGTCGAAACATAGAATATGAAATTAGATTTACTTCCGACATGCGTAAATGAAATAATTTTCTTTTAAATGAACTGTCATCTATCATTCTCTATCTACATATATAAAGAAGAAAGTTTGCCTGTTTGTTTGTTCGCTATGCATTCAGTCCCTGTAGTTGCTATCGGCGTGAAACTTTCCGCAATGCTTCCTGAGACTCAGAGGAAGGTCGACATCTACTTGTTCCGAGAACAAATGACCCAGGCGTCTGCAACAGGCAATCTATGCAACTGACCAATAGGATTGCAGGATTTTAAAAGTGGGTGAAATCAATAGCGAAGGCCGTCTGAGCGCTCAAGGATAGCAATCCACGTGACGCCTATGATAGTTAGATGAATGCTACAGATAACCTGCGAAACTCACCAATAGCGTTACAGGATCTCAATAGATTAAGATAAACGTTGAGAGTGAGTGAATTCGAAGGATATTAGGTATGAAATGACGTGAGAGTGAGAAAGAGGAAATTTTCATAATTTCTGAAGCAGAAATTAGCTTCGGTAACTCGTTTGCATAAACAGATATAGCCGAAACTGCCATTCTATGCGATGCACGGCGGGAAAATAATGAGTGGAAGCGTAGAAATTTGAATTATACTGATTTTCTACCTGTTATAGCTCTTCAATACGTGAGATGTTCGACATAGATATTTCTTATTTGCAGCGGGTACTCCCTCTAGTTATTGTATATTTGAAAGATTTGTAAAACGTTGATTTAAATTATGTTTTTATGAGGTTTTCTCTTCAATTTTGAATCAATAATAGATTGATTTAAATAGTTTTATTTTACTTTCTTACCGTGATTTTAAAGTAAATACTATCTCAATAAATTTATTATGTTGAATTTCATTTGACTATCATCTCAAAGGTGTGGGTCTCGGTATTAGACAGATCTATTATTAACACCTTCACCCACACCCATCCTCACCCACTATTGATAAGAGTGTGGTGGGCACTGATATAGTACTAGTAAAGATCTCCTTCGAAATGTTTCGTTCAAGAATAATATTCTTTGCACAAATAGAAATTATTTATATAAGTACTAAAAATATATGTAAAAGAATACTTCTGATAAATATGAACAATAACATCATTCGTTTGCATATTAGTTTTTGCTGAGTTGTGACTTGACTCGCTGAAGATTTAGGTCACAATTGATGAGTTGCGAATGATGATCTGGGAGTGTCTTGTGAAAAATAACAGATGCTTTTTCATAATATATCAAAGCTAAATTGAAATCATCGATTGCTTCGTAAATGATACCCATGTTACAATAGATAATAGCAATGTTACGATGCTCGTGAGGAAGCGATCGAAGTGAAATAGAAAGTGAACGGTTGAAATGTTCAAGAGCAATATCGAATAGACCCAGATATTTATAGACAGAACCAATATTAGTATGTGTCTCAGCCAGACTATGGTGATCAGAGGGAAGCACTTGTTCATTAAGCGCAAGAGATTTATAGAGGTATTCTAATGCTTCTTCGTACCTTTTTTGGTGTCTTCGAATGAGAGCCATATTGGTATAACATGCAGCAATCCGATGGTGACGATCCTCATCATCAGTTTTCTCGAAAATATTAACAGCTTTTCTCAGAGATTCTAGCGCGTTCTCGAGTTGATTCATTTTCCAATAAACAATACCAATGTTATTATAACTAAAACCAATGTCTGGATGATCAGGAGAAAGTTCTTGTCTCAATAGTTCGAGCGCCTTCTGATTCCATACAAGACTGCCTTCATAGTCTCCTCTCTCGGCAAAGATAATCGCTAATCCTTGGTAACTTTCTGCTAAACTAGAATAATCGTTCGAAGGTAATTCTTGGAGCATTTTCTGAAAAAATCGTTCAGCTTGGTTAAATTTGCCTGACTCAGACAGAGCACTCCCCAATGTCAGCAAAGTAATAGTTGATGTTTTCTTTTTTGTCATGTGTTTATAAAGTGCTCGTAAATCATTTTCTTCTTCTCTACAGAGAACTAATCCAATGGTCCATATTCCGTTGACTTCTTTAATCTCAGTAAGACGAAAGATACTTCCAGCCATGAATAGTACTTCTTGTTCCTCTCGAAAAAAGCTGTTTTGACTGACATCAGCAAACGGTTTGATATTTTCAATGCTTAGATCGGCATCAATTTGGAAAATAACACG
The DNA here is from genome assembly GCA_905250025.1 of Adineta ricciae. Classification (NCBI taxonomy): domain Eukaryota; kingdom Metazoa; phylum Rotifera; class Eurotatoria; order Adinetida; family Adinetidae; genus Adineta; species Adineta ricciae. Next base: position 17,805 of record CAJNOJ010000193.1, read on the forward strand.
CTTCAAACAGTCGTTAACAGGATCTGAATCACCCAAAATAAATAAAACATAGTTTTGATCGCGACTGGCCGACAAAAATGAATTCATTGAGATTATTCTGCCCACGGAATTGGCAAGAACAGCAAGTTCATCATTCGCTAGTAACTGGGCACGGTAAACACGTATCAACTGTTTAGATTGAGTTGATTTTAATTTTTCGAGTTGCTGATAAATATCACGAATGAAGAAGCGAAAAAGAAAAAGAAGATCAATATTCTGAACACGAAGCGCTTTGTTGAGAATACGATAGAGAAAAGATTCTCTTGTGTACCACCAGATGGCTTGATCCGAACAGTATGTATGTTCGAATTCATCAAGAATGTTATGTTGAAGTGAGTTGTTCTGATATTCTTTTTTGCAAACATCGATTAGTTCATTTTTATCATTTGAGGATGACAGCATTCGCATAAGAACATCAATGAGTAGTTGATAGTGAAGATATGTTCCATTTATATCCAACGATGATTTTTCTTCCTGTTCATTTATATTGTTTAACACGCTGATGGAAAGAGGTTCTTCTATTTTATTTCGTTTATTTTGATCAGCTTTAATCTGAACGATCAATTCATTGATATCGCTGAGTACAACTCTGACCTATATAAAAATAACAACAACAACATTAGATCTGTTCACTTCCTAGTGTTCTATTGTTTTTCCATAATAAGCAAAGAACCGATATGGATTTCTTTCTGAAATTTAAAGTATAAACATATGTTTCCTGAAGACTACGAATTGAATTTACACAGGATAACAAAAAAAACAAGAAAATCGACTAACGTCTTAATTACTACTGATTACAGTTTCATTCATAAGTGTTCTATGTCACTAATAACATTTCGTCGATAGATACTCATTAAATGAAAATCAGAAATATTTATAAACAATTATGAAATAATTAAATTTAATTGTTAATTGAATGACGTAGATCTTTGAAAATAAAAATAAATATCATCATTATACTTTCCTTTATATCAACTAACCTTCTCTCAATACATGTTCAGTTAGATTATATAAAAATTCTGGAAAATGTAACATTTCAACATTGGTAATATTTTTTTGTAGTCGAATAAAGTTTTATACTATGATCACATCAAATCAGATATCATTCAAATTTATTCTACTATAAAACTATCCGAATCTCATTCGTATAATTTCTTCGTTTCGAAATAATTAGATAATATTTTGTCGAAATTCAAATACTTACTTTATTACATTTACTTATGTCAACTTCGTGTTTGTTTTGATCAATATAATGAACATAAATTGCCCTTACGTTCTCCAAACGTTGGATTCGATTGATGATTTCTAGATTCAGTTGTCCACTAACGATAACTACAATACGATCGTCTGACGAATTTTTTATGTATTTTTCACAGCTCCTCTCATCCTCAAATGTTCGAATATGATTGATCGTTGATCGAAGTTGTTGATAAGCGTGATGATTTTCTTCAAACCCATTAGCTGAAAAATGCAACCATACGAGAGAAAATGCTTCTAGATTAGCATCCATTTTTATAAATTCTAATAAAAAACAGATACTTGTTATCAGTCTTGTTTTGCGTTATGATAACCAAATCAAATATTCTCATTAAAATTTATCGATACCTATGATGTTCTAATTAGTTTGTTGATGAAAAATAATTTGCCTGTATGTTTACCATTACTCTCTGCTTTTACCTATAAAACGTTTATTGATATAATTACAACAAAATAAGATAGAATATCTAAAATTTTCATTATAAAACTAGTTTAATAATTTCAGTGAATATGACAATATTTAAATTTCAATTATATAAACAATAAGAGGAAAGAAACTCTTGGATCTTATATCGTCTGTAATTATCCACATTCTCAAGGTAATCATAAAAATTTCTTGTTCACAATATGCTTGCAAATGAGAGTATATATGTAGATAGGAGAATAAAGAACTATGATGGCCTATCAACTATTTATCATGTTGATAATAGTAAACCATTCAGAATTGATATGAATAGTCTTTCACTGTATATACTAACGAATTCAAATGGATTAAATCGCGATTTAATGTAGATTCATCGATGATAAATATTCACGTCTTGTATACATTGGATATACAAGGAATACTTTTAAAAATTCTTTATTTATTATTTTCTCATAACAATAAAATAATATGTAACGACAGTTGGTTATAGTATATCATTTATATAGTTAAGTTAAAAGAGAACAATAGAATTCTCTATAAACATCATTTGGAAAAAAACCAGTATGTATAAATCTGTGCAGAAAGAAAAATATAACTCTCATGACACAATATTTAGAAAAATTCTATTTACAAAATCTATGAAGCATCTTGCTCGAAATTATGCATATTACTTCTAAGTTGAAAAAAATTATTATGATAAAACTTGTCAACATATTTACATTCTCTTCCATTTGATAGTGTCAAGATAAATGTGTTTATTTTTCAATATCCCATCCCAATTTCATGAATCCAACAATAGATCCGATCATCCTACGTAATCCTATAGGATTCTTGGTGACGAATTTGCATTGGATTTCGACGGTTTCTGTCATAAAATGTTCCGCCTGCAATGAAACTTTCCTATTTTATACACGTATCAAGGAAATCCACTTTTCAGAAATACCCAGTACTGGCTCGTTAGTAACTATCCCAACTGATAATCAAATTTATACAGAGAAAAACATCACTACTTCGAACTAACTACAGATGTATTTAGTTTAGTTATTAGAAAATAATTATTCTACAAAGGAAATTGGCTCTTCCAAAAAAAAAACAGAATATAAAAATTTTTGGTGTGTGCATAATTTTTCTTTTTCTTTTTTTTCTATTTAGTCAATTCGCAATCAATGCATTATTTAGCATCTACGCATCGTCTCACACTATGTAGCGGCACATCTTTCTATAAACATAGAAATTTACTGTAACACAAGTTATTCTTTCTTCGACGACATATATCACTATCAAATTCCGGATATGAAAAGAAAGACATAAAATTATAATAGTTTTCTTTTATCAAAACAGACTATCAATTCTACCAATCAGAAACTAACAGGTCATTTAGAAAAAGAAATTCTTCTGGTTGTATTTTCTTTTTCTTTGTCGGTACACTTCGTAACTGATATAAAAACTACAATATTAAATAACGATAATAGTCAGTGACTGAACGTCAAGCATCAAGAAAATGCTGGTTTCAAATCACTAGATCTCTAACAGGGTACTGCAACATCGATCTATTTTTTATATAATGAATGGTATGTATTTCTTTTTGTTTCGAGAACGCGAATGCATGAATGAGAATATTGATAACATCAAACATTTGATTTTAGAAATGAATATTCCTCATGCAGCGTCAAATCTCAGACGAAAAATAAAGACTTTTGTTCGAGATCTAAATTTGTTTCCATCAATTCCTCCATCTACTGATGAACATCAACTTCGTAATCAACAGATATCTACAAGATTATTTCTCTTTTGTTTAATCCTATCCTTAACTATTCTCCTTGTCTACAATTCAGTCATTACTATCACACAGACTGTTACTGTTCTATCTCCAACAATTACACAATATTCACAATTGTATGAAAAATATCCACAAACATTAACATGTCCTTGTTCAAAAATTTCGATCGATTACGGTACATTTTTTCGTATTGAATATACATTCCATCCAGTTTGTTACAGCGACTTTGTCACCGACAATTGGATTGATTACCTTTCACAGTTTAAGACTGACTATATAGTATTTTCTGATGACTTTCGCTGGACATCAACATTGACATTCCAAGCGTTGAGTACTCTTTGCCGATTAATGAATAAGACCATTGTAAATCGTCTGACTCAGTTCTATTCAATGCAATATGTTAGTGCATCTGTGACATCCTTGAAAGAATTTCAATACCAGTCTGAAGGTTTCTTGACTACGTTTAACATATCGACTAGGAACGATTTTGTGAATTCACTCTCTACAATACGAGATATAACTCAAAGTAACGGTTTAATGTCTGGAAAACTGACTAATTATGGATTCATGTCATCTAGAACTACTAATAATGTAGTTACATATACAATACCGTATGGTAGTTGTGAATGTATAACCTCAGCTATTTGTACCGATGATTCATCAATTTGGAATGCTAATGGCAGGCGGATATTCTCAATACCTGGTTTTTATACTGGTTGTTATGTGATTGAAGCATTACTTCGATCCGATCTCAGATGTTTTTACAATCAAGCATGTATCACTCGATTACAATCATATATCAATTCTTCGATATCGATGAACATATCAGCATTAGATTCATCATTGTTAATTTACTTCGACGAAACCTCGACCATTCGAGATATTCTTACTCTGTTAATGGTTCAACAATGGAATAAGTCGAAACTTCCTGAGAATTATTTTAATGAATGTAAACCAACAAATTGCGTCTATACTTATGAGACAAATAACAGTGCTATTTATATTATCACAACATTAGTTGGGCTAATAGGTGGTTTAATAACAGTACTGAAATTAGTTATACCACGATTAGTAATGTTTATAAGACGAAGAAAAGTAACCGATGTAGAAGAAATTGGCAAGACATATTCAAGAGCTTTTACTGTTGTATCTGTGCAGAGTAGTATTACAGATTTCTTCAAAGTCGAGATATATTATATTTGGATATTTTTTAGAGCCAGCTGAGCAACAGAATAGACAAAACAAACTTACACGAGTCAAGGGTTGTTTTTATACATTAAATATATTTCCATCAATTCCTCCATCTACCGATGAACATCAACTTCATAATCAACGGATATCTACAAGATTATTTCTCCTCTGCTTAATTGGATCATTAACCATTCTCCTTGTCTACAATTCGCTCATCACTATCACACAAACTATTACTATCCCATCTCCAACAATCACACAATACTCACAATTGTATGAACAACATGGACAAATATTAATATGCCCTTGTTCAACAATTTCAGTGGATTATAGGAAATTTCTTAATCTTGGTTACAAAATTCATCAAGTTTGTTATAGCGATTTTGTCAGCGAAAAATGGATTGAGTATCTAGCTCAATTTTCAGAAGATATAGATCTTTATGGAGATGATTTTCGATGGCTAAGTCCATTGGTATTTCAAAGTTTATATGCTGTATGTGACTCGATCAGGCGGATGATTAACAATCGTTTGATTGCCTTTCATTTCACTCACTATATTACTGCATCTGTGATATCCGTAGAAGTATTTCAATCTCAGTTTGAAGCTTTCATATCTCAGTTTATACAATCAACTAGGAATAATTTCTTATTCTCACTCTCTGCAATAAGAGACACAACTCAGAGTAATTCTTTATTATCTGGAAAACTGACTAATTATGGCTTCCGAATAGGGTCTTCAAATCGGACTCTGAGTGGATCTTCCTTCACATACGATAATTGTAGTTGTACCACTTCATCGAGATGTAGCTCTGGATCTGCCGTATATAATTCTGATTATGAGGTACTCTTCTATGTACCTGGCTTTTATACTGGATGTTATATCATTGAAACGTTACTTCAATCGAATTTGGTATGTCTTTACAATCAAACATGTATCAGCGAACTAGAATCATATTTTATTCCATCAGTACCATCAAATGTAACAGCTCTTGTCACGTCGACAGCAAGTAATTTTTCTCGAGATTCAACAGTCAGAATACTTGTTGAACAACTAATGATAGAAGAGTGGCTTCCATCAATAGAATATGAGAAGTATTATAACGAATGTCAACCAATTCAATGTAGCTACACGTATCAAAGAAAGAATAGTCGTATTTATATTATCACAGCATTAATTGGATTGATTGGTGGATTGATTACAGTATTGAAATTAGTTATACCACGATTAGTAACGTTTGTAAGAAAGAAAAAAGAACGAGTAGAACCACAAATAGGTAAGAAAATATCGCGGAAAGTACATTTTGAACTGATACCTTCAATTACAAGTTTATTTGACCTTTTCTTTTTAAGGAGTAAATCTTAATCAACGAATTTTACAATTCAAAGAAAAATCAAAGATATTTGTTAAGAATTTTAACTTATTTCCATCAATTCCTCCATCTACTGATGAACATCAACTTCGTAATCAACAGATATCTACAAGATTATTTCTCTTTTGTTTAATCCTATCCTTAACTATTCTCCTTGTCTACAATTCAGTCATTACTATCACACAGACTGTTACTGTTCTATCTCCAACAATCACACAATATTCACAATTGTATGAAAAGTATCCACAAACATTAACATGTCCTTGTTCAAANGAGTATCTATCAACGAAATGTTCTAATTAGTTTGTTGATGAAAAATAACTTTCCTGTATGTTTACCATTACTCTCTGCTTTTACCTATAAAACGTTTATTGATATAATTACAACAGAATAAGATAGAATATCTAAAATTTTCATTATAAAATTAGTTTAATAATTTCGGTGAATATGACAATATTTTGATTTCAATTATATAAACAATAAGAGGAAAGAAACTCTTGGATCTTATATCGTCTGTAATTATCCACATTCTCAAGGTAATCATAAAAATTTCTTGTTCACAATATGTTTGCAAATGAGAGTATATGTGTAGATGGGAGAATAAAGAATTATGATGGTCGATCAACTATTTATTATGTTGATAATAGTAAACCATTCAGAATTGACATGAATAGTCTTTCACTGTATATACTAACGAATTCAAATGGATTAAATCGTGATTTAATGGAGATTCATCGATGATAAATATTCACGTCTTGTATACATTGGATATACAAGGAATACTTTTAAAAATTCTTTATTTATTATTTTCTCATAACAATAAAATCAAGAAATGTATTCTGCTTGATCTCCAAACCATAGTTAAATATCTATTGGTTTACTTCTGATTTTCACTCAGTACAAGATTGATAATAATTATATCAATAAAATAATATGTAACGACAGTCGGTTATAGTATATCATTTATATAGTTAAATTAGAAGAGAACAATAAAATTCTCTATAAACATCACTTGGAAAAAACTTAGTATGTATAAATTTGTTCAGTAAGAAAAATATAACTCTCAATATACAATATTTAGAAAAATTCTATTTACAAAATCTATGAAACATCTTGCTCGAAATTACACATATTACTTGTAAGTTGAAAAAATTATTATGATAAAACTTGTCAACATATTTACATTCTTTTCCATTTGATAGTGTCAAGATAAATGTGTTTATTTTTCAATATCTCATCCCAATTCCACGAATTCAACAATAGATCCGATCATCCTACAGGGTTCTTGGTGACGAATTTGCATTGGATTTCGACGATTTCTGCCATAAAATGTTCCGCCTGCAATGAAACTCTCCTATGTTATACACATATCAAGGAGATCCACTTTTCAGAAATACCCAGCACTACCTCGTTAGTATCTATCCCAACTGATAATCAAATTTATAGAGAGAAAAACATCACTACTGCGAAATAACTATTATTATAGTGTTGCGAAGGCGAATTCAATTTTTTGTTTAAATTACAGATGTATTTAGTTTAGTTATTAGAAAATAATTATTCTACAAAGGAAATTGGCTCTCCCAAAAAAAAAAACAGAATATAAAAATTTTTGATGTGTGCATAATTTTTCTTTTTTTTTGCTATTTAGTCAATTCGCAATCAATGCATTATTTAGCACCTACGCATCTTCTCACACTATGTAATGGCATATCGTTCTGAAAGCATAGAAATTTGTTGTAACACAATTTATTCTTTCTTCGACGACATTTACCACTATCAAATTCCGGATATGAAAAGAAAGACAAAATTATAATAGTTTTTTTTTATCAAAACAGACTATCAACTCTACCAATCAGAAAATAACATGTCATTTAGAAAAAGAAATTATTCTGGTTGTATTTTCTTTTTCTTTCTAGGTACACTTCGTAACTGATATAAAAACTACAATATTAAATGACGATAATAGTCAGTGACTAAACATCAAGCATCAAGAAAATGCTGGTTTCGAATCACTAGTTCTCTAACAGAGTACTGCAACATCGATCTATTTTTTATATAATGAATGGTATGTATGTCTTTTTGTTTCGAGAACGCGAATGCATGAATGAGAATATTGATAACACTAAACATTTGACTTTAGAAATGAATACTCCTCATTCGGCGTCAAATCTCAGACGAAAAATAAAGACTTTTGTTCGAGATCTAAATTTGTTTCCATCAATTCCTCCATCTACTGATGAACATCAACTTTATAATCAACGGATATCTACAAGATTATTTCTCTTTTGTTTAATCGTATCGTTAACTATTCTCCTTGTCTACAATTCAGTCATTACTATCACACAGACTGTTATTGTTCTATCTCCAACAATCACACAATATTCACAATTATATGAAAAATATCCACAAACATTAACATGTCCTTGTTCAAAAATTTCGATCGATTACGGTACATTTTTTCGTATTGAATATACATTCCATCCAGTATGTTACAGCGACTTTGTCACCGACAATTGGATTGATTACCTTTCAGTTTAAGACTGATTATATAGTATTTTCTGATGACTTTCGCTGGACATCAACATTAGCATTCCAAGCGTTGAGTACTCTTTGCCGATTAATGAATAAGACCATTGTAAATCGTCTGACTCAGTTCTATTCAATTCAATATGTTAGTGCGTCTGTGACATCCTTAAAAGAATTTCAATATCAGTCTGAGGGTTTCTTGACTACGTTTAACATATCGACTAGGAACGATTTCGTGAATTCACTCTCTACAATACGAGACATAACTCAAAGTAACGGTTTAATGTCTGGAAAACTGACTAATTATGGATTCATGTCATCTAGAACGACTAATAATGTAATTACATATACAATACCGTATGGTAATTGTGAATGTATAACCTCAGCTATTTGTACCGATGATTCATCAATTTGGAATGCTAATGGCATGCGGATATTCTCAATACCTGGTTTTTATACTGGTTGTTATGTGATTGAAGCATTACTTCGATCCGATCTCAGATGTTTTTACAATCAAGCATGTATCACTCGACTACAATCATATATCAATTCTTCGATATCGATGAACATATCAGCATTAGATTCGTCATTGTTAATTTACTTCGACGAAACCTCGACCATTCGAGATATTCTTACTCTGTTAATGGTTCAACAATGGAATAAGTCGATACTTCCTGAGAATTATTTTAATGAATGTAAACCAACAAATTGCGTCTATACTTATGAGACAAAGAACAGTGTTACTTATCTTATCACAACATTGGTTGGGTTGATAGGTGGTTTAATAACAGTACTGAAATTAGTTATACCACGATTAGTAATGTTTATAAGACGAAGAAAAGTATCCGATGTAGAAGAAATTGGCAAGACATACTCAAGAATTTTTACTGTTGTATCTATGAAGAGTAGTATTACAGATTTCTTCAAAGTCGAGATCTATTATGTTTGGATTTTTTTAGAGCCAGCCGAGCAACAGAATAGACAAAACAAACTTACACGAGTCAACGATTGTTTTTATACATTAAATATATTTCCATCAATTCCTCCATCTACTGATGAACATCAACTTCATAATCAACGGATATCTACAAGATTATTTCTCCTCTGCTTAATTGGATCATTAACTATTCTCCTTGTCTACAATTCACTCATCACTATCACACAGACTGTTACTATTCCATCACCAACAATCACACAATACTCACAATTGTATGAACAACATGGACAAATATTAATATGCCCTTGCTCAACAATTTCCGTGGATNGTATCTCGCTCACTTTTCTGACGATATAGGTCTTTATGGCGATGATTTTCGATGGATAAGTCCATTGGTATTTCAAGGTTTATATGCTGTCTGTGACTCGATCAGACGGATCATTAACAATCGTTTGATTCCCTTCCATTTCACTCACTATATTACTGCATCTGTGATATCCGTAGAAGTATTTCAATCTCAGTTTGAAGCTTTCATATCTCAGTTTATACAGTCAACTAGGAATAATTTCTTATTCTCACTCTCTGCAATAAGAGACACAACTCAAAGTAATTCTTTGTTATCTGGAAAACTGACTAATTATGGCTTCAGAATAGGGTCTTCAAATCGGACTCTGAGTGGATCTTCCTTCACATACGATAACTGTAGTTGTACCACTTCACCTAGATGTCCCTCTGGATCTGCCATATATAATTCTGATTATGAGGTACGCTTCTCTGTACCTGGCTTTTATACTGGATGTTATATCATTGAAACGTTACTTCAATCGAATTTGGTATGTCTTTATAAGCAAACAGGTATCAGCGAACTAGANACCGTCGCACTAGAATCTGTCACAGAAGGTGGATTAAAATTTTATATGGGTGAACTGTCATGTCTTGAAGTGAGAGAGTTTATTTAGAAATAAACATAAAAACTGACTACACTACGAAAACATCATGACTATATATATAACACTAGAAAGGGGGAAATACCCTGCGAGTATTCCAACAGTCTATGACGACATGGAATATTCCGTAAGGATATTTCCAACAAGAACAAGAGAGTCATGACATCTATAGGAGGGAGATGTCCCATGACATCACTATATCACAGTGAACGTTCGTTCGAAACATGCGATTGTGCATCCTCGGCTAAATGTGTTCGCAAATCAGCACTGCTAAATAATACTAGTGGCGCCGTAATATTTACAGTACCAGGCATTTATATTGGCTGTTATGTAGTGGAAGCATTGCTTCAATCCGATCTCACATGTTTCTACAATCAAACGTGTATTACTCAGTTACAATCGTATTTGTTTTCTCGTGTACCAATCAATGTAACAGTTCTTGATAAGTCAGTATTACTTAATTTTTCTGAAAATTCAACTGTTGAAGCCATCATCGATGAACTAATGGTCGATGAATGGGATAAATTGATACTTTATAAGAATTATTATAATGAATGTAAACCCACAAAATGTATATATACTTACGAAACAAAGTACAGTATTATTTATATCATCACCATATTAGCTGGATTGATTGGTGGTCTAACAACAGCTTTGAAATTGATAGTACCTCGAGTAGTCAGTGTTATCGCCTTTTGCCTTCGAAAATGGAAACTGAGACACGCTACAATCATGCCAACGATTCAGACATAACTGTTGGAATATATAGACATTAACACTAAATAGACGTGATATGTTCGTGTCGATCATCGTATAAAACAGTCAAAGTTTTAGTCACATTATTTTGGAATAATATGATAAATCATGTAAGAAATAATCTTCGTTATCTTAGATCATTCAGAGACAAGAGTACAAGAGAATAATATCTATTCCGACATTTACGCTTACACACCCTCTCAAGATGCATTTGAAAAATAGTCGGACAGAGTTTTGTTCCGAAAAATAATCAAATGTTGACTTCATGGATTTCCTTCCAATTCAATTTGACTGAGAGTTGTCTTTCATCACCTTGGTATATCAATAATAGAGTATTCCAATCTCAAGATAATACATTCTTATAGCTTTTACAAGCTACAGCATCGAAATCTTGATTTTTATCTGTCTGTCGTCAACTTGGTAGTTTGAATCACATTGCATCAGAAAGATTGAATACATCGTGTATAAAAGTCAGTGGGACGACTGATGTCTAGTCATACAGCATCCGGAATCCGGATGATCATTTTGATGTATTGTGCAAGTAGACATTTATACTCTTTTTGCCACAGTCATCCTAAAAATTCATGTTTAACCATTCCGTTTCCAAATGATGACTCAAACAATAGTGTAAGGGTAGAAATTTCGTCGAAGTGACAAACAGTAAATTAATCAAGTTTACGTATATACCATTTTGTGTCCAATTCATGAAAAAAACACATATATAGATCAATTCCACATTTTATGAGACGAAGCATATTTCGTGAGCGATTGATCGTTTCAATACACATTAATAAATTTCTATTGATTATATCCTGAGAAATGATCCTAGCGCGAAATTAGTTCGGTTGAATGACTGCCAGTGTGGTTTGTAGCTGTTTTCCATATATTCCTAATATTATAGTGAGCCATGAAGAATAGAATCAGTACTGATTGATTGCCATTCCTTTGGAGAAAATTTAGAGAAAAATATTCAAAAGCATAATTAGCTCTGACTGTTTTTCAAAGTTAATCTCCTATAAACTAGTCCTCATATTTATACGACAGAATCGTTTAGATTATGATCAATGGCGATAAGTTTTCACTTCTAGTTCATTTTAATTTGAAATTATTCAAATACATTTCCGGAAAGAAATCGATGGCTTGTTGACATAAAAAAAAGCAGATTACAATCAATTCCTAATTCGAATTAGAATAGAAACACAGTTTTGATAAGCAAATTTAAGCGTCAGATTCATTTTTCAACATGAAACAGTTTACCTTTGACATACTTTCAAATAATATTTCATCATAGATATGATGAAATTACGATTTATATTCGAATCACATGAAAATAAATCAATTCCAGTATATTCTCATTCTTTCAGGAGAAGATTTAAATGCATTGAATCAACTCTATATCAAATCCTATACATCTGTTCAAGTTTAAACTTTTGTTTTTAGAATTGCCTTTCGAAGTTGAAAATAATGACAAGTAATTGAGTCGTCATCGTTGAGATCGAGTACAATTAATGAAAATGACAANCTTCATGAATCTATATTTGCATAGTCAGGAGGGATCTACAATTGCCTCTGAAGCAATAGAAGATCTTTCTTATACGTTAATCACTTAATAAAGTGGAAATTAACGGCTAAGTATAACCCGTTAATTGTTAATATTAACGTTAACATCAACCGTTAACGTTAATATTAACGGTTAACGGGTTACTGTTTACGTTAATTTCAAATTAACGGAAATGGTCCACCCCTAAGTTTCAAACGTGTTTTTTCCGGGAAAAATACATTTATTTGGCATGAGCTTGATTTGAAACAAATTGTTGTACATTCAGTACCGATTCGGACGATAGATAAAACTATATTGTCGATAGAAGATCGTTGAACAGATAATAAAAATTGATTCGAAGCATCAATCTTGATCACATGTTGGTCGTTTCAATACACATTAATAAATTTCTATATATTATATCCTGAGAAATGATCCTAGAGCGAAATTAGTTCGGTTGAACGACTGCTAGTATGATTTGTAGCTGTTTTCCATATATTCTTAATATTAGTGAGCCATGAAGAATAGAATCAATACTGATTGATTGCCATTCCTTTGGAGAAAATAAATTTGAAAAGAAAATTTAGAGAAAAATATTCAAAAGCATAATTAGCTCTGACTGTTTTTCAAAGTTAATCTCCTAGAAAATAGTCTTCATATTTATACGACAGAGTCGTTTAGATTATAATCAATGGCGATAAGTTTTCACTTCTAGTTCATCTTAATTTGAAATTATTCAAGCACATTTCTGGAAAGAAATCGATGGCTTGTTGACATCACAAAAAGCAGATTACAATCAATTCCTAATTCGAGTTAGAATAGAAACACAGTTTTGATAAGCAAATTTAAGCGTTAGATTCATTTTTCAACATGAAACAGTTTACCTTTGACATACTTTCAAATAATATTTCATCATAGATATGATCGTATTTACGATTTATATTCGAATCACATGAAAATAAATCAATTCCAATCTATTCTCATTCTTTCGCGAGAAGATTTAAATGCATTGAACCAACTCTATATCAAATCCTATACATCTGTTCAAGTTTAAACTTTTGTTTTTAGAATTGCCTTTCGAAGTTGAAAATAATGACAAGTAATTGAGTCGTCATCGTTGAGATCGAGTACAATTAATGAAAATGACAAGTTTTAGCAGTGCGTAGAATACTAATAATAAATTCAGTACTATTTGGTTATGGAAATGAGTTGTGGCAGAAATCGTCATTCACATCAATATGAAAAGTATTATTTCAGGATTATCGTCATATAAATGATCGGTTTTGTCATAAGCAGAGCACTAATGCATAATGCAGTACTAAACATAAAAAATATTTCATTTCCCAAGAATTTAGAATAAAAATACATACCATAGTGACAACAGTTAACGATCGATAATTATGTTGAAAAACATGGCCATTTTATTACATATGTTGGACTGAATTTGTAGCTCGTCTACAAATCATTGGATTACGTACATTGTGATTGTCGCTTAAATCTTCGAAAAATTTTCTTAAACGAATGATGAAACAATCCATCGATGATTTCTTGACTTCAACGGATCCACTGATGATAAATATATTATGCTTCCGGATTTATTTTTCGTAGCAGTATTATACTCATTCATTTCTACTCTATACATATTTACATTCTATTTCTATTTTGAATCCTCATAATGAAAAACTTTTGTTTTGAATACATAGAACAATGGATCATAATCCATAGTGAAAGCAAGTGAATGACGCAGATGGTCGAATATTACGCATGATGTAAAATCCCCATCATGCGCTCCACTCTACGCACCTTTACGTTGTTTATCTATTTCAAATCCTCATAACGAAAAACTTTTGTTTTGAATATATAGAACAATACATCATAATAAATAGTGAAAGCAACTGGCTGACACAGATGATTCAGTATTGCGTATAACTCTTCGGCAAAAGCAAGAGTATATATACGGATAGATAATACAATACTGAAAGTATTATTCAAAATAACTTCATCATATTATCCACAAGCAATTACAAATCTTGGTATTGATCTTTGCTATTTCTCTGGCATCAATATAAAGTATTTACAACGAGCTTACAGAACTTTTATTATTTATATATCTCTGCGATCACTTAAGTAATTTCAGTAAGTAAACAGTTCTTTTAAACAGCATTCGAATCAGTGCTTATAGTGTAAAAATGAAGGTGATAGTCTCAGAAATAACAGATATAAACATGAGGATATCATAGACTTTCTTTTAGGAAATGTTTTTACACTTCCAAAAATCTTTTCACTGTATGTTTAGTCAGTTTTCGATGATGACTAATTCATTCGAGAGAATCAAAAGTACTCTACTAGGATTAGCAGTTCTCGTTCTTTCTGGGTATATGTTTAGATTTTCTTCTCTAGCCTATAATTCGATTTCCAAGGAACGAATTCTTAAACGGACCAAAAGTAGTTTTCTACAAAATGCTCTGTTCATATCTCCTACAGTGTAGGAAATAATGGTATTCCAGTTCATATTTCAAGATATATCTAATCAATTTGATACCAAATGAAAGTCCGTAAAAAGCAGAATTTAGAAGAGCAACTTGTCATACACACGATAATAATAGACTACAGATTTATAGAGATCTTCATGTGGTTCGACATTCCTATGTGTGCATGTCCAACTAGAAAAACATAAAGGTCTTAGAAACTCTTTTATCTGACAGGTTTTTTTTTTTAGAGCTTTCTTTTCTGATCATTTTTCTAAAAACATTTTTACAGATTGGACGATAAACAGCAGTACGATGGTCAAAGTGCCTAAAATATATTATTCGTCCACACTCTCACCCACATCCTGAAACTGACTAAACATACAGTGGAAAGATTTTCGGAAGTGTAAAAACATTTCCTAAAAGAAAGTCTATGATATCTTCATGTTTATATCTGTTATTTCTGAGACTATCACCTTCATTTTTACACTATAAGCACTGTTTCGAATGCTGTTTAAAAGAACTGTTTACTTATTGAAATTACTTAAGTGATCGCAGAGATAAATAAATAACAAAAGTTCTGTGAGTTCGTTGAACATCAGCACTTGTTTTTTCGTTGTAAGACTATATGATATTATGTAAAAGCTATCTTTGCTTATGATATCGAGACACATGGGTGTTCATGCGAAATTAAATTCAATATTTTTCAGATAATAAGATACAAAGGAAGCTTCGACCATGAAAGTACACTGTTTTTTAATCGCGATGATTGCAATGGCTTTTTTTCTTCAAAGTATGGTTGACGCTCGCAGTAAGTATACCAGATCATAGGATTCTGTATCAATACCGAATATTTTTATTTCTTTAGGTGTTCAGTTCATGAAACGGGCAATTGCTGACGAATCACTTCATGGTGATGGAAGAGATTTGGCTAGTTTCAACGAAGCTTTAATAGACTCGAGCAAACTTCGTCGCAAGCGAGATTGTCAGGCAGACTTAGCAGCTTGTGTCAACAGATGTGATTATCCATGTTTATGGCGAGGCTGTACTGCGGCTGCTACCGGATGTCACGCGAGCTGTCACAGTGCTTACCATTGTTAGATGAAAGACATTGTTGCAACTAGCGTTGAAAAGATTTCATGTTTTTGTGATGTAGTTAGGTATATCCCTACGCAGTAAGAATTTTTTTCTCCCTATATACATGATGTATTTGTGTGCTTCCCTTTCGTATTAATGTTTTCCTATATATGCATATATACGCGTTTCTCTAGATAAGTGTCTGAATAGACATCAAAAAATTCTGTGTTTAACTTCTCATTTCTCCCCTTTTTATCTCTCTTTCTTTTAACTCTTCGAATAAAAAATTCTTCACATAGATCAATAATATTTACTTATTTATTCATGGAAGTCAGGCAGCATGACAACTTTATAATAAAATATGATCTATCGATATGTTACACGTTCTCATTTATATAGTATGTCCTGAAAGTCACTTCCTAAAAGTCTTTGACGATGTCTCCACTATTTTGCTTTACTATATCGACTTCTTTTTCAAATGATAAGGATTTACATTAGGTTTTGTTTTATTTATACGATTATTATGAATATTGCTCAAACGTACTGTCTTCAAACGAAATACAAAGATTTAATTTTTTTTCTTTTTTTTTGAAAAATGCATTACACAAAGTTTTTATCAATTAATCGAATCTCTCGAGTTTTCCAGACTTTTTATTCGTTGAAAGCTTTGGTTCTTGTTTGTAAATATTTATTCTAATGTGTTCTCAGGAACAAATCCAAATAGCATAAATCAGATGACTGTGAAGCCCATCAAGATCTGAACATATTAAAAATTCTGTCAACTGAAAAACCTTTCTGTAATGTATTTTTCAAAGAAAAGAAAAAAAATTAAATCTTTGTATTTCGTTTGAAGACAGTAAGTTTGAGCAATATTCATAATAATCGTATAAATAAAACAAAACTTAATATAAATCCCTATCATTTGAAAAAAAAATAGTCGATATAGTAAAGCAAAATAGTGGAGACATCGTCAAAGACTTTTAGGAAGTGACTTTCGAGACACACTATGTAAGCGTTTTATATTTTCTTGATGTCTATGACAAAAATCAATCAATTATTATATTGACATTTTCTCAACAGTCCAAGAAAATAAATAACGCTCGTCGAGAATGACTCGCTACGCCCTCGACTGAACCACTGACTGAAAATAAAATAGGGTTATGTGCGTTTTATGCAAATAAAAACAACAGAAGTATAACCCTTGAAAAGGTGCCGAGAGACTGATCTTCATTCGCCACACAGTCTTCAAAAGAACCAAAAGACTACTTGTGTTCCCATTAATTATTCGATATTCCCGACTGACAATCACTGTTTACAGGAAGCAGAAGTTCGCTACAAATGACTATTATCGATTTGCACCTTACACACATCCTCCTTTTTCTAAAAGAAAGATAATTTTAGTAAGACCAAATGAGACTCTGTATATATTTCGCATTTGAGTCTATCTCCTTAATTAAAAGGCTTAAAGGCCAGGCCTACAAAACCTTTCAATGTATCGAAGGTCAGCATTTAAGATTGCTCTCCAGTATGTAACTTGTGAATGAATGTATTTTTGGATTACTGGCCCTTGGTATGCGACAGTCCACCGAGTGTGTTTTTACTTTTTCGTAATCAACTCTTCTATGTAGCCCTCCTCTGAGGCGCGGATGAAATGTTTTCTTCATTTCTGTCACGTCCCTGCCCCTTGACCCCTCCTCCAGCCAACCTCGAGCCTCAGGATCCATTCGAATATCAAAGAAAAATGTTACTTATGAACGCAACTGACCACCAATTACTTCAAAATTCTTTTGATATTGAACCAAACAGGAGACATGTGAGCATATCAACTATAATATTTCCTCTGATAAAATCATATTTCTCTCTCATTCAAATTTGTTACAGGTCACGTGAGCAAGACATATATGGAAAGCAACAAAAGATCAACTGATAATAGAAGAAGATATTGCTTTGTTACAACATAATCTTCTATCAACAACATTAAATTCAACATCTCATTTACTTCATAAAATCATAAATAATATAAATATCAATATTCAAAAACTCAATGATTCCTTAACAGACTGAACAATAACTTATACTTCATCGAACTGCATTGAAACACTGATAACTTGAAAGAAAGATATTATTCAAGAAGCTATCTTTATCCAAGGAAAACAACATGAACAAATCCAAACAACTATACAAAAAGAACAGAAGAATTTTTCGTTCAAAATAGATATATGGAATCAACATCTGAATATCAGAAACGTGTGAATGAAGCTATCGAACGTGCAAACTATACGAAACAATTCCTTTTATCAGCATCATTCAATCCAACAGATCATCAACCATCAACGACCGATTCGTAGAAATAACTTCAAAACTCAACATACACCTGAACTTTCTTCTAAATAAAACTTATTTCGTTACATTCATCCATAACTTTCAACCATTTCCAATACTGAACTAAGATAAGCATACCGCATAATAAAATTCTTCTTTCCTTCTAGATTTCTTACCAACAATAACTAACAACAATTGAATGCATTGAGCTGTTTATTACTCATACGAATTCCACCAAATACGAACGGCAATATATATCATCTCACGAATCTTCCAAACAATTACTCATCACAACCTCACGACGTTCAACAACAAACACATTTCATCTCATCTAACCTTTCAAACAAGCTATACAGTAAGCGACTACTCTTTCGAAGATTTTTCTTCCATTTCGATTAATATCGATTTAATGCTATTGTTTTGATATTTTTCACATTGAAATAATGTCTTTTGATCAGTTTCCAGTAAAAATGCCATTTGATAACGAACTTTAGTAGGTTCGAAACCGATCATGGCAGTTCATACTCAC
>CAJNOJ010000193.1:36994-80506 GCA_905250025.1 Adineta ricciae
TATCGTAGGATTCTGTATCAATACCGAATGCTTTTATTTGTTTAGGTGTTCAGTTCATGAAACGGGCAATTGCTGACCAATCACTTCATGATGATGGAAGAGATTTGTCTAGTTTCAACGAAGCTTTACTAGACTCGAGCAAACTTCGTCGCAAGCGAGATTGTCAGGCAGACTTAGCAGCTTGTGTCAACAGATGTGATTATCCATGTTTATGGCGAGGCTGTACTGCGGCTGCTACCGGATGTCACGCGGGCTGTCACAGTGCTTACCATTGTTAGATGAAAGACATTGTTGCAACTAGTGTTGAAAAGATTTCATGTTTTTGTGATGTAGTTGGGTATATCCCTACGCAGTAAGAATTTTTCTCTCCATATATACATGATGTATTTGTGTGTTTTCCTTTCGTATTAATGTTTTCCTATATATGCATACACACGCGTTTCTCTAGATAGGTGTCGGAATAGACATCAAAATATTCTGTGTTTAACTTCTCATTTCTCCTCTTTTTATCTCTCTTTCTGTTAACTCTTCGAATAAAAAATTCTTCACAAAGATCAATAATATTTACTTATTCATTCATGGAAGTCAAACAGCATGACAACTTTATAATAAAATATGATCTATCGATATGTTACACGTTCTCATTTATATAGTGTGTATTGAAAGTCATTTCCTAAAAGTTTTCGACGGTGTTTCCATTATTTTGCTTTACTATATCGACTTCTTTTTCAAATGATAGGGATTTACATTAAGTTTTCTTTTATTTATACGATTATTCTGAATATTGCTCAAACTTACTGTCTTCAAAGGAAATAGAAAAATTTAATTTTTTTTCTTTTTTTTGAAAAATGCGTCACACAAAGTTTTTATCAATTAATCGAATCTCTCGAGTTTTCCAGACTTTTAATTCGTTGAAAGCTTTGGTTCTTGTTTGTAAATATTTATTCTAATGTATTCTCGAGAACAAATTCAAACATCATAAACTAGATGACTGTGAAGCCCATCAAGATCTGAACATATTAAAAATTCTATCAACTGAAAAAACTTTGTGTAATGCATTTTTCAAAGAAAAGAAAAAAAATCAAAATTTTTGTATTTCATTTGAAGACAGTAAATTTGAGCAATATTCATAATAATCGTATAAATAAAACAAAACTTAATGTAAATCCCTATCATTTGAAAAAAAATAGTCGATATAGTAAAGCAAAATAATGGAGACATCGTCAAAGACTTTTAGGAAGTGACTTTCGAGACACACTATGTAAGCGTTTTATATTTTCTCGATGTCTATGACAAAAATTAATCAATTATTATATTGACATTTTCTCAACAGTCCAAGAAAATAAATAACGCTCGTCGAGAATGATTCGCTATGCCCTCGACTGAACCACTGACTGAAAATAAAATAGTCTTATGTGCGTTTTATGCAAAAAAAAACAACAGTAGTATAACCCTTGAAAGGGTCCCCAGAGACTGATCTTCATTCGCCTCACAGTCTTCAAAAGAGTCAAAGGACTACTTGTGTTGCTTTTAATTATTCTATATTCCTGACTGACAATTACTCTTCACAGGAAGCAGAAGTTCGCTATAAATGACTATTATGGATTTGCACCTTTAAACATGTCCTCTTTTTTCTAAAAGAAAGATAATTTCAGTAAGATCAAATGAGACTCTGTAATATATTNCTTGCGAGTGAGTAAAAGGGTTCTGAAGGGACATCATTTCAGTGAGGATGAACAGAAGAGTTTTGAAAGCAGTCGAATATTCAAATAATTGAAAAAAAGACTGCAAAAATAGTTGAATAGTTGAGTCGAAATTTCGAGTTTCGCATTACTAAAAGACGCAAGGATCATAGTAGCTATTCATAGCGGACTGCTTTTTCATGTGTGAAAAATGATCATGAATAATGGACATTACATAAATAACAAGAACGATGACAGTTGTTTGATTATTTTTGAAAAAGGTTGAAATTGACGAGGACCGTTATCGAGACATCATTTGGAAGCGCAAGTTCTATCTGAAGTATAACCCAATCAGTCGAGGGTAATGCGAGTCTCCCTCGACGAGCGTTATTTTATATCAATCAAAGCCAAACGACAACTTAATACCAACAACACAAACTGCTAATATCAAATACAGATATATACAATTACCTTATATTGGCAAACCAAGTTATACATATTCGAAGAGACTTCAGTCGATAATCCAACGTTATGATCCTACATCACATGTGAGAATAGTTTATAACACAACAAATCAAACTCGAAGATACTTTCCAACTAAAGATTGGCTTCTACCAAATCAAAAATCTGGTGTACTATATGAAATGTCATGCTTGAACTGTAGCAAAAGTTATATTGGCAAAACTATACGACAAAGTCATCGAAGATTAAACGAGCACGAGAAAGATGTTGCAAGGCACTTATATTCATCACCAAAGCTGCAACACTAATCCAACAACAAAAGCAAGTAAAACAACATTTGAACACAGTCAAAGGTCATGTTCAAAAGAAACCATCCAGTCAACCATTACGAAAGAGTACTCGATTGTTAAACAAAGCAGCAACGCATCAATCATAGCAAGAATGTGATCAATCTAATCTCATCCAATACAAACCAAAATCAGCTCTCGGAAAACATACATTCAAAACAGCGAGTAATGTCATAATATCATTACCCCGGGTATCCGTTTAAAAATCGACAACAGTATATTCAGAATCCGGAGGAATTTGAGTGAATTTGGTCGATACCCAACTGATAACGAGATGGATATCGACGAATAGCCTCTGAAGAAGTTGCTGTTCAATACCGGAGTCTAATGGAAACACACAACGATATCAGAGATAGTAAGAGCTATGAGAATCCAGAAGAGAATGTAATTCGGTACTGTACGTCTAAGCTGCTGAGGTAGAGTTGATGAGCATACGAAGCCCTCGTCGAGGTATCAGTTGTTGGAGTTAAAACCCTAAAAGGCTTTCGTCCAGGTACCAAGTTTTTCCTAGCACCCTCATGTTGTGCTTTGCCTACAGATCGGGTTTTTTCCTCATACCTATACCACCAAGCTGGTTCAGAAGTATGTAGTTTTGATTTGTGGTCGCGAGATAGTCCGACCAAATTCACTCAAATTCCTCACATCTCAAAAGATACACTTTGGGTATCGAGACGTTCAGCTCTGGATACTCAGCGTAATGATATTATGACAGCTATGTCCATTTCGATTAATATCGATTTAATGCTATTGTTTTGATATTTTTCACATTGAAATAATGTCTTTTGATCAGTTTCAAGTAAAAATGCCATTTGATAACGAACTTTAGTAGGTTCGAAACCGATCATGGCAGTTCATACTCACACATCTTCACCCTCACCCTAAATAGAATACATCATTCATCTTAACGACTATAAATGAATTGAAAGGATACGGCATCTTTAGAAATATTTTATGCTTGATGAGTCATACAATAATTTTCCGTGATAAAGCATAATTATGAGAAATTCTTTATTTATGTTTTTCAAAACAAGATACAATGTGAGTTTTTATAGTTTAAGAAATTTTTGAATACGTTGATTTCCTCCATCAGTAATGTACATATTTAACGATGAATCAAACGCGATGCCCATAGGACTCGATAGTTGCGTCGAATTATTACCTGCCACACCATTACCAGCAACTGTTATGCCAATCTGACTATTGTTACAAAACATTTGTACGCGATGATTTCGATTATCGACAACAAACATATTCATAAAAGTATCTATTTTAATACCCACTGGTGTATTAAGAAGTGTAGCATTTGATCCTGGTGTGCCTGGTACACCTGCTACGAAAGTTCCTGACGTTGCATTGATTGCCCATTTCATAACACAACTATTAGCAACATTTGTGACGTACAAATAATTGCTTATATTCGGAGCATAATAAATACCGTACGGATAACTGAGTTGTGTGGTTGCATTACCTTGACCATTTCCACCTGCAATAAGAACGCCATCAGTACCTGATGTGGAATTTGTCCTATGACGCATAACACGGTGATTATCACTCTCAGCAATGTATATGTATTCTTCATTCGGATCCACCCACAAATACCGTGGACCACGTAACTGGTTTAGCTGAGAACCAGGTGTTGAAGTTATACCAGCGACAGTGATTCCAACAGTTGAGCCATTGATGAACTTTTGTATTCTGTGATTCATCAGATCAGATACATACATATTTTGTTTTGAATCGACATAGACAGCTTGCGGATTATAGAGTAGACCAGCAGTCGAACCGGTAACAGTTTTTATTCCTGCAATAATGACTGGAACTGTACTACCTTTGTCTAACTTCCATACGACAGCATTTGCTGTTTCATCTACGAAATACAATGTGTCGCCGGGATCAATAAAAAGGCCATTAACCAATGTAACATATGTTGAATTGACAATCGTAATGCCAGCAGTAGACCATCGATCTGCCCCTGCTGCACCTATCCATAAAAAAGATGATTTCTATTAACAGTTTCTCTCATTTTTTATTGTTGCATTGTGAACTCGATCTGTAAAGTAAATACTGCGATACTACTGAATCATTTGACTTCTATCTGTTTCAACATTAAGTGAATAAAAATCTTTTTAGAATTCATCTGAATGACGGTTATACTAACATGGATTCAATGGTTTTTGTGTTGCTGTTGTTGATGAAGAGGTTGATGAAGTGGTAGTGCTTGATGACGCAGAGGTTGATGAAGTGGTAGTGCTTGATGATATGTTTCCAAAATTTAAGTTAACTACAATGAAAAACAAACAATAAATTATGTTGGTATATATCTACGAAGATCAAATCAATAGCAAATAGGATAGTGTGCTCATTTATACATACGTTCGCATTGATAATATGACAAACAAGTCAAGTTCAAATCACTTCGACAATGTGAATTGGTACTACAGTTACTACCAGCTAGTTTCTGGCTCCGACATACTGATCCATCATAAAATGTATATATTTGACATTGACAAGTGGAATTCATACACGTCAAATGTCGACTATTTGAGCAATAATTACATGGACGACCATGATCAGCAAAGTTTTCTTCTCTCAATTGTATTGATCCAACAACGGATTGAGTTGAATTTGAATGGACAATAAAACCTGAACTGTCGATGTCTCCTTGATAAAGTCGACAAAGTTTTGATTGGGGATCGAAGTGGAATGTACGACAAAGCGCAACTGAAAAACATGTCTGAGTACATTTCATTGCTGAATCAGTTGTCGTTTGAAGAAGAAAGAATGCTTGTTCATTGATTGGAGTAAATTGTAAACCAAGATTAGATAACTGAATGAGTAATTGTTCAGTAATGATGAGTGTTGGGAATTGAAATATAATCAATAAACAATAAATAAAACTTGACAAATATTGTCCGGATAAAAACATTATAATATGTTGCTCTGGAATCAAACGCAAAGAAAATTCAAAAGATGATTATATATGTAGTTTTGTGCAGAATAACTAATGAAAAGAATTGCAAATCTGAATAGGTCTTAGTGAACGACAAAGGAGAATTGTAAAGTTTGATATTATTTGTCACAGTCGTTGTTGTTTGATGATAGAAAAGTTCTTTTAAATAAAAAATATCTCAGTAAATCGTTATGTATGTGAAATACTGCAAAGAAACACTCCTAAGAAAAGAGAGTAACATATTTACAAACAAACTTATCCTCACTCTCACGATCATGAACAAAGTGTTATTTCGAAATCCTACGGTTTTTATAGAATAAAACTAGAAGAATTACAAGCGTATTCACTTGCTTCCGAATATGAAGAACGAGTAAGTATAACTAAATATATTGATAGAAAAGAATAAAAAATGTGAAGTAATAGAGTCGGTTAATATTTTATAGAAAGCTATTTATACGCAGAGCAGATGTTTCTTTTTCTTTTAATCAAGAATTGCATCAAGAACGCTTTCCTGCTGTTCATTCTATTTTGAATAGACAAAACGTTTTCTTCTTATGAACATCTGAAAATAATCACTTTTCACACAAGTGGTGATAAAACGATAGGAATTATGATAGAGGGAAAATATCTGTGAAGATCAGTATAAAAGTGTCGGTCTTTTCGGAAAAAGTTCTTAGGTGAAGTATTTTAGAATGATGTAACGATCAAATTCTCGAAAAAGCAGACTTTTAATGTTAAAAGAGCCAGATGTTTGACTGTAAAGAAATGAATTATTTAGCAGTCGTGACAAGAACCACTATTGATTATTTTCGCAAGCAAAGAGTAGCTGCCTAATTAGACTTATAATATAAGTGGCCTATTCCTAGCACACTACAATCCCTACCTACATAGCAATAAAAATAGATTTAGTTTCACTTATACCTATACACACCCATACCTTCACCCTCACCCACACCCTTACTAATAAACTTAGGAAAAAATTTAATTGTTAAAATATTATTTATTGAACATTCAATTTATCTACTAAGCATATAATACAAACTTTACTCAGCGCTCAAATATATGTCATTTTAATTGTAGATTCTGGTTGAATATGAGTAATTGATGACGAATATGAATAGTAATATATGACGTTTCGATCGTCTATAAGATCACTTGCAGGTCTTTTTGTTTTTGATTTTAATAATAGATCGAACCGTCATGCATTATTATTCATGTTCGTCGTCAATCACTCATATTTTACTTGATGAAGCTTGGCAGCGCAGCCCCTTCGCGCCTAAAAGGTGAAGCTCACATTCGTATGTTTTGAGAAGCAAACTATGGAGAAAACAGAATATTTATAGATTGAACTCACCCTCACCCTTAATGGAACAAAAAAAATGAATTGATATTAACCATAAAAGTGCTAAATATTTTACATGGATTCATGTGAGTATTTACTTATTTAAACTACCACAAACACACAAGCCGAACAATGTATATCAGTATTACTTCTTGTACTAAATATTCGTAGTATTTACTTCGATCTTGAGAATCAATTGAAAGTATGCAAATATTCGAGGTGGCGACGCATTATGCTGATGGAATCGTTGAAACAATGGTTGGGTGATCTCTTATTAAATCTCGAAACACTGTCAACGATTCACTAAAACATCGAAGCACAATCAGTTTATTCTTCGATCATGATGTTGTTCTTATCTTCAATTTCCTTGCTGAACAACTCCGATGACGCAAAATACCGAATATAGTTAAGTAGAACCAACTTTAATTAACCCTAACATCAGCGAATCTGATGGAAAAGACTGTTCTCTTGATAGTCAAACAACCAAAAAAAACTTTTTTTTTACAATGCATCAACATCGACACTTCCAAAAAAACCTATAGCAACATATTTCAGAAAGTAAATGCTGCAAATATGTTATATTTGAATATCAGAATTATGAAAATAATCTCGTCTTCATCAGTCGTAACTACTTTCCACATTTAGATGAATTAACTTTACCTGCACTTTGCCTTCTAGTCACATCTACTCCTTTAGAGTGTAGTCTTTCAAGATATATGGTACGTGCTTACTATCATATACCGCTGAATTATGACAGTTTTTGTAATAGTAGCCCACATGGAATCTCGAAAAGATGGATTTTTATACTATGAGTATAAATTAGTAATACCCATTTAGCAGTATATTCTTCTTTTATATGCATTTTAGTTGACAAACAACGATATAGAAAGAAAAAAGACTTTGTACGACAAATATTTCGTATAGTCAAAAAAAAACTTCCCTTTAAAAATTTTCTTTTCCTATCACTGAGCCGATGATTACATCTTTCTTAGGAAGGTCAGTTAGATAATAACTCGTAGTATTCACATAATCACTTAGGATGTAACCAGCATCATACAGAGACACAAGCAGTTGCGAATAACGAGCCGTGAGATTGCCAACGACCGAATAGGAGATGGTTACTATACTTTGCTTTAGAAAATCTCGACTGAAACTGGATGAATCTACTGTTGCTTTTAAAATAGTTAACGATGACAATAGCGCAATTCTTTCTAAATAAAAAATCTTTTTATACTAACAGTTCTCAAATATGATCCAACAAAAAATAAGACATATTAGATAAAGTCGACGATCAAGCGAGGCATGATGATGGATATTATTTAAAAAAATTTTTGTAGCATATAAAACTGGCGAATCATCAGAAAATATTTGGTCATTGACTAAACAATAACCAGAGACATGTTATAGGGATGTATAATAAATATATTCACACGTAGCTCTTGGTTAAATACACAACTGGAATGGATTGAACTGATCTTTGTGTTGTAGTACCGACCACCTGCTGCCGACGATGAACAATCATTTCTGCTGTTACAGGAACTATTCGAGTTCTGCAAATCATTTGTAAAAGATTTTTTTTCAATGTTTCGCGTATTTCACTGGATGAGATGAAAAAAATGTAAAAAGTGTCGGCATAATGAACTTGAAAAAAGTTTCGAGTGATAGTTGAGTATAAATATTCTTGGGCTAAACGCAAGGAATCTTTTTGCATACGAAGTGTAGCGGCGTTGTAAAAAGTAAATATAGCATAAGGAATAGAAACTACTGAAGTTATTATAAAGTGTAACAAAAGCATTTTTGTTAGTTGTTGCTCAATACGATGAACACGATTGGTTAATAAACGAATATTACGGTATGTTAAGATGCCAAAAATAACTGGTATTACTATCGGTAATGCACAAAAGACCATGGGAGCAAAAAAGAAATTATAATAATCTGCAAAAGCTGTTGTTTTGAAAGTACAAGCAGATGATGTTGCTGTTGGCGAATATATTATAAACATGGGTATACCAATTAATCCAAATAAAACAATTAAGAGAATTAAAACAGCAACATAAGCCAATTTTTTCGAACTCCATTGTCGTCTTTGGACGCTTCTAGCAGTGGATACCCATTGATCAAATCCATTGAGATATATACAACCAAATGAAAAACACGTAAACAAGTTAAAGCTACTTGCTCGTATTTTACACCATATTTCATTGGTTAAAGTTGCATTTATACCTGTACCACCTGTATAGGCACGAGAGAACGTTACAATATGTAATAAAATTATATCACATATTGCTCGCGTCAATATGTATATACTACTAGGAGATTTATAAAAGGCAGGTCGCGTGAAAATCAAAATGACCAGCACCGCATTGACTAGACCGAATACGAAAAATGTTACACTCATGTATAAATCAATATTATTCGAAATCGAAATGAGTAGTTTTACGTATTCTGCACTCGATAATGAAGCCATTTGATATTTCAATTGTTTACCGAAACTAAGTTGATGTCTTCGCAACGATTTGAGCTGTTTGTTGGACTTATAATATACGAATGAAGATTTGTTTACCCGTTTTTGTTTCTCTTGATGCGATATTAAAGATTATGGTATGTCAATCTTTAATATGGTGAATTCAATGACATTAATATTTTGAAACTCGAAGATGTAAAATTTTCAATCCTTTTTCTTTATTAGCGAGCAAAGGCGAATTTTGTTAAGATGGGCTTGTCAACCTTCTAAATACGGATTTATTTTATGTTAAATAATAAATTTGTTGCTAGAAAGCATTCCCAAAGAGAAAGTTCTGATGAAGAAATGATATTAAAACTAGAGAGTTCTATTGGATCAGAACCGAGAGGAAAAATGAATTTTGAAGAGCGGATTTTAGTAAGGTTGGTCTAATGCAAAGCTCGAGCAAATTTTTTTAGTGAATGTTTTTTATGGAATCCGATGCAGTTTGATGCGCTGCATCCGAATATGTATGATCTATTTAGATAAAAAGGTTTCTTCCCGCTGAAAATCGAAAAATACTGCAAAAATCAAGGGTTAAAAAGAAAAGGTTTTCTGCCAGGATTTTGACGATAGGACGTCGAAAGCTTTTTCTTCTGATTCAGCATTGAAAACTGATTCTAGGACACTACTTTTTGATTGCTCAGTGCATATCTTTATCATGAAAAAAAAAGTATTTCTGTTCGCAAACCGACTAGTCGACTGAGTCTCATTAAAAACGCATGAACTCATTTTCTAATTAAGATATAGACTTTTTTCTTTCACCGTTCGACTCCTTAGATGCCCTAGATATAATCTACGTATTATCTTTCTTTAACTCACCTTCTTTCTCAATATTTCCTCGGTATTTCGCGACGTCTCTTGTCATACATGTGTTTTTTATGTTTATCAGCATTTTCCACGTTTTTCTTGTTTTCTAATAAAATTTTATGTTAGGCATTTAGACAATGTATCAAACCACTTTTCAAACATTCGTAGACATGTTTGACTTTACTCTGAAGTGATATTTTCAGTTAAGCTTTAAAGAAATATTAGTAATAGCAGGTCCAATTAGTTTGAAAGAAATGATGTTTTCGTATTTGCTAAATAGTGATAATAAAATATATTTTAACAAAAAAAGGACGCAGATCACTGCATAAATGTGTTAAGCAATAGAATCAGTTGTCCAAGTTGGAATTAGTAATTTGACGATGTGAAATGACGTTAGCTGTGCACATTGAACTGGAATACATCTTGAGCACATCTTCATAAGAATCACCGCGTTTGTAAGCAACTAAAGTACGCCAAAATCTTCTGATTAATTTCAAAGAAACGTTCTTCTCAATGAAATTTATTCTTGATTTTTGAATTAATTTGAGCATGGTGGGGAATGTTTGGTCTGTTCGACTTCGAACGAATTGTTTTTGGTATGCCCATAATCCTTCTATAGGATTTAACTCGCAATGAAACTTCGGCGAGAAACTAACTGCTACACCATAGTCATTAGCAACCATCTCTAATTTTGAAATCTAAAATCAAACGTAATAGATTACCATATCAGTGGTTTAAAAAAAGAATATTGAATGCATCATGTCAATTTAGAAGTTTTTTCAGCTCTTCTAATCGCATATTAGATGGAATTTTAATACCAAGTTCTTTTGCCAAGATGAGTAGGCCTTTTGATTGTCCTTTGTTGCTACCAGTTGCAAAAAAAGCAGTCGATAGATTGTTTTTTTACCATCTTCATCTCTGTAGAATATTTTATCAGTTTTACAACGCGTACCAGGTTTCATTCCAAAATCTTCAACCGAATAGTGTTTAGCACTGTGAGTACGAACATTATCCACAATAACATGAAACTTATGATTTGCATAAGCTTGTTTAAATGGTAACATTTTGAACAAACGAGTAAATTGATTGATGATGGCATCATTATCAAAATATCCTCCAAAACCCACTTGAATTGATCCAGAAGGCGAATGTTCAATATATTGAATTCCATCATCTTCTAGTAATTCAGGATACTTCTTCACAGCTGCCTTTCATTCATCTCCAGGANAATGCTATTGTTTTGATATTTTTCACATTGAAATAATGTCTTTTGATCAGTTTCAAGTAAAAATGCCATTTGATAACGAACTTTAGTAGGTTCGAAACCGATCATGGCAGTTCATACTCACCCACCCTCACCCTCACCCACCCGAAAGGACACGGCATCTTTAGAAATATTTTATGTTTGATGAGTCATACAATAATTTTCCATGATATAGCATAATTATGAGAAATTCTTTATTTATGTTTTTCGAAACAAGATACAATGTGAGTTTTTATAGTTTAAGAAATTTTTGAATACGTTGATTTCCTCTATCAGTAATGTACATATTTAACGATGAATCAAATGCGATGCCCATAGGATACGATAGTTGCGTCGAAGTATTACCTGCCACACCATTACCAGCAACTGTTATGCCAATCTGGCTATTGTTACAAAACATTTGTACGCGATGATTTTGATTGTCGACAACAAACATATTCATAAAAGCATCTATTTTAATACCCACTGGTGTATTAAGAAGTGTAGCATTTGATCCTGATGTGCCTGGTACACCTGCTACGAAAGTTCCTGATGTTGCATTGATTGCCCATTTCATAACACAACTATTAGCAATATTTGTGATGTACAAATAATTGCTTATATTCGGAGCATAATAAATACCGTACGGATAACTGAGTTGTGTGATTGCATTACCTTGACCATTTCCACCTGCAATAAGAACGCCATCAGTACCTGATGTGGAATTTGTCCTATGACGCATAACACGGCTATTATCACTTTCAGCAATGTATATGTATTCTTCATTCGGATCCACCCACAAATACCGTGGACCACGTAACTGATTTAGCTGAGAACCAGGTGTTGAAGTTATACCAGCGACAGTGGTTCCAACAGTTGAGCCATTGATGAACTTTTGTATTCTGTGATTCATCAAATCAGATACATACATATTTTGTTTTGAATCGACATAGACAGCTTGTGGATTAGAGAATAGACCAGCAGTCGAACCGGTAACAGCTTTTACTCCTGCAATAATGACTGGAACGGTACTGCCTTTGTCTAACTTCCATACCACAGCATTTGCTGTTTCATCTACGAAATACAATGTGTCGCCGGGATCAATAAAGAGGCCATTAACCGATGTAACATATGTTGAATTGACAATCGTAATGCCAGCAGTAGACCATCGATCTGCCCCTGCTGCACCTATCCATAAAACAGATGATTTCTATTAACAGTTTCTCTCATTTTTTATTGTTGCATAGTGAACTCGATCTGTACAGTAAATACTACGATACTACTGAATCATTTGACTTCTATCTGTTTCAACATTAAGTAAATAAAAGTCTTTTTAGAATTCATCTGAATGACGGTTATACTAACATGGATTCAATGGTTTTTGTGTTGTTGTTGTTGATGAAGAGGTTGATGAAGAGGTTGATGAAGTGGTAGTGCTCGATGATATGTTTCAAAGTTCAAGTTAACTACAATGAAAAACAAACAGTAAATTATGTTGGTATATATCTACGACGATCAAATCAATAGCAAATAGGATAGTGTGCTCATTTATACATACGTTCGCATTGATGATATGACAAACAAGTCAAGTTCAAATCACTTCGACAATGTGAATTGGTACTACAGTTACNCAGTCGATGCAGAATCAAATTCTGCGTCGAATAGACTCTTTTCGATGAACCGGAATTCGTTTTGGACACACATATTGCGTGCCGACGGCCGAAAAATTATGCATATACACGTATCGAGGATAAAGAAAGATCAAAGAAAATTTTTCTCTGAACGTTTTCCGGTGAATGAAAATGTCACCATTAAACTCAGAATTAAATTCTGCATCAAATACACTCGGTTTTATCGACCGGAATTCGTTTTCAGAAAATCCTTAGTTTGATGGTGCTAGCTCGATGGTGCTAGCTTCACACCGATAGAACGAGTAAGTATAACTAAATTTATTGATAGAAAAAAATAAAAAATGTGAAGTAATACAGTCAGTTAATATTTTATAGAAAGCTATTTACACGCAGAGCAGATGTTTCTTTTTCTTTTAATCAAGAATTGCATCAAGAACGCTTTCCTGCTGTTCAGTCTATTTTGAATAGACAAAACGTTTTCTTCTTATTAACATCTGAAAATAATCACTTTTCACACAAGTGATGATATAACAATAGGAATCATGATAGAGAGAAAATATCTGTGAAGATCAATATAAAATTGTCGGTCTTTTCGGAAAAAGTTCTTAGGCGAAGTATTTTAGAATGATGTAACGATGAAGTTCTCGAAAAAGCAGACTTTTAATGTTAAAAGAGCCAGATGTTTGACTGTAAAGAAATGAATTATTTAGCAGTCGTGACGAGAACCACTATTGATTGAGAGTGGGTGTGTGATGGTGCTTAGGTATAAGTGAAACTAAATCTATTTCTATTCCTATCTAATTGTTTATTGTGATATTGTTATAGACATATAATTATATTCGAATTGATATTAGCCTGTGCGGGGGGGGGGGGGGTCGACTTATAATATAAGTCGAATTAGGCAGCTCATGACGGGTATAACGCAATGGATAAAAATGAACAGAATAGTCTCGACACCAAACATACACTTATATATTCATCCATCAAATAAGAAGTTCGATAGGGTGCGTATTGATCATTCTGTCACCATCGCCTGCCTGACAGAATCTGATGTACACATCTAGATCTAGAAGCATTCAAAACCTTGTTCGATTCCACCATATCTGCCAATTTCTTCTGTAATTAACAATCTTCTACATCAGATTCGACTTTTATTGGAAAAAGTAAAACAAGTAGCACTCATCCGTTAGATTATCTGACCCTTTTCTGAAAGAATGAGAAAAAGTAGTAGATAAAAGCTCGCACTTTGGTCTCAATCCAATCGACTTCGAATCGAAATCATTTTTATGCACATTCTTTCCTTTTAATCTTTTCATACTCTATTCATGTCAAACTACTTTCAATTCATTTGGCCAAAGATCTGACCAAAACGAACACTGTTTCTAAACATTTATTCACCGACGATTCAAAATCAAAAATCAATTTACTTCCACTTATTTTATTGCTTCTAAGCAGCTCAAATAAACGCCTAGTCGGTCGGCCACTCACGGCTATAGCCGTTACACGTACATTTTCACTCTTTCATCTAGTTTATAAGCACTTTCCAAATGAATCAATCCATTTCCTTCTTGAAAAATGACCACCTTTGTATTATTATGACTCTCTGGAACAACACTTGATAAAGGAAGCATTATTTAGAGTGGCAGGCATCAGATGATGTCAGTATGATATAGTTGTTTTCATAATTATGACGTCATTAATATGCTGGCGACTACGGAGATCCAACAATCGGTCGTCAGCCAACTATTTCGTTTTGTTGTCGGTATTGCTGCCTAATACACTGTCGCCTGAAATAAGCTTCGTTGCAAAATAATCGTCCTGTGTCAAATAACAGAACAAAATTTTTTATTGAAAAACTAACATCAGTTTCATGATCCTCGTCCCCAAGAGCCCTTCTATCAATGGTTTCCTAACGAGCATAGTTAAATTTTAATTGATTCATAAATTGCTGCAATCTCATTGGATCAAGCAAGCAAACCAACAGACTTTATGCATTTTAATGACTATATTTGTGACGCTGTAACCCTTTGTTTCAGAAAAGGGAATAACTATCTAATAACATTCATCAATATGATCAGATGAAATGAAGTGTCTCTTTTTTCTTTAGACAACTTTTCCCTTAACACATGACCTTTTATTGTTGTCCTTATGTACTAATGTGCCCATTTGAATGCATCGAGAGCAGAAGGATGAGACAGCATTTCCATCCTCTCATTGTCACTCGGATGCATCACGCGAAAGGGTCGTATTGTTAAATATAGCATCTTATCCATGGAAGTTAGCAGGTAAACAGATATAACGTCACATTTGTTAAGAAAGAAAAATAAAAAAAGATAATATTATGTAAAATAATGCTAATGATAAGGAAGAGAAATCTTCTCGTCTTTAAAATCTTTTTTTTTCTCGTTCAGAATGTAATTTCCGTTTTAACGACACTCATGTGAATGTTTATAATACTTCATATCAAAATGACTGCCTTCTATACTGCTATCATTTCAGCGTAGTTACAGAATAGAATATATGGCAGTTTGGTGCAATCGGTAAATTGATTATGTAAACAAAATTAGTTTTCCGTACTTTTACGCATGACCAGACTTGCCAGTTTCTCTGTATTTTTAAAAATAGAGATTATCTTAAGTTTTTATAATTACAAAGATAAGGAACACACGTCTGCCCATAAGTCTGCCATATGACTAACTAGAACAAAGATTTTCGGATATGAAACATGAACACAATCATTTTATTCTCTTTCATCTTGTTGAATAAACAAATTTACTCATCGCTGTTAGAATACTCAACTTTGCATTGGTGGACATGTTCTAACTGATAGATTTCCCACCATCATGATGTTTTTATTAGAATTGCAAGGAAAATAGAATAAGCACTGGTAGGTAACTGACTGTATACATTCACAAATTAGATACTCTTTTTAATTAAAACACATGTCATTGCCTATGAGACATACTGTGAGATAAGGACGATGTATCGATGATAGTGCTGAGTGAGATTTAATTAGTCAGTAATACTTCATTTGTTTGTTTTTTGTAGTCATGCTTGTATGTGCGAAAGAAAAACAAAATGTCTCTTTTGGTTTAGAAAATATCCAATTCTCAACAATATCATGTCGATGCAAGTAGTTAAAATAAGTATCTTCTCTTTCGGTCTTGTCTGTGCAGTGATTGGCGAATGTACGATGATTTTTATTGTCTCAATGATGATTTGCCGTCGATCAATTATGAAAATAGAACGTATCGATTACTTACTTTTTCTGCATTTATACGCCTGTCTTCTGGTCAGTTACCTGCTCTTTATGGATAAATGTGTCTATTCAATCATTGGCCATATCTATCCCCACGTGTCATACGATGGATGGTGGTGCCGCATAAAAGCCTATCTGGTTTATTCGAACGCAGGCATGTATTTTTATACCGTTTTGCTTCAAGCTACCTATCGATTTAATCGCATAGTTTATCCAACAAAGATTAAGCTACAATCATTCCGTTTGTATGTTCTATTATCAATTATTCAGACGCTTATGGCTTTCGGCCAAGTATGTCCGAGTCTAATTACAGGTGATATCGATTATTTAGTTAACGACTATCTCTGCCAATTTGCTCCAACGAATGTCAGTGGCTCTTTATTTATTTGCTCAGTGGCTTTTCTCTTTCCGTTTACCGTTACTATATTGCTATACATTTGGACCATGCATCATGTTCGAAAACGAGGTGCTCTGGTCATTCATAGTAATCAACGAGTACGCGTTCGTCGTGATATGACTATAATGACGCGTTTAGTTGTTCTTCTGACATTTCTAACTACAGTTGCTGCACCACATGATCTCATTCCGATTTTTTATGCTCTGACCGGATGTATTCCATTGTGGACAGTTCCATTCGAATGGACGTTGACTATTTTTGCACTCGTGTCAGTAACTACTGTTCAGCTTGCAACATCTCCTTATCTGAAAAGATTGTTCCGCCGATCGCCTCGCGTCGAACCGGTTATATGGTTTCGTACCCTCCATGCAAGGAACTTTTTGGAAATACAATAAACTTTATTATTAAGCTCAATGACAGTGATGATTAATTTTATAAAGTGCTATCACAGTTTATAGTGTCAAAGATTTGACAATATAATCCTCTAGTAAATTATGTTCTCGATCCTGTGAAAAGCATCAATATATTAATGCTCTCAGCTGTTCTCAACGATTATGAAAGAACACTAAGCCCATGAAATCGTTTAGCGGTGAAACGTTTCGCTTACATTGTGTTCCAATGGAATCAATTCGTATTTAATATCTTTTTCACGAGTCGACGGGTTCTCGAGGTCACTAACAACGGAATGTGTATAGGAAATCATTGTCGTCAAATGGTCTCAGTAAATACATATGGCAACAGTCGCTTTGCCATTGTATTCGTCAGAAAAAATGTCGGAAGTAAAAACGGCGCATGTAAATTATTATTTATTACAGAAAGAAGAAGAAGAGAAAGACAAACGCGTAGATGATGGCTAAGCATAAGATGCAAGATTTTTAAGAGAAGTTGTATATTGATGTATTCGGAATACGTTCACCTGTTCCTATACATCTCCTCATCTAGCTCATTCTTTCGCCATATTGAAATATCGAAAAAACACGTTCTCTCCATAGTATGTCTCATCACAAATTGCTTCAACATTTCGAGACGATACTGAGAATTGTATATCGATCTGTCTTTGGTTTTACGCAACGAACATGTGAAACGTCTAAGTTAAATAGTTTCTTATACAAATACCATCGAGTCTTCTTCAGTTCATTTTTCATTATTTAAAACAACTCCAACTCATTAACTCTTCGTGATTATTCACTCAGTTTCAATTGACTAGAGGAAGATTTTCATATCGTTCTCCATAGATCCACATATAACCAAGAAATACTTTCTCTCCATATAACTTCTATTGAATAAACCATTAATCCAAGGATAAAAGTATTTCATGCAGAAGTTGTGCTGTTATGATGAAAAACATAAGAAAAAAACCCTGATTTGTTCTTCTTATTCGTCTCTGGGTTTTACGCACGCAACGCAAAGAATCTACTGCGCCCGTTTAGAGGATTATAATTCTCGTGTTCTCACAATGTGAAACATGAATAACGTCAACGATGAATTGTCGAAGATTAAAACGTGACTAACAGCATTAACTAATCCAATAAACTCCAACGATCCTGCAATAGAGTCCTTTTCAAATGAAGCAACTGACCAAAATTGTTCGTAAATTCGTAAAAATTTCGATGTCGTTTTCGCTCATATGTCACCTAAAACACGTGCCGTACATATAAGAAAGACTGTAAAGATATTTGTTCAAATGTATGGTACTAATCAATTTAAGCACATCACGACACGGCTCTAATTTTCATCCATGGTTTACACTTATGTAGAAAAAAT
Source organism: Adineta ricciae (assembly GCA_905250025.1). Lineage (NCBI taxonomy): Eukaryota > Metazoa > Rotifera > Eurotatoria > Adinetida > Adinetidae > Adineta > Adineta ricciae. The sequence continues at coordinate 55,385 of CAJNOJ010000193.1, forward strand.
TTCTACTATGATTTTATCCGAAGATTACGTTCAGTATCGCACACTATTATGTGTCTTAGCTATTACAAACTTTATTCGAAACAATTTTCCCTTCGAATGCCTGAGAAAATTCTTTTCTATTGTACCAACTACAACGGCAGGTAAGATTTGATGTCATTACCATCAGAAAGAGCTATATATGAAAATCTGAATTGAAAATTTTTTTTGATTATGTATATAGATGGAGCTGACAATAATATCTCGTACTCCGAAAATGTGCTCGATATTCTCAAAGATATTCTTTCGAACTTGATTACACTTGCTGATAATATTTGCACAGAGACTATTATTCAGTCATCAAAAGGCTATTTCAAAAACAGTTACTATTCTCTCATCGTATATCATTACTTGAATACGCTGACAAGTTTTTCGATATTTGTAACGGGCGCGACGCGTCTAACACGACTTTAAATGATGTTATATTTGACCTGTTGACAAAAGCTGTGAACGCAACAGACATAACTCCGTTAGTACCCATGTACATCTATGCTGGATACGCTAAGATAACTGTTAAATGGTTAAAACAATCATTCTTCCCTGGACTATTCAAACATTTCGAAACAGATATCATATCACTCATATACAATCTGTCAAGACATTGAAAAGACTTAAGAGCATTGCGTGAAGAGCAAACGATCGAGATTCTCATGGAGCACAAATCTCTTATCACAGAAACAGTCAGTGAGTCTTGTATAGAGTTCTTCGTCGTTTTGTTAATTGTACTATCGAGAAATGATGATGAAGGCAAGCGAAATGAAGCTAACAACGATCTGATCGTCCAAGCTTATGAGAATCTGTACGAAAAAAAAGCGAAATGACCTCATTGTATTTAAATTGCTGAAATCTCGAATGTCATCTATCGGAATATCTTTGTCCGCTCCAAATTGCATTCTCAACCTTTTTGGTGAGGCCCATGCTTTATTATTCAATGAATATATAAATTATCTTAATAAACTCGTCGTCAAGTCCTTGTTGAATATTAATTTATGTATTTCGAACTAGGAACAGTATTGTAATGTACTGAAAGACCATCATATGTTTTGCATTATTCTGCAAAGTCTTATGAAACAAAACAAACAAAATATGGTCAAACGAAAAACAACGAAGACAATCTGTATTAGTCACAATGAAGATGACGTCAGCTTTTGTCGCTCGTTTGTTGATGCTCTACGTGAAACGATGACTGTGCCAATTCGCGGTCGAATATGAACAATCAGATGACTTTCAAGATCCTTGGGAATACGTGACGCCGGTAATCGAATCGGCAACGATGATAATTATCATAGCAACAAGTACTTCTGCTGATAGTGAATATAATCGTCAAGAATTACGTTACGTAGTGCTAGGAGACACTGACCATACGATGGAGAAGAAGCTTTTTATTGTGGTCGAATGTGAACCAATTTTCCAGTTTAGTATATCGCGGATCAAGACGTTTTTAAAAGACTATGAAAGAGTACCGTACAAAAATAGTATTGAAGTATTAGCTAGTGCAGTAGCTGATCGATTACTTATATCGAAGAACAAAAGACAAATGCTTGTTTTGTCCTCTTCGCACGTAATTACTGAATCGTGTGTTTGCGTTAGAATGTGATTGGGTTTATAATAACGGATATATGTCCTTGAAAACATATAAAAGAGAGAAATATCAAACAAAAGAGTTAAAAAATTCGACTCATTGTATCAAAGTATCTTGACGATTATTCAATTCGTGAGATATGAGATTAGAAGAAACGACATTCGACTTCTTTTATTATAATATTTATATTAGTGTTTAAAATAAAAGAAAGCCAACACAAATTGTGTATATATAAATGTTCTTTTTCACTAAGAAAAAATTGTAACATATGCTTTTTTGATCTACAAAATTATTTGTAGCTCATTTAATATGTTGTTACACCAAATCCATATGGAACGCCTTGTACTACTCCTCCATAACCACCGAGACCACCGAGACCATAGCTACCAATACCATTCAAAGCTCCAATGCCACCTAAACCACCATAACCACCATTAACAAATTGCTGATAAGCCAAACCGAATTGTGGTGTCCATGGAACCAAGATGGTTATTGCAGGTGTGACACCGGCTCCAAGACCAAGTCCACCGAGAGGTCCGATACCGTGTGCTCCATATTCATACCCTGAGATGGCACCATATTCTAGTCCTCGAGCTGCGCCAAGAGCTCCATATTCAAGACCACGAGCGCCTCGTGCAGCTCCGTATTCCAGTCTTCTGAGTGCATTACGACCGTCAGCATGCATCTTTATTTGTAAACGTAGAAAGTATGTGGTTATTGGATGTGTTCGTTTATGATTGTGATATTGTGGTAAGAAATCGGTTATAAATGCGTTAATAAATGTCTATACACAGGAGAAAGAGAGAGAGAGAAGAATTTCGGCAAGCCATGTGTTGTCACTCATCTGGAACGTAAAACAATAGTATTTTTCTATTTTTTTCCTTTTCGTCATATTACCTATGGAATACAAACAAGGGGAGAGAGAGAGAGAGAAAATATGCTTCTTCACTTGATGATAGTGTGCAGTAAGGTGTAGAATCATTAAATAAGGAGAGAAAACAAGAGAAAAAAGAGTACAATATACACTCACATTAATGCGATCGTGCATTTATGTCTTGGTGACGGTTTTCACTGCAAATTACGAAATGAATAAGAAATAAAAATAAAAAACGCCCATATTTGTTTTCAACTGTAATGTTGAATCATGTTTTGGGCGTTATTCTCCACCTTGAATTATAATATGTATATATAGAACGAGTCAAATGGTAGAAAATTCGTGCGTATATATAACTCTCAGTCGATTCAGTATCGACAAGCAATTATATAATACTCCGCTGTCGATGGATCCAAATTTGGCAGGTGAACCGGAGCCAGGTCTGATCAGTGGTATCAGACGAGAAGTTGGCAAAATTGAAGGTGAATTTCGCGACATTGAACGAAATCATGAACAACGTGAAGCTGACAAATACGAAAATCGAGCTGAACGTTATGCGGAAAAAGAAAGTGAAGATTTCAATCAAGGACGTTTTCCATAAATATTTTTTATATTTTTGACGACAACGATTTTATCTTTCTACGTGTGTAATAAATATTGATAGTGGTTGTAATTATTCCTGAGATGATATTTTCTTCTTTTTCATATTTTATCGAAGATTCCTTATAGAGGATCGTCAGTTGATCAATACACGATGAATAATTCACTTGAGACAAGATAAGAGGCAAAACAAGTGTGTGTTGTCACGTGTAAGTTATTTCTCATCGACAACACGATTCTACGCAATATGATTTTAATGTTCATAGAAACAGCTTTTTCATCATTGTCTAACACTCGTAGTGAAGAAAGAGAAAGTTTTTTTAAAAACTTTTCCCTTCCGTCAGTACGATGAAATACTTTCACAATGGATGTGGGAGAGCGTCATCCCAATATCTGTGATTCATGCTTTTTATTATTTATTAGCCGACCGCCTTTATCAATATGGTATCTCGACCATCACATACTCGAATGGCTCACAACTTTCTATTAATTTGGTTCGACGAGCTTAGCAACAATGACTATCTGAATACTACCGAAAAATTTCAAGAGCTTGTAAATATCGTGTACAGATGTACTGATATCGATGAGTGCATTGATTTTATTACCGATAACGAAAATGATATTTTTCTATTTGTTTCTGGATGATTAACTGAACTTTTTCTTCGTACCCTTCACGATATTTCGCAAGTCCAAGCTATTTATATTTTTGACAAAAATACTATTGAGCAACCACAATTGGCACAAAATTGGGCAAAAGTGAAAGGTATATTCGTAAATATTGAATCGATCTGTGAAACACTTAGGAACATCACTCACGAATATAAAGAAAACTCCATTTCTATGAGTTTCGTGAAGTGCGATGATGCTATTTCGGACGAAAATCTCAATCAACTCGATCATACTTTTATGTACACGCGATTATTGAAGGAAATATTATTTGCTATTGATTTCGAACGGCAACATATCAATGAATTTCTGACCTACTGTCGCGAACAATTCATCCATAATATTTCTACATTACAGAAATTGGACATACTTGAGCAGGATTATCACATGCATGAACCGATCTGGTGGTATACGCAGGACTTCTTCCTTTATTCAATGCTCAATCAAGCTTTACGTACGATGGATATTGATCAGATCATGAAGTTAGGCTTCTTCGTCAAGGACCTCCATTTGAATATAGTAAAATTATACTCTCAACAAAATGATGGAGCTCGGCACGTCTTGCCTTTTACTGTCTATCGCGGTCAAGGTCTTTCTCCGGNACCGGTATTCTTTCGTTGATCAGTATCAGGTTATCGTGACGTTTGGCTGTCGATACCCGGTGTAATGGTATTATGACATCTGTGGTCTCCGAAACAACACTTGATAAAAGAAGCATTATGTTGAGTGACTGGCATCAAATGATGTCAGTGTAATATAGTTGTTTACAGAATTATGATGTCATTAATATGCTGGCGACTACGGAGATCCAACAATTGGCCGTCAGTCAGCTTTTTTGTTTTGTTGTCTATATTGCTGCCTAATACATTGTCGCCTGAAATAAGCTTCGTTGCAAAAAATCGTCCTTTGTCAAATAACAGAGCAAAATTTTTTTATTGACAAACTAACATCAGTTTTATGATCCTCGACCCCAAGAGCCCTTCCATCAATGGTTTCCTAACGAGCATAGTTAAGTTTTAATTGATTCATAAATTGCTACAATCTGATTGGATCAAGCAAACAAACAACTTTATGCATTTTAATGACTACATTTGTTTGTGACGCTATAACTCTTTGTTTCAGAAAAGAGAATAACTATCTTATAATTGTATTCATCAATATGAACAGATGAAATGAAGTGTCTCTTTTTTCTCTAGATAACTTTTCCCTTAACACATGACCTTTATTGTTGTCACATGTATTAATTTGCCTATTTTAATGCATCGAGAGCAGAAGGATCGGACAGCATTTCCACCCTCTCATTTTCACTCGGATGCATTAATGCGGAAGTGTTGTATTATTAAATATAGCATCTTATACATTGAAGTTGGCAGATAAACAAATATAATACTACACTTGATAAGGGAGAAAAATTAAAAATGATAATATTATGTAAAATAATGTTAATGATAAGAAAGAGAAATCTTCTCGTCTTTAAAATCTTTTTTTCTCGTTCAGAATGTAATCTATGTTTTAACGACACTCATGTGGATGTTTATAATACTTCATATCAGAATGACTGCCTTCTATACTGCTATCATTTCAGCGTAGTTACAGAATAGAATATGTGACAGTTTGATGCAATCAGTAAATTGATTATGTAAACAAAATTAGGTTTCCGTAGTTTTATGTATGATCAGAAGTGCCAGTTTCTCTGTTTTTTGAAAATAGAGATTATCTAAAGTTTTTATAATTACCAAGATAAAGAACACACGTCTGTCCATAAGCCTGTCATACGATTAGCTAGAGCAAAGATCTTCGGGTATGAAAATTGAACATAATCATTTTATTCTCTTTCATCTTGTTGAATAAACAAAATTACTCATTGTTGTTAGCACACTCAACTTTGTATTGGTGGACATGTTCTAGCTGATAGATTTCCCACCAGCATATGTTTTTATTAGAATTGCAAGGAAAATAGAAACACGGATAGGTAACTAACTGCATACATTCGCCAATTAAATACTCTTTTTAATTAAAACACATGTCATCGCCTATGAGACACACTGTGACATAAGAACGATGTACCGATGATAGTGCTAAGTGACATTTAATTAGTGAATAAAACTTCATTTGTTTGTTTGCTGTAGTCATACTTGTACGTGCGAAAGAAAACCAAAATGTCTCTATCGGTTTAGAAAATATCCAATTCTCAATATATCATGTCGATACAAGTAGTTAAAATAAGTATCTTCTCTTTTGGTCTTGTCTGTGCAGTGATTGGCGAATGTACGATGATTTTTATTGTCTCAATGATGATTTGCCGTCGATCAATTATGAAAATAGAACGTGTCGATTACTTACTTTTTCTGCATTTATATGTCTGTCTTCTGATCAGTTACCTGCTCTTTATGGATAAATGTATCTATTCAATCATTGGCCATATCTACCCCCAAGTGTCATACGACGGATGGTGGTGCCGCATAAAAGCCTATCTGGTTTATTCGAACGCAGGCATGTATTTTTATACCGTTTTGCTTCAAGCTGCCTATCGATTTAATCGCATAGTCTATCCGACAAAGATTAAACTACAATCATTCCATTTGTACATTCTATTATCAATTATTCAGACGACTATGGCTTTCGGTCAAGTATGTCCGAGTCTAATTACAGGTGATATCGATTATTTAGTTAACGACTATCTCTGTCAGTTTGCTCCAACGAATATCAATGGCTCTTTATTTATTTGCTCAGTGGCTTTTCTCCTTCCGTTTACCGTTACTATATTGCTATACATTTGGACCATGCGTCATGTTCGAAAACGAGGTGCTCTGGTCATTCATAATAATTATCGAGTACGAGTTCGTCGTGATATAACTATAATGACGCGTTTAGTGATTCTTCTGACATGTTTAACTGCAGTTGCTGCACCACATGGTCTCATTCCGATTGTTTATGGTCTGACTGGATGTATTCCATTGTGGACAGTTCCATTCGAATGGGCATTGACTATTTTTGCACTCGTGTCGGTAACTACTGTTCAGCTTGCAACATCTCCTTTTCTGAAAAGATTGTTCCGCCGGTCGCCTCGTGTCGAACCGGTTATATGGTTTCGTACCCTCCATGCAAGGAACTTTTTGAAAATGCAATAAAATTTATTAAGCTGAATGATAGTGATGATTAATTTTACAAAGTGCCATCACAGTTTATAGTTTCAAAGATTTGACTATATAATCCTCTAGTGAATTATGTTCTCGATCCTATGAAAAGCATTAAGATATTAATGCTGTCAGCGATTATGGAAGAACACTATGTCCCTGAAACATTTCGCTTACATTGTGTTCTAATGAAATCAATTCGTATTTAATATCTTTTTCATGATTCGACGGGTTCTCGAGGTCACTAACAACGGAATGTGTACAGAAAATCATTATTGTCACATGTTCTCAACAAATACATATGACAACAGTCGCTTTGCCATTGTATTCGTCAGAAAGAATGTCGGACGAAAAAACGGCGCATGTAAACTATTATTTATTACAGAAAGAAGAAGAAGAGAAAGACAAACGCGTAGATGATGGCTAAGCATAAGATGCAAGGTTTTTAACAGAAGTTGTATATTGATGTATTCGAAATGCGTTCACCTGTTCTTATACATATCCTCATCTAGCTCATTCTTTTGCCATATTGAAATATCGAAAAAACACGTTCTCTCCATAGTATGTCTCATCACAAATTGTTTCAACATTTCGAGACGATACTGGGACTTGTATATCGACCTGTCTTTGGTTTTACGCAACGAACATGTGAAACGTCTAGTTAAATAGTTTCTTATACAAATACTATCGAGTCTTCTTCAGTCCATTTTTCATTACTTAAAACAACGCAAACTCATTGACTTTTCGTGATTATTCACTCAGTTTCACTTGATTAGAGGAAGATTTTCATATCGTTCTCCATAGATCCCTATATAACCAACAAATGGTTTCTCTCCACACAACTTCTATTGAATAAACCATTAATCTAAGGATAAAAATATTTCATGCAGAAGTTGTAATTTTATGGCGAAAAGCATGAGAGAAAAACCCTATGATTTGTTTTTCTTATTCATCTCTGGGTTTTACACACGTAACGCGTTTGCCTGTTGTTTATTTCTCATCACGAAACACAAAGAATCTACTGCGCCCGTTTAGGGGATTGTAATTCTCACGTTCTTACAGCGTGAAACATGAATAACGTTGATGATGAATTACCGAAGATTAAAGCGTGGCTAGCAGCATTAACTGATCCAACAAACTCCAAAGATTCAAAAAAGTCCTTTTCAAATGAAGCAACTGATCAAAATTGTTCGTAAACTCGTCAAAATTTCGATGTTGTTTTCGCTCATATGTCATCCAAAACACGTACCATACATATCAGAAAGGCTGTAAAGATATTTGTTTAAATGTATGGTACTGATCAATTTAAGCACGTGACGACACGGCTCGAATTTTCATCCATGGTTTACACTTATGTAGAAGAAATTTCTACTATGATCTTATTCGAAGATTACGTTGAGTATCGCGCACTATTATGTGCCTTGGTTGTTACAAACTTTATTCAAAACAATTTTCTCTTCGAATGCCTGAGAAAATTCTTTTCTATTGTACCAACTGTAACGGGAAGTAAGATTAGATGTCATTACCATCAGAAAGAGCTATGCATGAAAATTTGAATTAAAAATTTTTTTTTGATAATGTATATCGATGGAGCTGACAATAATCTCTCGTACTCCAAAAATGTGCTCGATATTCTCAAAGATATTCTTTCGAACTTGATTAAACTTGCTGATAATATTTGTACACAGACTATTATTCAGCCATCAAAATACTATTTCAAAGACAGTTATTATTCTCTCATGGTATCATCACTTGAATACACTGATAAGTTTTTCATCATCTGTAACGGGCGCGACGCGTCCAACACGACTTTTAATGATGTTATATTTGACCTCTTGACAATAGTTGTGAACGCAACAGACATAGCTCCGCTAGTACCCATGTTCATCTATGCTGGATACGCTAAGATAACTGTTAAATGGTTAAAACAATAATTCTTCCCTGAACTATTCAAACATTTCGGAACGGATATCATATCACTCATATACAATCTGTCAAGACATTGGAAAGGCTTAAGAGCATTGCGTGAAGAGCAAACGTTCGAGATTCTCATGGAGCACAAATCTCTTGTCACAGAAACAGGTAGTGAGTCTTGTATAGAGTTCTTCGTCATTTTGTTAATTGTACTACCGAGAAATGATGATGAAGGCAAGCAAAATGAAGCTAACAACGATCTGATCGTCCAAGCTTGTAATAATCTGTATGAAAAAAAGCGGAATATCTTTGTCCGCCCCAAATTGCATTCTCAAACGTAGTTTTTCTTGAACGCATATTTGGTGTTGCAACAAGCGTGAATGAAGATCGAATACGATTCTTCTTCAGCTTTTTTTGTGATATCCATGGTTTATTATTCAGTGAATACACAAATTATCTTGATAAGCTCGTCGTCAAGTCCTTGCTAAATATTATTTTATGCATTTCAAACTACGAACAGTATCGTAATGTACTGAAACACCCTCATATTTTTTGCATTATTCTGCAAAGTCTTACTAAACAAGACAAACAAAATATGGTCAAACGAATCTGGTATAATATTCACAAATGTGAAAATTCAAAACCAGTACTGAATAAGGTAAAACGAAAAGCAACACAGAGAATCTATATTAGTTACAATGAAGATGACGTCAGCTTTTGTCGCTCGTTTGTTGACGCTCTACGTGAAACGACGACTGTACCAATTTAGGTCGAATATGAACAATCAGATGACTTTAAAGATCCTTGGGAATGCGTGACGCCGGCAATCGAATCGGCAACGATGATAATTATCATAGCACCAAGTACTTCTGCTGATAGCGAATATAATCGTCAAGAATTACGTTACGTAGTGGGAGACACTGACCATACGATGGAGAAGAAACTTTTTATTATGGTCGAATGTGAACCAACTTTCCAGTTTAGTATATCACGGATCAAGACGTTTTTAAAAGACTATGAAACAGTACCATACAAAAGAAGTATTGAAGTATTAGCTAGTACAGTAGCTGATCGATTACTTATATCGAAGAACAAAAGATAAATGTTTGTTTTGTCCTCTTCGCACGTAATTACTGAATCGTGTGTTTGCGTTAGAATGTGATTGGGTTTATAATAACGGATATATGTCCTTGAAAACATATAAAAGAGAGATATATCAAAGAAAAGACTTAAAAAATTCGATTAATAGTATCAAAGTATCTTGACAATTATTCAATTCGTGAGATATGAGATTGGAAGAAACGACATTCGACTTCTTTTATTATAATATTTATATTAGTGTTTAAAATAAAGAAAGCCAACACAAATTGTGTATATATAAATGTCCTTTTTCACTAGGAAAAAACTGTAATATAAGCTTTTTTGATCTAGAAAATTATTTGTAGCTCATTTAATATGTTGTTACACCAAATCCATATGGGACACCTTGTGCTACTCCTCCATAGCCACCGAGGCCACCGAGGCCACCGAGGCCACCGAGACCATAGCTACCATAACCACCATAACCACCATTAACAAATTGCTGATAAGCCAAACCGAANCGCGGTTTTCCTGTCTTTGCCTTTTCAGCTGCTTGCGGGACGAGTAGAGAGAAGGGGGGGGGGAAGAGAAAAGATGCTTCTTCACTTGATGATAGTGTGCAGTAAGGTGTAGAATCATTAAATAGGGAGAGAAAAGAAGAGAAAAAAAAGTACAATATACACTCACATTAATGCGATCGTGCATTTATCTCTTGGTGACGGTTTTCATTGCAAATTACGAAATGAATAAGAAATAAATATAAAAAACGCCCATATTTGTTTTCAACTGTAATGATGAATCAAGTTTTGGGCGTTATTTTTCACCTTGAATTATAATATGTGTAGATAGAACGAGTCAAATAGTAGAAAATTCGTGCGTATATATAACTCTCAGTTGATTCAGTATTGACAAGCAATTATATAATACTCCGCTGTCTATGGATCCAAATTGGGCAGGTGAACCAGAGCCAGGTCTGATCAGCGGTATCAGACGAGAAGTTGGCAAAATTGAAGGTGAATTTCGCGACATAGAACGAAATCATGAGCAACGTGAAGCTGACAAATATGAAAATCGAGCTGAGCGTTTTGCGGAAAAAGAGAGTGAAGACTTCAATCAAGGACGTTTTCCATGAATATTTTTTTAATATTTTTGACAGCAACGATTTTATCTTTCTACGTGTAATAAATATTGATAATGGCTATAATTTTTCCTGAGATGATATTTTCTTCTTTTTCATATTGTCAACCATACACATCAGAAATGAAGATATAGTTTCATCTTGAGTAACGGTGTGTTATTATGAGTTTTCTTCTCGTACTTTATCGAAGATTCCTTTTGGAGGATCGTCAGTTGATCAATACACGATGAATAATTCACTTGAGGCAAGATAAGAGGCAAAACAAGTGTGTGTTGCCACGTGTAAGTTATTTCTCATCGACAACACGATTCTACGCAATATGATTTTAATGTTCATAGAAACAGCTTTTTCATCATTGTTTAACACTCGTAGTGAAGAAAGAGAAAGTTTTTTTTAAAACTTTTTCCTTCCGTCGGTACGATAAAAAACTTTCACAATGGATGTGGGAGAGCGAAAAAAGTTGGAAAAATGAGAGCGTCATCCCAATATCTGTGATTCGTACTTTTTATTATTTATTAGCCGATCGTCTTTATCAATATGGCATCTCGACCACCACATACTCGAATGGCTCAGAACTTTCTATTAATTTGGTTCGACGAGCTTAGCAACAATGATTATCTGAATACTAATGAAAAATTTCAACAGCTTGTAAATATCGTGTACAGATGTACTGATATCGATGAGTGTATTGATTTTATTACCGATAACGAAAATGATATTTTTCTAGTTGTTTCTGGATCATTAACTGAACTTTTTCTGCGTACTCTTCACGATATTTCGCAAGTCCAAGCTATTTATGTTTTTGACAAAAATACTATTGAGCAACCACAATTGGAACAAAACTGGGCAAAAGTGAAAGGTATATTCGTAAATATTGAATCGATCTGTGAAGCACTTAGGAACATCACTCACGAATATAAAGAAAATTCCATTTCTATGAGTTTCGTGAAGTCCGATGATGCTATTTCGGATGAAAATCTCAATCAACTCGATCATACTTTTATGTACACGCGATTATTGAAGGAAATATTATTTTCTATTGATTTCGAACGGCAGCATATCAATGAATTTCTGACCTACTGTCGCGAACAATTCATCCATAATATTTCTACATTACAGAAATTGGACATACTTGAGCAGGATTATCACACGCATGAGCCGATCTGGTGGTATACGCAGGACTTCTTCCTTTATTCAATGCTCAATCAAGCTTTACGTACGATGGATATTGATCAGATCATGAAGTTAGGCTTCTTCGTCAAGGACCTCCATTTGAATATAGTAAAATTATACTCTCAACAAAATGATGGAGCTCGGCACGTCTTGCCTTTTACTGTCTATCGCGGTCAAGGTCTTTCTCCGGCAGATTTTAGTCAACTAATCAAAACAAGAGGTGGATTAATGTCGTTCAACAATTTTTTGTCGACAAGTCTTGATCAGACAATATCATTCGCTTTTGCTGAAAGCAATCACTATAATCCTGATTTAATAGGTATTCTATTTCAAATATTTGTCGATCCATCAATCTCGTCCACTCCATTTGCCAGCATCGATGAGAGTAGTCAACATAGAGTTGAAAAAGAAATTCTTTTTACTATGCATACCGTATTTCGCGTTGGAGATGTACAACGAATTCATGAGAATAATCGACTCTGGAAGGTGGAATTGATACTAACCAGCGATACAGATTCGCAACTTGAAACGTTGACGGAATGCATGCGAAAACAAACCCATTCTTTGTACACCGGGTGGCACAGACTTGGTAAACTTCTTCTTAAATTGTCTGATTATGTTGCAGCCGAAAAACTATATGAAACATTGCTCGAGCGCGCATCAGATGATCGTGATGAATTATATATCCACAGTTGTCGGGGACAAATCAGAGAAGCGCAAGGGAGATATGACGATGCGTTAGCATGTTATCAGAAATCGCTTCAAATCGCGAAGAAAAATTCTGAGTATCATTTTGAGTTTTCTTCTATTTATAATAATATTGGTATATTGTATCTAAAGATGGAGAAAAACTCGTACGCACTGATAAATTTCAAGAAAGCACTTGAGTTTGACCAGAAAATCTATTCTCCAAATCATATCACATTGGCTAGTTATTACAATAATATTGCTTGTGCGTATCAACAAATGGGTAGAGATCGAGATGCAATGCCGTGGTATAAAATGGCACTTGAAATTCAAGAAAAAGAACTCCCGCCAAATCATCCCGATCTGGCTCTTACGTATAATAACATCAGTAGACAGAATGCTTCTGTGGGTAACTACACTGTAGCTCTTTTCTATGCTCAAAAAGCGCTCGCCATAAATGTAAAAGTACTTCCTCCGCATCATGATCTTCTCTATCTGTCTTACGAGAGAATGGGTTCCATATACGAACGCCGTGGCGAAGATGCAAAAGCGCTGTTATTCTATCAGAAAGCCATTGAGATATGCGAAAAAATTTTTCCTCCTGGACATCCCGATTTCATAAAAGTTTTTGACATGATGTCATCTTTATATGATAAGATAGGCGAATATTCCAAGGCACAAACATACTTTGAAACGGCATATGGTTTCAAACATGCAATCCCTGTTGTTCCTCACAGCACAACGGAATCGATGCAGTACAACATGAATGGTATCCTCACATTAAAAGAAAAACTGGAAGCAAGTTGCCACCCAAATGAACCAACGTTAATGTCTTTGTATAACAAAATTGCTTTGACGTATGAAAGTGAGAATGAATTTTTCAAAGCTCTTTTATATCACGAGAAAGTGCTGAAAATTCTTTGGAAAACTCGCCCTCAAAATTATCCTCATCTTGCTGAATGTTACAATAAGATCGCAATGATATATTACAGTTTGAATGATCTTTCTAACGCTCGGACAGCTATTCAGCATGCTATTCAAATCGGCGAAGATTCACTGACAGCAGATCATCGCGATCTTCAAGATTACCGAAGTGACTGGACGATGATAATGTTGAAACTAATTCTCTCTGAGTTCGTTGAATCTGAAAACTGTAGTGAGTGAAGTGCGTACGGATGCAATCGCTCACACTTCTCTATCTATGCGACAAGAAGGAAAATAAATAAACAAAAAAGCTTTAAAAAAAGCGTTAGTTCTTTCTATTTTTATTGATTGTTATCCATTTCGGCCTGTTCTTTCGCCTGTTTGTATACTGTAAGATTGTTCTGGTGACCCAACGTTTGAGGATGATCTTTCGGCAGAGAGCTGCGATCTATGTCGACTGCTTTTTCACCATATTCAACAGCCTTGCTGTACAACTTCAAGCGATGCATCGTATTCGCGATAGTGCCATACGTAGTTGCTATTCTGGGATGAATCTCTGGAAAAATCTTTAAGTTTATCTTTAACGCTTCTTGGCATCTTTCTAAGGCTTCCTCATGTTTGCCTTGTTCGTTTAGAACTCCAGCCATGTTAGTATGCAATGTGGCTACTAATCCCTCATTGCTATTACCTTGAGCATTGCAATCTTCAATTGCTTTTTCATAATATTCAATAGCTTTATCCATTTTCTTCATTTTCCAATACAGAGTTGCAATATTGTTGTACGTTGTTGCGTCGTCTGCTGCACTGCCTGACTCTTCAGTTTTCTTCAAGTCCAGTGACTTGGAGTAATAACGTAGCGCTTCATCGTATTGGTCCAACTCGTCTTTGACCATTCCAAGATTGTTATATAATACTGAAAGACGCTGAGGTGAAGTCTCAACTTGAATTGCTTCGCGATAGAAGTAGTCGGACTTTTTCCATGCTGCTATTTGGTACATTAGTCTACCGAAATTAAGGCAAACATTACTATCTTCCATAGATTTTTTAAAATGTTCTTTCAAAGCGGTAAGTCGCTTGTCGTAGTCATCTGTTAAGGTCAAAGGAACGATCCATATACCTTCCGCTGAATGTTTCAATTTACCGACACGAAAGACCGATCCCATGGAAAAAAGCCACTCTTTTTCAAGTTTGTAGTAACTGAGCCCGCTTACGCAGGTCACAGGGATAGCCGTAGTCTTCTCGATTGTAATTTCAAACAGAGTGCTTACTTTTCTGTTATTACCAAGATTTTCACGTGCAAATCCAAGAGCTACTTCGCGATCTGAAGTAGTGGAGAGAAAATTTGAAACTGAGAATAGCCCCTTTTCCGTTTTACTAAGTTGCTCAAAGTCATCCTTCTCAAATGCTTGTCCACGGTACAACTTCTTCACATCGATACCTTTTGATCCTTGTTCGGAAGCGATCTGTTGATGCAGGTGACGAATGTATACGCGTAAAGTATACAATGTATCATAGTCATGAGTACGAAGAGCTTTGTTCAGCATGCGATAAAGGAATGAATCTCGAGTATACCAATAGATAGACGTGTTCGCTGAGTATGTCGTTTTGAGATCTTTGAGATTCGATAGTTCGTTGCTATTTCCATGATATCGTGTCTGGCAAAAGTCATACATATCTTGCATATCCTCATCTTTTACTGATAGAACAATGTCTCGAAACAACTGATCGTACATAAACGACGCTTCTTGTTGACTAGCGTTGGATCCATCCTTTGACTTCGATCGTTCCATCATTTCAAAACCTAGCAGCGTACGATCGAGCCGCGTTACATCTTTGCTTAACTGTTCACACAGCGCATCTATAGTAGTGTAAATACCAGTAATTTCTTGATATTCACCAAACCAAGATTCTTGAACTTTCCCAGGAGAATAGACATAGATCGATTCGAGTTGTTTTTCGTCATGAATACTTGAAACGAAATCCTCTTCGACTGCACCCGAGACAATCACAAAGATCTTCACGTCTTTGACATTTGACATGAATTCGTGACATGCTTTAGGATCCAAAAATATTTTCACACAATTAACCACCTGTTGAAGTTGACGTTTTGATACTTCACCACTTTTACCCTTACCACCGTTGGATTGATCCAACCACACAAGAACATAATTCTCAACGTTTTCTACCTGCGGCATCGGCTTTTCAGGTACGGATAATGTTAGTTTTGGTCTTTCAGATTTAGGTATGGGTAGCACATATACTTTGTAACCTGTAGAAACAGAAAATATATTGTAGCCAAATTCTTTTCATGAAAATTCGGTTAGATTGATGAGGTCGTTTGGATACAAACCTATTTTTTTCCGAAGAAGTCGTTGAGATGGCGGTAGTTTGCTGTCAAACCTGCCATCGTTCGTGAATAGTTGCCAGTCAGTTTTCAGTTGAAGTGGTGCGGAGAAAGCTCTCTGTCGATTCATACAAACGTTTTTTTCGATAGCAAATAGTGAATGAAGCAGATGTTGCCTTATTAATAATGCTTTTAAATCAAATTTTTCCAATATTCCAAATTGAGTCGCAAAAATGTTGTTTTCATTTTTCGGGGAGAAAGCCGAGCGTGTTATGTTACGAATTTTTGCAATAACAAAACGATTTGCTCTTATATGTTTCGCAAAATCATCTGTTTGTCTTTACAACTCCTTTTCAGTTACTACCGTTCTCTTACTTCCTGCGAGTAGTGAAAATATGCATGACTCAGAGTAAACAAAGCCACATTTGACAAAGTTTCAAGTTAATGTGCTCGTAGCATATTGTAACTGATGCTATCATCAGAAGACTATCGACTTTCTTCCTTTATGTAGAACATCTCTCGTAAGACTGTGCTTCCCGCAGGGGTACACTTAGAAACCGAATAGCTTAGATGATATAATTGTCAAACAACGATAAAATTATAATGATTAAATAAATACTGCACTTTTTCCTCTGGTTAGAAAGAAGATGTAAATTAGAATCCAAAAAAATCAGTCAATATTATGAATATCAGCCGCAGTTGTATAAGTTCTGCTCAATCGAGAATCTCTGCACGCGATTGTTATCATGGTCAGTGACGTACAAATTACCATCTCCATCAAAACATAAACCTATTGGATAACGAAACTGGTCTGACCTATTTCCGAAACCCTTATCTCCAACGATGACACTTCCCTCTGCTGCTCCTGCTTCAAATCGCATTATTCGTTGATTTCCATGATCAGCAACATAGATCGTACCATTCTGATCAACAATCACTTGCCGAGGATTATTCAGTTGTGTCAAATTTGCACCATTGCCATGGCCACCAGCTACGACTATTCCTTCTTTCGCCCCTTTGGTCCATTTGACGATGCGATGATTGAAACTATCTGAGATATAGATCGATTGTTGTCGGTCAATAAATANGATCTGGTGGTATACGCAGGACTTCTTCCTTTATTCAATGCTCAATCAAGCTTTACGTACGATGGATATTGATCAGATCATGAAGTTAGGCTTCTTCGTCAAGGACCTCCATTTGAATATAGTAAAATTATACTCTCAACAAAATGATGGAGCTCGGCGCATCTTGCCTTTTACTGTCTATCGCGGTCAAGGTCTTTCTCCTGCAGATTTTAGTCAACTAATGAAAACAAGAGGTGGATTAATGTCGTTCAACAATTTTTTGTCGACAAGTCTTGATCAGGCAATATCATTCGCTTTTGCTGAAAGCAATCACTATAATCCTGATTTAATAGGTATTCTATTTCAAATACTTGTCGATCCATCAATCTCGTCCACTCCATTTGCCAGCATCGATGAGAGTAGTCAACATAGAGTTGAAAAAGAAATTCTTTTTACTATGCATACCGTATTTCGCGTTGGGGATGTACAACGAATTCATGAGAATAATCGACTCTGGAAGGTGGAATTGATACTAACCAGCGATACAGATTCGCAGCTTGAAACGTTGACGGAATGCATGCGAAAACAAACCCATTCTTTGTACACCGGGTGGCACAGACTTGGTAAACTTCTCCTTAAATTGTCTGATTATGTTGCAGCCGAAAAACTATATGAAACATTGCTCGAGCGCGCATCAGATGATCGTGATGAATTATATATCCACAGTCGTCGTGGACAAATCAGAGAAGCACAAGGGAGATATGACGATGCATTAACATGTTATCAGAAATCGCTTCAAATCGCGAAGAAAAATTCTGAGTATCATTTTGAGTTATCTTCTATTTATAATGATATTGGTATATTGTATCTAAAGATGAAGAAAAACTCGTACGCACTGATAACTTTCAAGAAAGCACTTGAGTTTGCCCAGAAAATCTATTCTCTAAATCATCTCACATTGGCTAGTTATTACAATAATATTGCTTGTGCGTATCAACAAATGGGTAGAGATCGAGATGCAATGCCATGGTATAAAATGGCACTTGAAATTCAAGAAAAAGAACTCCCGCCAAATCATCCCGATCTGGCTCTTACGTATAATAACATCAGTAGACTGAATGCTTCTGTGGGTAACTACACTGTAGCTCTTTTCTATGCTGAAAAAGCGCTCGCCATAAATGTAAAAGTACTTCCTCCGCATCATGATCTTCTCTATCTGTCTTACGAGAGAATGGGTTCCATATACGAACGCCGTGGCGAAGATGCAAAAGCGCTGTTATTCTATCAGAAAGCCATTGAGATATGCNTACAGCTTCTTCACATCGATACCTTTTGATCCTTGTTCGGAAGCGATCTGTTGATGCAGGTGACGAATGTATACGCGTAAAGTATACAATGTATCATAGTCATGAGTACGAAGAGCTTTGTTCAGCATGCGATAAAGGAATGAATCTCGAGTATACCAATAGATAGACGTGTCCGCTGAGTATGTCGTTTTGAGATCTTTGAGGTTCGATAGTTCGTTGTTATTTCCATGATATCGTGTCTGGCAAAAGTCATACATATCTTGCATATCTTCATCTGTTACTGATAGAACAATGTCTCGAAACAACTGATCGTACATAAACGACGCTTCTTGTTGACTAGCGTCGGATCCATTCTTTGACTTCGATCGTTCCATCATTTCAAAACCTAACAGCGTACGATCGAGCCTTGTTACGTCTTTGCTTAGCTGTTCACACAACGCATGTATAGTAGTGTAAATACCAGTGATTTCTTGATATTCACTAAACCAAGATTCTTGAACTTTCCCAGGAGAATAGACATAGATCGATTCAAGTTGTTTTTCATCATGAATACTTGAAACGAAATCCTCTTCGACTGCACCCGAGACGATCACAAAGATCTTCACGTCTTTGACATTTGACATGAATTCATGACATGTCTTAGGATCCAAAAATATTTTCACACAATTAACCACCTGTTGAAGTTGACGTTTTGATTCTTCACCACTTTTACCCTTACCACCGTTGGATTGATCCAACCACACAAGAACATAATTCTCAACGTTGTCTACCTGCGGCATCGGCTTTTCAGGTACGGATAATGTTAGTTTTGGTTTTTCAGATTTAGGTATGGGTAGCACATATACTTTGTAACCTGTAGAAACAGACAATATATTGTAGCCGAACTCTTTTCATGAAAAATCGGTTGGATTGATGAGATCGTTTGTATACAAACCTATGTTTTTCCGAAGAAGTCGTTGAGATGGCGGTAGTTTGCTGTCAAACCTGCCATCGTTCGTGAATAGTTGCCAGTCAGTTTTCGGTTGAAGTGGTGCGGAGAAAGCTCTCTGTCGATTCATACAAACGTTTTTTTCGATAGCAAATAGTGAATGAAGCAGTTGTTGCCTTATTAATAATGCTTTTACATCAACTTTTTCCAACATTCCAAATTGATTCGCAAAAGTGTTGTTTTCATTTTTCGGGGAAAAAACCGAGCGTGTTATGTTACGAATTTTTGCAATAACAAAACGATTTGCTCTTATGTTTCGCAAAATCATCTGTTTGCCTTTACAACTCTTTTTCAGTTACTACCGTTCTTTTACTTCCTGTGAGTAGTGAAAATATGCATGACTCAGAGTAAACAAAGCCACATTTGACAAAGTTTCAAGTTAATGTACTCGTAGCACATTGTAACTGATGCTATCATCAGAAGACAATCGACTTTCTTCCTTTATGTAGAACATCTCTCGTAAGACTGCGCTTCCCGCAAGCGTACACTTAGAAGCCGAATAGCTTAGATGATATAGTTGTCGAACAACGATAAAATTATAGTGATTAAACAAATACTGCACTTTTTCGCCTGGTTAGAAAGAAAATCTATATTAGAACCCAGAAAAATCAGACAATATTATGAATATCAGCCGCAGTTGTATCAGTTCTGCTCAATCGAGAATCTTTGTACACGATTGTTCTCGTGGTCAGTGACGTACAAATTACCATTTCCATCAAAACATAAACCTGTTGGATAACGAAACTGGTCTGAACTATTTCCGAAACCCTTATCTCCAACGATGACACTTCCCTCTGCTACTCCTGCTTCAAATCGCATTATTCGTTGATTTCCATGATCAGCAACATAAATCGTACCATTCTGATCAACAATCACTTGCCGAGGATTATTCAGTTGTGTCAAATTTGTACCATTGCCATGGCCACCAGCTACGACTATTCCTTCTTTCGCCCCTTTGGCCCATTTGACGATGCGATGATTGAAACTATCTGAGATATAGATCGATTGTTGTCGGTCAATAAATATGCCTGTTGGGCTGTTGAGCTGGTTGAGTTTGTCACCTGACCCATACCCACCGGCTACAATCATCCCGTCCAATTTGCCCAGCCGATATTGTCTCACTAAGTTTCGGATACCATCTGACACGTAAAGAAATCTTTGGGCATCTAAAGCTAGCCCACGACAATATATCTTGTCCACAATTCTTTCTCCACTCTTCCCATTTATGCGCGGCCATTGCATAACACGCCGATTGTGCGAGTCACAAATGATAAGCGTATCTGTTTCCTTATCAATAAGCAAGTCCATAGGACGATTCAACTGATCAAATCGATTGCCTCGTCCTCTCCCACCGGCGACCACTTGGCCATGTGTTGCGTTGCTTCGAAACATCAAAACTCTATGATTGTTATAATCAGCTATGTAGAGGTGCTGAAGATCATCAAAACAAAGGCCATAAGGTCCCGATAATTGATTCGTATTTGATCCCGATTCATTCCCACCAGCAATCGTTTTCCCATGCCCCTCCCATCTCGCATTATAAGCAATATTAGGTAACGGTACTAAAATACAACAGAAAATCTAATATAAGTACTTCACACGAAAACTAGTCACTTTCAATTGTTTCCTATTAGAGCATCTACGTTACATACTTTGCCAATCTTCAAGCTCATTATCATAATCCATGTATGCTTCAACCGCATCACACCATCTTTTCTCCATCTCACCACCATTACCATCATCACCAACTATTACTCCACTAAAAATCACACTTACTTTCACCGTTTCCATTTCATCATCCAACGACAAACTCACACTTGTACCATTCCAATCTAAACACAAATTACATTCGAACTATCTCCATTCTCGCCACTCATTCCACTTACGCAACACTTGTTCATCAACTACACGTCCTTCTCCAGTCAATCCTCTCACTTCAATCCACACGCCAACACTCACATTCCCATTCAACACTAATCGCTTCTCTCTTTTTTCTGCCGTCTCATTCCGTATCTTTGACAAAACAATGTTTTGTATCATCACACCCGTACTGTTCGATGGTTGTAAAGCAAAGTAACAGTGATTCTCATGTGTATTCCACCTTACAATGCTGATGTTTCCACTTTCTAGTGTCCAGTGATCAGTCAACGAGCCGTGACACTTGGCTCTGCCATCACTAATCAGATTTACATCATGCAGAAGTGTTCCATTAGAAAATCGAGCATCGTGAACCGTCAGAGCCTGCGTCAACATGTCTATTGTTGCATCACTACCCATGAAGTCACTTTTGTGAAGATTGGTGAGAGTGAAGTTCACATCGAAAAGATCTGCTCTGACAAACATGGCAGCCTTTGCATTAGCAAACGATAAGTCACAGGATGACAGAATGGCTTGTAGGAAATGAGCTCCGATACATTGAGCTCGCTGAAACGTAGTGTTTGATAGGTTTGCATTGGCAAAATTAGTTGCAGTCAAGATGGTGGATGAGAACGACAAATTCGTGGTCTGAGTTGCTGAAAAGTCTGCTTTACGTATATTGGCTAGTGAGTAGGTGAGATGATGAAGTACGGCGGATGAAAATGTGACTTCTACCATCGAAGAATTCGAGAAACTAATATGGCTTAAAGAAGTAAATGAAAAGTTAGCCACCCGTAATCTAGTGGACACAAATTGAACATTTTCCATTTCACTATAGCTGAAGTTCACATTGCGTAGTGTTGCATATGAAAATGTCACATTCACAAGCCGAGCAAATGAGAAGTCACTTCCATCCATTACTGCATGTGAAAAGTCGACGTTTTCGAAACGAGTATCAGAGAAATTTGTGTTTGTCATGCGAACATTCGTGAACGTGACATTATTGAAAATGACACCGGTAAGTGATAGTTGGTCAAGAGTTTTTCGGTGCATAGCAAACTGACTGAAGTTGATGTGAGAAAGTTCAGCTGTTGAAAGATCTAGTGCTGCATGTTGATGTACTGTGGAGAGCTGATTGGCTTCGTAGAGAAAGAAAATGATGCGAGCGATTCGATGAGTTTCGAGATGGCGAAGCACATTCAAAGTCTTGGCACGTATAAGAGAAGCAATCGTTACAGTCGGTGCGAGAGTACTGTTTGTTTCAATTAAGAAATGACCAATGTCATTGATATAAGTCTCAAAAATGTCGTTTTGGTACTGCTTATCAGCTAGTTCTTTCTCTAATTGCACCTGTTCGAAACCGATCTTTTGATCTTCGGCGCGTTGTTTTCTGGTGATGCTCTGTTGCTGGACAGTAATTACAATGGTGAAAATAGCGAGAACAATAGGTAACATGAAAGAAGAAATGCAGTTCGAGAAATGATCAAATGCTACACGACGATAACGGGTATTGCGTGTTCGTATGATTCCGGTTCTTATGGTTTGATTTCTGTTTACCATGTATTGTTGACGGCGCTTAGAAAAGGAAGAGAAAGTATGACTATTCCGGAGAAAAAAAGAGCAGATATTCTTTCGCGTGAACCGAACTATAGGGTAGAAGGGCGAAGATAAGGAAAGGCTTTAGAAGTCGTATCGTTTGTGCAGACTAAAACGTGCTGATCTATCACATTTTGAGATAGTTCTACAAGGATCTATTTGTTTGTGTGCTAGCTGTACAATTTATTCATCAAATGTCAAATGAGCACATTATACACTAGCATCGTGAATTTGGTATGACTTTCGCACAAAAGACACAATTCATTAGTTTGATAGCAGTAAGTCGAACAATACGTGGGGGATGTGATATCGAGAAGAAATGGAAAGAATGAAATTATTTCTGTTAAAGAAGATTTACTTTTTGAAATAAACCCGTAAAGGGTGACATTGCTACCTCTTTATGATGATTTTAACGTAGTACCTAAAAAAATAACGGAGCTACAGTAGCAAACGTGGTAAAGAAAAACTTCTTCACTCACCAGCCAATGACGTGCCGTCTTCATACAGATCAAATAGTAAATTTCAACAGTGATTGTACTCTGCAATGATGAACGATATATTAAAATGAGTTTACTACAAAGAAAGCGGATGAAAAGCTTTTAATAAAGATGATACATTTTGCTCGAACTCCTAAATGACGTAAACAGTTATCGAAAATAAAACCAAAATATTGTACACATTTAAAAAAAAAACTTCCAAGCAATCTTTAATACGAAGAGTATAGATTATACATGTACAGTCGCAATGTTCTGATACAATCCGTGCGTCAAAAGTGTCAATTTAAATAAATCCGAAATCTTTGCACACGATTGTTATCATGGTCAACTACATACAAATTTCCATCTCCATCAAAACATAAACCTGTTGGATAACGAAACTGGTCTGACTTATTTCCGACACCCTTATCTCCAACGATGACACTTCCCTCTGCTACTCCTGCTTCAAATCGCATTATTCGTTGATTTTCGTGATCAGCAACATAGATCGTACCATTCTGATCAACAATCACTTGCCGAGGATTATTCAGTTGTGCCAAATTTGCACCATTGCCATGGCCACCAGCTACGACTATTCCTTCTTTCGCCCCTTTGGTCCATTTGACGATGCGATGATTGAAACTATCTGAGATATAGATCGATTGTTGTCGGTCAATAAATATGTCTGTTGGGCTGTTCAGCTGGTTGAGCTTGTCACCTGGCCCATACCCACCTGCTACGACCGTACCATTTGAAGTTTCCAACCGGTATCGCTTCACAACATTGTTATCGTTATCGATAATGTACAGATACCTGTAATCGTCCAAAGCCAATGCCCAACATTGAATGTTAACGACGATTTTTTCTCCATATGAGCCACTTACACGAGGCCATTGCATAATGCGATGATTGCCCGAGTCACAGATCAATAGACTGTCTGTATATGAATCTATGATTACATTACGTGGAAGGTATAACCGGTAATTTTCATTTCCCGGTTTACCATCACCAGCTACTATCTGTCCACTAATTGCATTAAGATCCCACTTGACAATACGATGGTGTTCATAATCAGCGATATAAAGAATGGTCTGATTATAAATATAGATACCAATTGGATGATCAAGTTGATCCACTGAATCACCTGCTTGCATAAACTTGGACACTGTTTCTCCATGTATATCCCATTTACTATTGGGCGGAATTATTGGAAGATCTAAATATGAAAAAAGCAAAACTAACATCTACACTGATTCATCCATGCAGTTCAATTCCCTTATGATCATCTATTGTACTTTAACATCTTATTATATTTGAAAAATACAGAGAACGTGTTGACCTTTACAACATTCCCTTCCTTTACTTTTTTCTGTACTGCCCATATTATCCGGTATGACCTTATGACGTGTTACAGTACTTTCAGATCACATTTATCCAACGTTTACGCAGTAAATACCTTTTCGTTTTCATTCACAAAACTACTACATGCTGACTATAACCTAACTATGATTGTATACCTCGTAAATCATCAGGATCATTATCATAATCCATGTACGCTTCAACCGCATCACACCATCTTTTCTCCATCTCACCACCATTACCATCATCACCAACTATTACTCCACTAAAAATCACACTTACTTTCACCGTTTCCATTTCATCATCCAACGACAAAC
>CAJNOJ010000193.1:80606-163447 GCA_905250025.1 Adineta ricciae
CTCCCACCATCCATCGTTTTCCCATTCCTCTCCCATCTCGCATTATAAGCAATATTAGGTAACGATACTAAAATACAGCAGAAAATCTAATATAAGCACTTCACACGAAAACTAGTCGATTTCAATTGTTTCCTATAAAAGCACGTAAGTTACATACTTTGCCAATCTTCAAGATCATTATCATAGTCCATGTATGCTTCAACTGCATCACACCATCTTTCCTCCATCTCACCACCATTACCATCATCACCAATTATTACTCCACTAAAAATCACACTTACTTTCACACTTTCCATCGCGTCATCCAATGACAAACTCACACTTGTATCATTCCAATCTAAACACAAATTACATTCGAACGATCACCATTCTCGCCACTCATTTCACTTACGCAACACTTGTTCATCAACTACATGTCCTTCTTCAGTCAATCCTCTCACTTCAATCCACACGCCAACACTCGCATTCCCATCCAACCCTAATCGCTTCCCTCTTTTTCCTGTCGTCTCATTCCATATCTTTGACGAAACAATGTTTTGTATCATCACACCTGTACTGTTCGATGATTGTAAAGCAAAGTAACAGTGATTCTCATGTGTATTCCACATTATAATGCTGATGTTTCCACTTTCTAGTGTCCAGTGATCAGTCAACGAGCCGTGACATCGGGCTCTGCCATCACTAATGAGATTTACATCATGCAGAAGTGTTCCATTAGAGAATCGAGCATCGTGAACTGTCAGAGCCTGCTTCAACATGTCTATTGTTGCATTACTACCCATGAAGTCACTTTTGTGAAGATTGGTGAGAGTGAAGTTCACATCGAAAAGATCTGCTCTGACAAACATGACCGCCTTTGCATTAGCAACCGATAAGTCACAGGATGAAAGAATGGCTTGTACGAAATGAGCTCCGATGCATTGAGCTCGCTGAAAGGTGGTGTTTGATAGGTTTGCATTGGCAAAATTAGTCGCAGTCAAGATGGTAGATGAGAACGACAAATTCGTGGCTAGAGTTGCTGAAAAGTCTGCTTTGCGTACATTGGCTAGTGAGTAGGTGAGATGATGAAGTACGGCGGATGAAAATGTGACTTCTACCATCGAAGAATTTGAGAAACTAATATGGCTTAAAGAAGTGAATGAAAAGTTAGTCATCCGTAGTCTAGTGGACACAAATTGAACATTTTCCATTTCACTATAGCTGAAGTTCACATTGCGTAGTGTTGCATATGAAAATGTCACATTCACCAATCGAGCAAATGAGAAGTCACTTCCATCCATTACTGTATGTGAAAAGTCCACGTTTTCGAAACGAGTATCAGAGAAATTTGTGTTTGTCATGCGAACATTCGTGAACGTGACGTTATTGAAAATGACACCGGTAAGTGATAGTTGGTCAAGAGTTTTTCGGTGCATAGCAAAGTGACTGAAGTTGATGTGAGAAAGTTCAGCTGTTGAAAGATCTAGTGCTGCATGTTGATGTACTGTGGAGAGCTGATTGGCTTCGTAAAGAAAGAAAATGATGCGAGCGATTCGATGAGTTTCAAGATGGCGAAGCACATTCAAAGTCTTGGCTCGTATTAGAGAAGCAATGGTTGAACTCGATGTGAGATGTCCATGAGTAGCTTCCAACAAATCACCTGTGTCTTTGATATAAGCCTCGAAAATATCGTTTTGATATTTGTCATCGGCCAGGTGCCGCTCTAATTGTCGTTGTTGCATGGCAGTTTGTTTATCTTCACTTCGTTGTTGATTAGCGATGCTCTGTTGCTGGACAGTAACGACAATGGTGAAAATAGCAAGAACAATGGGTACCAATAGAGAGAAGATGAATTTCAAGATGTGAACGAGTTTTCCATTGCGACAACTAGAGTTGTGAGATGAAAATTGATTCGATCGTGTTTCACTACATAAGAAAAAAGATAATAATAAAATTAACAGGAATAATACTCAACCTCGGGGCATCTGATTCCGGTATTTCTTCCATTTATTTTCTAAAATGTGTTAACAAAATACAATATATCTGGTATTTATATTATTTTTGATATTGTTCAAATATTTTTCAATTAAACTGGAAAATCCATGACTTTTCAATGCAGTCAAACACGTCAATGTGTTACAAACACTTAAGTGAGAACGACACTTTTTAATAAATTCTACAATCTGACGTTTCACCTAAGCGGATTATTTTTGACAGACATAAAAAGTAATATTTATTAATTCTGGGCGAAAGTAGAAGTGCTAGTTTACTTAATATACGAGTTTATCACAGAACGTTTTTTTACTGAATGCGCCAACGATCACACATAACAGCTACAGCCGTATTGGAAAATAAGGATAAGGATGACTGTGAGTGTGACTCACCTAGAATTTGATCGAATGGTCACTCGATTTCACTGTGTGTGAATTTTATCGGTACAATTAGGTATGGATAGACAGATACACCTCATTAATTGGAATATTATTGAAGGTTTCTATCATCTGTGTTGGTCAGAGAACTCACGAGATTGAAGGAATGATATTAACGGCAAAAAGTAAATATATAGCTTTCCCGTCTTTTCATTGGCTTGCTATTTGATGACAATACGTTTTATTCGGAGAGCATCTCAACAAATCACTTGCTAAGAAGCTCTACACATCTGTGTTCCATTGTTATCTTACGTACATTGATTTATATTTAGATGAAACATGCGTTAAGCCAGAAAGATCTAGCTCCAGCAGTATGAAATATCATTTCAAAAACATGCACAGTGTGAGACATAATGTCTACTATGCTTTTATTCTCTATTCTTTCCAAATCAACGGACCTTTTTTTATGGGTATAGAGAGGAGTTCAAATTTATGGATTAAATTTTGGCAGTTACTGCTATTGCGAACGATGTCTGTATAATAAATTTTGTCATCTTTAGAAGTGGCCACGGTTCATTGTCGATTAAATCCTCCTTGTTATATTTTCCAACAAGAGTTTACAGTCAGCCAAGTCTAACTTTTATTTGATGCTAAACTTGAAAACCCAGTAAATATTAAAGTCACATTTAACGAAAAAAAAAACACGAGATGACAAATAACTAGACAGATAACGATTTTTAATTGCAGCCGAAACGCGTTCTCTTTTACCACTGTCGCGACTGAGGACAATATTTATCGTGTAATCATTTTTTGTATATGCCATTTATCTAAGTACAGAAAATAGTATAAATGTCTATATCAAATATATTCAGCGTGATTCTTAAAAAAGAATCGAATGACTATCAATTTTTTCCTATATTGGATGTACAAGTAATTATCAATCTCTATTGCATGCAAGAATCGATTTTTTGAATGCGTTTGAGTTTATAAAAAGTGACTGTCATCAATTTTTTTGCTATCCTGGATGTTTCCTATCGTGAGATTCCAGATTAGACAATAGACTTTTTTGTTTCATCGATTTTCGACTATGTTCAATATCAGAAATGAATTCATCGATCCACCTTCAATAAATTTGTTATTTTTTGACGAAAATTCAATGCTTTTCTAAAAATCTTTTATTTTCCAGTGAAAACGAAATTATCACCACAATCATAATGTGGCCAGAATTGTACTATAGCTGCAGGCTCTGCAGATGGTATACCAGGCTCATCACTTTCTTATCTTCGTTATCGAATTGCTGTGATTGATCTTGATTCAGTCATAAATGAGTACAACATCGATTTGGCATCCAGTGTCATATCTAGTCACTTTGCATACCTATCTGACATTTTTATTATTAACTCATCACTGTACGTTGCTGAATGGAGAAGTCACCGCACACAGAAAATGTCGCCGAACAGATCAAATCTAAATATAGCATGTCAGTTAACCAGATTACACAGTTTTTTATATCTCTATATACCGATAAGGTTGGCAATCTATATGTGAGCAGCAGGAATAGTCACAGTGTGCTTGTTTTTTTTCGCTCAAATTCAACAAATGGGTCAGTATAGTCGCTGGTGACGGAGTACCTGGCAACAGTTCAACACATGTAAATTTGGCTCACTTTATGTCAGTGAGTGGGCAAATCGCAGAGTACACAAATTTGAACTTCTCAACTACCTTAGTGAGTTGTCGCTTTTTTCATTATGGCCAGTCAAAGACTAGCTGGATCGTTAAGTTTTAATTTTAATCATAAATATGAAATTTTCCTATCAGAAATATATCCACATTGGATAATAAAATGCAGCTTCAACTTTTGCAAGATTCTTAAAATATTTTTTGAAAAGAAGTACAAGAATACATTGCTTTATTATGTTTAATATGAATGACATTTGAAAAAGTTTGAAACATCAAAGATCACATAAAGAATAAAAGTGAATTCTTTCGCATTCTGTCGAAGATTGCAATCCACCTGTTATAAAGCTTATCCCATCTGAAGTAACATTAAAATTTCGACTTGACCAGTCTTTGACCAGTTATCAATTGTTCATCATCATGCGTGAATCACACAATCGAAGTACAAATCAATGATCTGTATATTCCATCTGAAACTCTTTCCTGTGGAACGTATCGAATTGAATTAATCGTTAAAGTGACGAAATGTTTTCGATCATTTCCTCGAGTTATATATGATAAGGAATCTTGTTTCACACGATGCGCAAACTTATTTCTCTTCTATTTAGGATTGATACTACGAATGTTAGTGTCGAATTTACTCATGCAATCTTCAAGAATTTCAAACATTTCAAGAAGCAACTCAAACTTGTCTGGTGGGTAAATGGACTTAGAGCAATGTAAATCGGTCATCTGTGACAATATTCAATAAAACACTACAACTGAATCAAACTTATCAATTTACGGTCAAAATCAATCATCATCATAACTCTTCTCTACATTCATTTGGTTTTTTAATCGTTCAAGTCGAAAATCTCGAAGTGCTCATACTCACTATTGAGTTATGTCAATCGTCATACACAATTCTTACTCTTTCCATTCTGTACAAATACTTGTTCACAAACAGTGAATAGTGCTTGGAATATTTATCAAGGAATGCTGAGTTCCTTCTTAAATAATACTATTCGATGCGATGAAGGATATTCTAATGGGTCAATATTGGCGATTCGAAGTTTTCTATCAGTTCGATTTTGAACTGAATGATAGACCACAAAATGGTTTCTGTTCGAATTGGTTCGATCGAGACAGTATTAGAGATTTCTTAGTATACGGTACAATTCTCATTTCTCTTCAATTAATAACAAACTTTGCCGGAAGAACATTCAAACGACGATGAAAATATCATTCCAATAATTTTATCAAGTAAGGATTTTATCTAAAGATCCATTTTAATGTGTTAGATGAGTTTTCACCGTAACTCCATCTCATCCGGATTCTTCGAATAACTTTAACTTCGATACACTTCAAATCGATATGCAAATATCCGTGAACAATTCATGATGATCATCAATAATTTATTCTTAACAACATTGAATGACATTAATACCTTACTGTCATCAATCCTTCCAATCTTGACTGAAATAACCAATCAATTAGCACGAAAGAGTCGAGTAACTATCAAACTAATTATTTCTTATTCATTTCGAATTGTTTTTCATATAGGTCAATGTATTGTATAAATGCTTGCAGTTATCGTTTTCTCTCAAAGCCAATACGAATTAGTTTTCATTTGCGTTTTAGAGTATCAATGGGTCTTCACAACAACGCATGGGCATTCTTCAAGTCGATCTACATCAAATTCGTGATTTCGTCCTCACAGATAAAAGCCTATGATCAAAGCCTTACTAAATCGATATTTTAGATGAATACGATCTTGATTCCTTGTTAACCGATCGGAATTTTGAATATCAAAAACAAATACCACTTCAACCGTCTTAGAAGCATTTCTTTCACGTAGGCCAATGAAATGACACACGAAAGCAATAAAATTCTTTCGTTAATAACATCAGTTTTGGATAGCTATCAAATCGATGTTGCATTAGATTCAACTGTGTTGATCCGTACAATGACGCAACTATTAGCTTTCTTTGGAAATGCTTTACAATCCCATACGAATATGTCGAAACTGTTTTCTCTTTCAACTTGTAATGAAAAGCAAACATTTTCAATTCAAATATTTTCTATTTATTGATTTATGAATTTAATAGCAAATCTCCAATAAATTCACTTCAAATTTAACCGCTGATCAAATGTATCTCCACTCTTTAGTGACAACTCGCTACCATCAATCTATCATTCAATTACTTATGGAATTCATGAATTACCATTCGAAGAAATGAATGAATATACTGTTCGAACCAAATACTCTCTCCAGTTATAAATCAACTAAGGAAATTCGCATCGAATTGATGGTTCTTTAGCGAACCATTACTAAATGCAATGCTTTTCAACACATTTATCATAACTCTGTCGTAACCAACGAATCAATTAAAAACCTTATCGAAGCAAATTGACGCGGCTACTTTTCATAGCTTTCTTCTTCTGAATATACTTTGATATTATTCTAAAAGAATTCCGTTTAGCAATCCAAAACTCGTTTGATGTCGTAACTAAAGTTTTTTCTGCGTTTGTACTCCTGAACGTATTTGAGCAGAATACCGACATATTTTAATTGTTCGTGGTATGTAAACATAACGAGCTTTTTGTTGAATGAGCAATTCTCATGATTTCTATATTGTCCAAAAAGAACATATGTCAACAGAAATAAATGATTTTCTTACTGAGGACAGAAAAGTCTTCTTCTAGGACAACAATAGTCAGGAATAACTTAGTCAGACATTGACAAAGCGTCTCTTAACTATTTATATTCAAATTTCTTCATTGTGGGAATAGAAACAGAGAATAGGGACACCTTAGCATCACGCTATTCCATTCACTAATCAACAACACGATAATGATTCTAGTGCAATGGCCGTGGCAAATACGGCTGTTTATCATTTTCAATTGTTCCCGTTTTGCACGTAAGTGAACAAGATTTTCATAGAAGCAAACGAAAACGTGATAAAAATTCCTAGTTGGAGGTTATAATCAACGATACCTTCTACACTATCTGCTGAAAGAAAGACCATACAATTCATTCGAACGACCAGTGCTCAACGATACACACACATTACCTGTTCGAATGAATTTGGCTTTACAACAAATCATTCATTATGTAAATAAAGATTGCGCTTGTCTCACACGTAATTCTGTTGGTTTATTGTTGACAGGATGCAAAAAATGAAGTTATTGTTCTGAGTGGCTGGATGGTTCTCGTATGTATATATTGCCATTATTTTCTTATTGTTTTTCTGTGTATTCGCATGTAGGCATGGAACGATTGTAATTTGAAATGGAATCCGAAGAATTTTGGTGGCATTGAAACGATACGTGTACCGAGTACGCAAATTTGGCTTCCGGATATTCTTCTCTACAACAGGTGAATTCAGTTTTTAAAGTTATCAAAACAGAGATTACTTGATTATGTTAGTGCTGATGAAAAATTTGATAGTACAATGAAAATAAATGCTGTTGTACAGCATACTGGTGATGTTCTATATGTTCCACCCGGTATTTTCAAAGCGATCTGTTCTTTTAATATTGCTTCATTTCCATTTGTNAACTTGATGTGAGTTGCCCATGAGTAGCTTCCAACAAATCACCCGTGTCTTTGATATAAGCCTCGAAAATATCGTTTTGATATTTGTCATCGGCTAGGTCCCTCTCTAATTGTCGTTGTTGCATGGCAGTTTGTTTATCTTCACTTCGTTGTTGATTAGCGATGCTCTGTTGCTGGACAGTAACGACAATGGTGAAAATAGCGAGAACAATGGGTACCAATAGAGAGAAGATGAATTTCAAGACGTGAACGAGTTTTCCATTGCAAAAACTAGAATTGTGAGATGAAAATTGATTCGTTCGTGTTTCACTACATAAGAAAAAAGATAATAATAAAATTAACAGGAATAATACTCAACCTCGGGGCATCTGATTCCAGTATTTCTTCCATTTAGTTTGTAAAATGTGTTAACAAAATACAATATATTTAGTATTGATATTGTTTTTGATATTTATTGTTCAAATATTTTTCAATTAAACTGGAAAATCCATGACTTTTCAATGCAGTCAAACACGTCAATGTGTTACAAACACTTCAGTGAGAACGACACTTTTTAATAAATTCTACAATCTGACGTTTCACCTAAGCGAATTATTTTTGACAGACGTAAAAAGCAATATTTATTAATTCTGGGCGAAAGTAGAAGTGCGAGTTTACTTAATATACGAGTTTATCACAGAACGGTTTTTTGCTGAATGCGCCAATGATCATATAGAACAGCTACAGCCGTATTGTAAAATAAGGATGAGGATGACTATGAGTGTGACTCACTTAGAATTTGATCGGATAGTCACTCGATTTCACTGTGTGTTAATATTATCGGTACACTTATGTATGGACAGACGGATACACCTGATTAATCGGAATATTATTGAAGGTTTCTATCATCTGTGTTGGTCAGAGAACTCACGAGATTGAAGAAATGGTATTAACGGCAAAAAGTAAATATATAGCTTTCCTATCTTCTCATTGGCTTGCTATTGTATGGTGACAAAACGCTTTATTCGGAGAACATGTCAACAAATCACTTGCTAAGATGCTCTAGACATCTGTGTTCTATTGTTGTCGTACGTTTAGATGAACATGTGTTAAGCTAGAAAGATCTAACTCCAACAGTATGGAATATGATTTCAACAAGGTGCACAGTGTGACACATAATGTCTACTACACTTTTATTCTCTATTCTTTCCAGACCAATGGACCTTTTTTATGGGTATAGAGAGGAGTTCAAATTTATGCGGTTCATAGTCGATTAAATCCTACTTGTTATATTTTCCAACAAGAGTTGACAGTCAGCCAAGTCTAACTTTTATTTGATGCTAAACTTGAAAACCCAGTCAATATTAAAGTCACATTTAACGAAAAAAAACCCACGAGATGGCAAATAACAAGACACATAGCGATTTTTAATTATGCAGTCGACACACGTTCTATTTTACCACTGTTGCGACTGAAGACAATATCAGCGTGATTCTTAAAAAAGAATCGAATGACTATCAATTTTCTCAGATGAAATCGTGTCATTATTTTTTCCCATATTGGATGTACAAGTAATTATCAATCTCTTTTTTTTTCTCTATCAAATAACAACCGTTATAAAATTATTATGTTTTGATATTTGGACGATGGAACAGAAGCCAGAATTGTTAAGTACAGGGTTAGTCTGTAATTTTCGACAAATTGCATGCAAGAATTGATTTTTTAAACGCGTTTGAGTTTATAAAAGGTGGCTGTCATCAATTTTTTTTGCTATTCTGAATATTTCCTATCGTGAGATTCCAGATTAGACAATAGACTTTTTTGTTTCATCGATCTCCGACTATGTTCAATATCAGAAATGAATTCATCGATCCACCTTCAATAAATTTCTTATTTTTTGATGAAAACTCAATGCTTCTGTAAAAATCTTTTATTTTCTAATGAAAACGAAATTATCACCACAATCATCATGTGGCCAGGATTACGCTATAGCTGCAGGCTCTGCAGACGGTATACCAGACTCATCACTTTCTTATCTTCGTTATCGAATTGCTGTGGTTGCTCTTGATTCAGTCATAAATGAGTACAACATCGATTTGGCAACCAGTGTCATATCTAGTCATTTTGCATACCTATCTGACGTTTTTACTATGAACTCATCTTTGTATGTTGCCGAAAGGAGGAGTCACTGCATAAGGAAAATGTCGCCGAATAGATCAAATCCAAATATAGCATGTCAGTTAATCAGATAGTACACGGTTTTTTATATCTTTATACCGATAAGGTTGGCAATCTATATGTGAGTAGCAGGAATGGTCATAGTGTGCTTGTTTTTCTTCGCTCAAATTCAACAAATGAGTCAGTAGTCGCTGGCGACGGAACACAAGCATCGGCCGATAAACGACTCAATAGGCCGCATGACTTATTTATAAATGATGCAAGAACTGTTTATATTGTAGATCGACATAACCGTCGAATCATGAAATGATTAGCTGGTGATGGAGTACCTGGCAACAGTTCAACACATGTAAATTTGGCTTACTTTATATCAGTGAGTGAGCAAATCGCAGAGTACACAAATTTGAACTTCTCAACTACCTTATTAGTGAGTTGTCACTTTTTTCATTATGGCCAGTCAAAGACTAGCTGGATTATTAAGTTTTAATTTTAGTCATAAATATGAAATTTTCCTATCAGAAATATATGCACATTGGATAATAAAATGCAGCTTCAACTTTTGCAAGATTTTTAAAATAGTTTTTGAAAAGAAGTACAAGAATACATTGCTTTATCATTTTTAATATTAATGACATTTGAAAAAGTTTGAAAGATTAAAGATCATATAAAGAAGAACTTAAGACGTTAATTACTTACTATGATTTATATTTTCTTTCCTATAGCTCCATATAACCAACCGAAATTCCCTCCAAATGACGCTATTTATCTATCTGATTATTCTAGTAATCGAGTTATCGCCTGGTATAATAAGAGTGTTGACTCATCACGACAAGGGAATACTCACCAATTGTGATACACACAAGTGTTTCTCACATTCAATGATAATATTTATTTTGAGAAGCGTTATGAGCCAAGTCTTACAGATAAGTTTCCAAAAAATTCAACAGCTTGTCACAAGAGTCTCAAGTTATTATCCTATGTTCTTTTTGTTGACATTAGAAACACATTCTACTGCTCTGTGTTTTGGGAACATCGAGTACTGGACATATCGCTCCCTAGTAATAATCGTTCAGCAATACGGATCACTGGAACAGGCGTCCCGGGATCAGGATCTTATCAAGCGGACCATCGTCGAGGAATATTTGTTGATATAAATTTTAATTTATATGTAGCTGATCGCGTAATCAATAGAATTCAATCCTTTCGACATGAACAGTTCAATGAAATTACAATGGCTGGAAATAATATCCCAACTGGTCTACGTTTGAATTTACCAATGGATGTGATACTTGATGGAAATGAATTTTTGTACATTGCAGACACTGACAATCATCGTGTTATCCATACGTCCAATTAACTAAACTATGCCTACGTTACTTGTTTCGATAGTTTAGAGAATTTGTATGTTTCTGATGAAGTGAACCATTGTGTTCAGTTATTCCATTTAGTCGAGAATATATGCAGTAGGTATCAGCAATAATGATACATAAAAGTGAATTCTTTCGTTTTCTTTCGAAGATTGCAATTCACGTGTTATCAAACTTTTCCCATCTGAAGTGACATTAAAATTATGATGTGATCAGTCTTTTCACATCAGCTCTAGAGTTGATCATCATTGTAATCAATCTGAACCATTCACAGTTCAATGGTCAGTTATCAATTGTTCATCATCATCATCATGCGTTAATCAAACAATCGAATTGGCTTAACCGTTAAAGTGACGAACTTTTTTCGATCATTTCCTCGAGTACATGATAACGAATCTTGTTTCACACGATGCGCAAACTAATTTCTCTTCGATTTAGGATTGATATTACGAATATTACTGTCGAATTGACTCATACAATCTTCAAGAATTTCAAACATTTCAAGAAGGAACTCAAACTCGTCTGGTGGGTAAATGGACTTAGAGCAATGTAAATCGGTCATCTATGACAATATTCAATAAAACACTACAAACTTATCAATTTACGGTCAAAATCAATCATCGCCATAACTCTTCTCTACATTCGTTTTTGGTTTTTTAATCCTTCAAGTCGAAAATCTCGAAATACTCATACTCACTATTGAGTTATGTCAATCGTCATACACAATTCTTACTCTCTTTGTTCTGTACAAATACTTGCTCATAAACAGTGAATAGTACTTGGAATATTTATCAAGGAACGCTGAATTCCTTCTTAAATAAAACTATTCAATGCGATTCATTCACTTCATCAGAAAGGTATCGCCATTCTTTCGTAGATCATCTTGAACGATAATCTCTGTTTCGAAATGTTTAAATCCCATATATTTGCTTGCGGATGAAGAATATTTTAATGGGTCAATATTGGCGATTCGAAGTTTTCTATCAGTTCGATTATGAACTGAATGATAGACCACAAAATGGTTTCTGTTCAAATTGGTTCGATCGAGACAGTGTTAGAGATTTCTCAGTATACGGTACAATTCTCATTTCTCTTCAATTAATAACAAACTTTGCCGGAAGAACATCCAAACGAGGATGAAAATATCATTCCAATAATTTTATCAAGTAAGGATTTTATCTAAAGATCCATTTTAATGTGATAGATGAGTTTTCACCGAAACTCCATCTCATCCGGATTCTTCGAATAACTTCAACTTCGATACACTTCAAATCGATATGCAAATAGTCGAATAACTATCAAACTAATTATTTCTTATTCATTTCGAATTGTTTTTCACATAAGTCAATGTCCTGAATAAATGCTTGCAGTTATCGTTTTCTCTCAAAGCCATAATGCGAATAAGTTTTCATTTGGGTCTTCGAGTATCAAGGGGCCTTTTACAACAACGTATGGACATTCTTCAAGTCGATCTACAACAAATTCGTGATTTCGTCCCCACAGGTAAAAGCCTATGATCAAAGCCTTCCTAAATCGATATTTTAGATGAATACGATCTTGATTCCTTGTTAACCGATCGGAATTTTGAATATCAAAAACAAATAGTAAGACAAATACCACTTCAACCATCTTAGAAGCATTTCTTTCACGTAGGCCAATGAAATGACACACGAAAGCAATGAAATTCTTTCGTTAATAACATCAGCTTTGGATAGCTATCAAATCGATGTTACATTAGATTCAACTGTGTTGATCCGTACAATGACGCAACTATTAGCTTCCCTTGGAAATGCTTTACAATCCCATACGAATTTCTCTTTTGGCTTGTAATGAAAAGCAAACATTTTCAATCCAAATATTTTCTATGTATTGATTTATCAATTTAATAGGAAATCTCCAATGAATTCACTTCAAATTTAACCGCTGATCAAATGTATCCCCACTCTTTAGTGACAAGTCGCTACCATCCAACCACCATTCAATTACTTACAGAATTCGTGAATTACCATTCGAAGAAATAAATGAATATACTGTTCGAACCAAATACTCTCTCCAGTTATAAATCAACCAAGGAAATTCGCATCGAATTGATGCTTTTCAACACACTTATCACAACTCTATCGTAATCGGCTACTTTTCATAGCTTTCTTCTTCTCAATATACTTTGATATTATTCTAAAAGAATTCCGCTTAGCAATCCAAAACTCGTTTGATGTCGTAACTAAAGTTTTTTCTGCGTTTGTACTCATGAACGTATTTGAACAGAATACTGATATATTTTAATTGTTCGTGGTATGTAAACATAACGAGCTTTTTGTTGAATGAGCAATTCTCATGATTTCTAATCATTTCTATATTGTCCAAAAAGAACACATGTCAACAGAAATAAATGATTTTCTCACTGAGGACAGAAAAGTCTTCTAGGACAACAATAGTCAGGAATAACTTAGTCAGACATTGACAAAACGTCTCTCAACTATTTATATTCAAATTTCTTCATTGCGGGAATAGAGACACCTTAGCATCACGCTATTCCATTCACTAATCAACAACAAGATAATGATTCCAGTTCAATGGTCATGGCAAACACGCCTGTTTATCATTTTCAATTGTTTCCGTTTCGCACGTAAGTGAACAAGATTTTCATAGAAGTAAACGAAAACGTGATAAAAATTATTAGTTGGAGGTTATAATCAACGATATCTTCTACGCTATCTGCTGAAAGAAAGACCATACAATCCATTCGAACGACCAGTGCTCAACGATACAGACACATTACCTGTTCGAATGAATTTGGCTTTACAACAAATCATTCATTATGTAAATAAATATTACGCTTGTCTCACACGTAATTTTGTTGGTTAATTGTTGACAGGATGCAAAAAATGAAGTTATTGTTCTGAGTGGCTGGATGGTCCTCGTACGTGTAAATTGCCATTATTTTCTTATTGTTTTTCTGTGTATTCGCATGTAGGCATGGAACGATTGTAATTTGAAATGGAATCCGAAGAATTTTGGTGGCATTGAAACGATACGCATACCGAGTACGCAAATTTGGCTTCCGGATATTCTTCTCTACAACAGGTGAATTCAGTTTTTAAAGTTATCAAAACAGAGATTATTTGATTATGTTAGTGCTGATGAAAAATTTGATAGTACAATGAAAATAAATGCTGTTGTACAGCATACTGGTGATGTTCTATATGTTCCACCCGGTATTTTCAAAGCGATCTGTTCTTTTAATATTGCTTCATTTCCATTTGTAAGTTTGTCAACTTAATTACTTTGATTGATTTTCGATTATCTTTCAGGATACACAACAATGTACACTTAAATTCGGATCATGGACATTTGATGATGCTGGTTCATAGCTGTTTTTTCTGCACATTTTGTCCGATTAGTCTTTTTCTTTTCATTCAGGAATTAATCTAACGGCAGAAAGTAATCAAGGCCAATTAGATGCTTTTATCAAAAATGGACAATGGGACTTAGAAGGTTATCTATTCGACTAGCTCTCTGTGTATTTCATGTCAGTCTTCTCTAGAATTTTCTGCAGTAATCAGTGTATTGAAATATGAATGCTGTCCAACATTATATCCATTCGTTCTTTATACAATTCGAATTCGTCGATTTTCTTTGTATTATTTCTTCAACATCGTCGGTGAGTCAGTAGAAAACTCGTTGAATACTGTGCTCTCTATTTAAATCTATAGTTCCGTGTTTTCTGATCAGCTGTATGACAATTTTGGGATTTTTATTAGCTCCGGACAGTGGTGAAAAGCTAACGCTGCGTAAATAAGAATCTCGCTTGTGCATTATCATCTGTCTCGGATTGTCTTTTTATCTAGAAATTACAATTCTTCTCTCCGTAATTATGTTTAGTTTATTAATGTTTGAAATAATGCCGCCGAGCTCTACTGCTGTTCCAATCATCACGAAATACTTTACATGCATTATGATAATGTCAACGGTTTCCGTCGCAGCATCCGTTTTAGTTATCTCAATCCATTTCCGAAATGCCCACAACCATACCATGCCATTATGGGTAAGATCAAATCAAATCGTATATGTGATAGTCTTCGAAAAATAAATATCTCTTTAGATCCAAAAATATATTTGTTATTATACGGCATGGCTATTACTTATGAAACATCCTCGGTATGACTTAACTTGGCGTGGAATACGTCAACGATGGAACATGCGAAAGGGAGAACTGAACGGTGATGATGAATCAGTGGCTAAGCGTTGTTATAAATGTCGTCCAACACCGTTAGTAAATAATCTTTTTAAATTCTTACCATCAAAGAGTCTACCGCCGCATCATCATTCGCATGAGCCAGCACAAACGTTGAATGCCTATCAAACCGATTTGATCCGATCGGAATTGCGTAATATAGCTTCACATTTAGCTATTTTAAGTCGTCGTGTTCAACGAGAAGAAAAATACAATGAAGATTCAGAAGATTGGAAATTTGTGGCAATGGTTATCGATCGTCTTTGTTTAACCTTCTTTACCTTATCAATGATTGTTTTTACTGGATGGACTCTTCTTTCTGTACCTAGCATGTTTAAACGTCGCTAGAGCAAAATTTTGTACGCATCCATTATTGAACTTCAACGAGACGATATTCTTCGCTTAGTGTTGTGTGGTCTAGATTATAGCGCGTATGTTCTTATGTAAGAGAATAGGATAGAAGCAATCGAACGTGACGGATCATTTGATTTATTTTACGTTTTTGTCTTATTTTGATACATTCGAAATATACGATGACCGAAAAAGAGCTCGCTGAATCTTCGGATGAGAAATCAAGAAAATATATCAAAACTACTTTACTTCTTCTCAGCTGGTGTATGTTGGTAAGAACTCGTTATCATGGTAAAGAGATGATTTGAAGCCATTTATTTGAGGGTATGTGTGGAGAAATCATTGGGCCAACAATGACCATTCTCGCACACAATATACAGGTAACGTTCAATGGTATAGCTACAGTGCTTGCATTCGGAAGTGTTGGGGGCTTGATAACAAATCTTTTTTGCGGTATTTTTCAAAATTTCACTGCAAATTATCCAGAATTGATGCTGACAACGGCATTTCTACTAACTGCTTTGCGTAAGAATTTACATCGGTGCTTTCTTTTTAAATGAATTTTATATTCATAGTTATGTCTATCACACCATTTATCGGCTCATTATGGCCGATGTGTATGATATTTCTGCTTCAGGGCACTGCAGGAAGTTTTGCTAATATGGGTAAATAATTCCTAATAATATCGGATTTCTTTCAGGCGAAATTTCTATCCTTAGGAGGTACTAATCTTCTAATCGACATGTGGAAAACTCGTGTGGCAACGCCTTTGAATATATTTCATCTAGGATATGGATTCGGTGCGATATTTGCAAATTTACTTGTTCGACCATTTATAAATACTGAAGATGAATATCCTCAAGCTTTCAATACAAGTATTCGCTTTCCTTATATCATCAGTGGTTTCTTATGCTTTCTCATCGGCATTGGACATCTTGTAGTCTTTCTACAAAAATCATCTGAACGAGAAACTGAACAAGCAGCTGTTGAGACAGTGTCTTTACAGTGTGATACAGGAAACGAGAAGATAGAATTCTCTGTCTATTCACCAAAAACATGTGGAAATGGCTATTTCAAATATGGTCTAGTACTTTCGTTTTTATTTATTATGTACATTTTCTTTGTCAGCGGGACGGATCAAGTATTTGCAAAGTTTTACTTTTCCTTCTTGAAAAATGATCAATTTCGAATGTCCAGCAGCAGTGCCAGTTGGGGTGTGATTCTTTATTGGTTGTCCTATTCAGTAAATGTGATTTCTAAGCTATTTCTAATGGTTTTTCACTACTTTAGATTGGTCGATTAATTTCTGCGATTTTATCGATCTTTTTACCAGTTTATGTTTGTTTAACTATAACTTGGTGCGGAGGTTTGATCCTAGCAGTAGTTTGGAACGTTTATGTTTGGGTTTTTGGTCTAACTATGGAAGGTCTTTTTATTCTTGGCTCTCTTACTGGACTCATTATTGCGCCGCTGTTTCCATTATCATTTGCGTGGTTTACTCAAAATTTAAACTTAATTCCACCATTACTTGGTGCACTCCTTTGCGCGTGTGGTTTAGGATCTTTAACTTTGCAAAAAATCGCCGGTAAGTAATAAATCGAACATTGATGTACAAGGAAATGTGCGCTTTATTTTATAGGTATTTTAATGGATGTAAATCAAAATCATTTTCCGACACTTTTGACTGGCTCCATTGTTGTAACGATGATGTTGTTCATTGTTTCTAATCTGGTCATATTTTGTCACAAGCGAACTGTGAAAACGCGACGAAATTCATTAATTAACGAAGATGAAGACGAACAAAATATGGCTGATTACCTAAAAGATTACAACAACGTGCGAAAAAACTCAATTATACTCTCATTTTAGCCTTTATTGTAAACGATCTCTTGCATTTTTGACACCGTAGAAGTAGAGAAACAAAAAACAATATAGAAGATGATTTTAAAATACAGAAAGTAATCTGTTGAAACAAATACGACAAATATGTTGATTTGAGGGTGGGTGATGTTTTTCCTCTAATTCTTTGAAAAATATTTCCACTCATACATATCGGAAATATCGTCAATAAATGGAGTGATTCATTAAAAAAATAGTCACCGTCTTGTGTACTTTAAGAAATTTGGAAGAAAAATTCCATTTATGCTTTCCTTTATCTTTAAAGAAATAGTAGTTGATTATAAATATCATGAATAAACAAAAAAACATCATTCGGTCAAGTAAATACGTAGTATATAGAACTACCCAAGATTCACTTGAATATTTTTTAACTGATTTTCCAAAATAAGCCTTTTCTTTTCCCACTTCCTCTTGTATTAACCACATCGAACATTCTCCTAAGAAAAAAGAATATACGACCGTGTGAAAATTATATGAACAATCGAATTGCTCGTTAAAAACAACTTCGGACTTTATGGAATCAAAAATCCAGCGAATAGAACAACAGCAATACCGAAGAATTCCTTTTAGTTAGATAATTTTTTATTTGAATTTTCAATAATTCCGTTAATCGTACAATTGAAAATTGATTCTCTGAAAAGATATGTAATGCCATAAATTAAATAAAAGCTAGGAAGTCATCTGCTTGTTGGTTGAAGAAAAGTTCGTCGTTGCAAGCAATTGTCGCATTTCTTCTGCTGAGTGTGTTAGCTTTAACTATTATGGTCAAAGTCTCCTGCTCACTAGACGTGAACAGACTGGACAGAAACTAAACGAAAAAGCTAAGATCTGTATCGGATTGGTAAGTATATGCGCGGTGGTCTAACTTCGGTTCTGACACTGATGAACAAAATCGATCGAGATCTTCGTAATTACGTTTATTGAAAACGATGAGAAGAAACTAGAAACGACTAACGTTTATCACAGTTCAAAAGGTCAGACGGCGGCATTAAATTCGTTAATCGGTGATAAATAGAATTTTGGCGAATATATCAAAATCAAA
Organism: Adineta ricciae; assembly: GCA_905250025.1. Lineage (NCBI taxonomy): Eukaryota > Metazoa > Rotifera > Eurotatoria > Adinetida > Adinetidae > Adineta > Adineta ricciae. Next base: position 99,220 of record CAJNOJ010000193.1, read on the forward strand.
CGGCAGATATATGAACAAGTAGCGCTCATCTGTCGGATTCGCTGAGTCTTTTCTAAAAGAATTACAAGACTTTTAGATAAAAACTCCCACGTATATCTCACTCTAATCCGCTTCAAATTAAAGCCAATTTTAAGCACATTCTTTTCTTTGAATCCTTTTCTACTTTATTCATGTCAAACTACTTTCAAACCATTTGTCCAAAGATGTAAGCAAAAGGATCACTGAGTCTAAACATTTATTAATCAACTCCCTTCCCACTGTTTACATTCAAAAATCAATTTACTTACACTTATTTTTATCTCTTCTAAGCCACTCAAACACACCCTTAGTCCTTCGTCTGCCTGCCTCCGATCGATCACTCGCAGCTAGCCGTTATATGTCCAACTTTCATTCTTTCAACTAGTTTTAAAATTCCCTTCAAACTGAATCAAACCATTTCCTTCCATTCCCTGTTGAAGAATCATCAACTTTATGCTTGTCCAAAACAACATTTGTCATGGGAAGTATTATTTTGAGTGTCTGAAAAACACAGAACAGAACTTTCCCATTGAAAACTAACACCAGATTTGGAATCTTCGACCATGATAACCCTTAGGTGAATTATTTATTAATGACGATCCATGAGTTTTTATGCGAACTTATAAAATACTGCAAACTGATTGGATTATGCAAACAAACAAACTTTTAGCATTTTAACGACCGTATTTTATACGCTATAACCCTTTCAGAAAACAATAAGAACGAAGCGCGCAGTTCACCAAGATACAACAACAAGACCTAAATCATTTTTTCCTTTTCTGAAAAAAAGGATTATACAGCGGTTAAACCGTGAGCTCAAAAAGCTTAAAGCTTGCCTGTCTGTCTGTTCTATCCAATCAGAAAACAGCATTTCTTAGTTCATTAAAATTTACCTATAGCAACCGACGACTGAGTACTAGTAAGACAATCGGAGTCGAGGAACTCGAATCCTTTGTTAGCTTCTCCTTACACACTTAGATCCGCCTTCTTCCTTTTGCTTTCTAGAACAGATATTTTTATTCTTTCACGAATTATTCACACAGATTTTCTTCTCAATAATAGTTTATCATCATTACAATTGAGGAACATGAAAATTATACAAAATGAGTCGTTCCCTCGACTGAAAGTAGAGTTATGTCGCAAAAATAGTGGTAAAAAATTGAAGTGCGTATGTATGTATGTTTGTCGTGGGTTAAAGGTAAAAAAACGGTTTTTTTCGAAAACGCACAAGAATTCAGAGAACATGGCTTCGAAGAGTCGTTAGGCAGTTTGGAAGAATATTTACGGAGTGTGTTGAAATGTGTTAGGAGCCGCGCGATCATTTATTATCGACCTGCACAGACACAGAACAGTGAGTGCAGGTGCATTTACTTCGCTGAACAGAAACAAGATCAATGTGATACATTTATCTGTATATACAAAGAAGGTTTGTATGTTTGTCTCTTCCTTATTCATTCAGATCGTGTAATATCCACAGCTACCAAACTATCCACAATGCTTCCATATATCCAGCTTGAGCGAATAATAGAAGATGACTAACACAACTCCTCGAGAAACGGAAGGAGGTATTGCGAATGCCTAAGTCTTACTCTTTTGATACAACACTCGTATAATCTTTTTGTAAGCATGTAGACAAACTATTTTTCAAATGTCATGAACTTTTCTATAAATGAGGTCAAAGAATTGGTCTTCATGACATTTGAGATTCTTGTTTTTTTGTGTTCTCAGAATCTTTTTTATCTATTTTTACACAGGCTATTTCTTTTCTCGCTTTAATCACAAAATTTATACTCGTGCGTTACGAATAAATGTATCAACCAATTTTTAATTGACACTTTCACAACGTTTTTTTCTTTCTAACATCGAACTGAAAGTTTTTCACTTCATCATCGTCTCTAACTTAGAAGCACAAAACTCAAGAAATGAATGCATCGAATGTATCGAATGGAGGTGGAGTAAGAGGCCCAAGTCCATTTATATTTATTTCTAAGGATATTTCATTCACAATATTACTAACCATTGTTATTCTATCTATTCCTATGCATTGTATCGCTTTCGCTCTTATTTTTTTCAACAAAACTCTTCGTTCAGCACCCAACAATTATATTATTTTATTCACATTATTTTACACTTTTATCATAAGTTCTATTTTGATTCCAATAATATTAGATTCACATAGACCAACACCAACTATTCATTGGTCTTTGATACTTTGTAAAATTAGGTCGTATGTTGAGACTACATCTAGTTGTCTAACAAATCTTTTCTTTGCATGGGCATCATTTGAACGACATTTTCTCGTTTTTCATACTCATTTATTTACTATTAAATGGAAAAATATCTGTTTTCATTATCTACCACCGATTCTCCTGATTATTTATATAGACGGCTTTTACATTTATGCTAGTTTTATCTTTCCATGTGAAAACCAAGTAGATTTTGTTAATAATATATGCTATTATGGTTGTCAGTCAAGGGATCCAGTAATGGGTATGTGGCAAACAAATTTTCATATTCTAATTCCTACGCTTTCTGTATTAATACTTAATTGTGCATTTTTATTTCGAGTTTATCGATCAAAAGCACGTCTTCAACGATCAGTAAATTGGAGAAAATATCGTCAAATGATCTTTCAACTATTTTCTATCGCAAGTCTCTTTCTTTTATTTAAGCTACCTGTTGCAGCTATCAATATATGGATATTAATAACTTCAGCACCGTTGTCAGTCACAGTAATGCAATGGGTTGGGTTTAACACGTATTTTGTTCCGTTACTGTTTCCTTTTGTATGTTTATTGTCAACATCAGAAATGAGATTGATGATAAAGAAAATTTTACATAGTCGAACAGCACCTGTTAGAGAAACACAACCCGGAGTAGGCCCCTTTAACAAATCATAATTGCACTAAAACGGGAAGCATTTACATATAGAGGAAAAAATTCATTAACATTTTATTCAATGTACTTACAAATTTTTATGCGAACGTTGTAAATGTATAGACTATTTATTACCTGTAATGAAGATGGAAGAGATATATTTTGTGCTGTATGTCATTAATGCTGTTGTATTTTGTGTCTAACATCGTTTTCTCACCTTATATTCAAAATAAAACTATGGGACGAGAATGTTCGACTATATCGACATTCACACCCTCACCCACATCATAGTTTTTCGTTTATTTCTTACACTTATAGGATATTGATCGATTGATATGCATTTTATGCAATAGATATTTGCCATGTACAAGAGACTTCCTGTACGATAAAAAGAAGCTAACGGCATTTTTCCAAAGATAATTCTGATTGTATTTTATTGAGCACTGATCCTTTTCAAAATTCTGGCTCGTTAAAAATCTGTGTCATTCATGCGAGAAATCTTGTTTTTCATTATTACTTTTATCAAAGTGTCAACTCAAGCATCCTCAATCGAGCTAATTATTCTTATTTCATATAAAAGACGTCATAAAAATCAATATCTGTCTGTATAGTCTATTTAAAATTATGTTGATTATGGCATTCGGTCATGCTATAATTTGAAACGACGTTGCAGGTAAATTTCAAGTGACGATTGATAAGTTTTCGAACAACGTAATCAGGGCTAAATTATATATATATATATACTCCAGTCAAAGAATACGAGACGGTTCCGACGGGAAAACACTGGAGATCGCTGGAACATGGAAGTAGTAGTCCGAGTGAAAAGTCTTGGACTTTTCCCGATGATTTCCGGTGCTTTCCTGCAAGATCCGATGGCTTTTTTTGTAAGATCTATCAGGAACCAACCGCCGAAACGTTTACCGTGAGTATATATAAGAATGACTGAAAGATTTTTTATCTTTTAAATAGTTTGTCACGATCTCTATCTGTGATATTAACTTCAGATTTTTGGGTTGAATCTTTGATATGAAAACGATCGATCTTCGCTATAGTAGCGGCGCCAACCGTGGGTCAGGATTGGCTCAGCCCATCTTGATCTTGAAGAATTACCACAGAAAGCAAATATTTACACCACAAAAATGTACAATTTTTGTAGTGAACCCACTCTGAAATTTTTTTTCTATCGGTGCGAGGCTAGTACAACGAAACAAGGACTTACCTGAAACTTTCTTTCTGTAAGGCAAGTCTCATCTATAAAAAGCAATTCATTCTATACAGATTTTAATTCAATCGAATGATGCTAACTTTATTCAAGTATTTGCTGTTTATTGCAGTCTACTAGATCTCAAATTGGAAATGTACTTTGTTTGAAGTTCTTGTAAATATATGATTCGAATGATCATTTGACTGAAAAACCAACCCAGTAAGAAACTTCTCAGTTCACGTTTTCGTTTGCCTTAGGTAAGTCCTTTTATTCAAAAAGAAAATATTAAACTTCAGCCCCTTTTACAAAAATGAAACCATCGATTAATTAGTGACGAAATGCGTTCTCGAAAACTTTTACGAAACATTTTGCTTGAAGCAAAATTAATACAAAACGATGTCCCAAAGCTCATGTATTAAAATATTCAATTTGTTGTCACTCGACACTTTTCGGCTGAGAAGTAGTAATTAGAGTGTCGGAAAATGTTAGACCTCGCTGAAATGCTAATGCACTCGAGAGAAATGTATTCACAAATATTAAAATCAGGAATGGCCGATTCGTTCGATAAGTGGCAGGTGAATGTCTTGCAGCGTGAGAGGATGTACCAATACGATGTCTTGATTATCGTATATGAGTCCATGTCACGTCAGCACAGATCATGAACCCATCTTGTGGAACGATGAATGAGAAAACATTTGCATAAACCGCGGTTATAGGGGTGTCAGAACTAGACGATGCCACACATAAACCATTGTAAACATCAAATATAATCAGATAAAAGATGCCAGAGGTCAATATAAAAAACATGCTTATAAGAAAAAGACGCTTAGCAACCCACGTTGAGCTCAGTCGTCGCCAACGAGAACTTTGTGATTTCGACACACATTGGTTGAACGTTGATAACAAAGCACATGTTGCTGCCATCGATGGTAAACAAACAAGTAGATAGCTGCGTGTTTTGCAAACACCACGATTGATAAGTGTAGAATTATTACCTGCAAAGTATTCTGTTGCAAAGCGAATGATGATGCCAAAGTCGCCGCATAGGAGATCAACCGAAGAAGCACAAATCATGTAGAAGATGTAAGATTTTGTTCTGAAATCCTTGGACAATAGTGTAAAAATGTTGAGAATATTTCCAATTGTGCCAACAATCAACACAACAAAGAAGCCAGCGATTGTGAAAGTACAGGTGTTATTCGTGCTAGTGATACCATACTGATTCAATACAAAGTGAGAATAATAATTCTGTTGAATACGACCGATGATTAGATGGAATTTTTATCTGTGATGATTTAATAAGTGGTAGGATGAAAGAAGTAACTTTTATATATATTCATTCTTTGTCGATTTGATTGATGTAACAAATCTGTAGTTTTCCGAGTAACAATGCGTAACAACTTTAAGAATATAAGATTTTGTTCACTTCACTTGGTATGATAAGTTAAAAGCTATGAAAGTTTTGACGCAGATATATCATATCATTGTCAGAAACAAGGTAAGATAAATCCAACATGTCAAGAGTATCTCATAAGTATACTAATGCGTTTTCTAAGAGGCCTCTTTTGAACAAGTGATTCGAATTATTTTCAGTTTTACAAATCCATGATGTTGCTTTTGTCTCTTCAAAGTCTTAATACAAGATGTTCGGCAAGGGAACGAACTATATTCAGATGCTTAATGTTCAATAAGATGTTTTAAGTGCAAATTCACTACGTACATACATTTTGTCAACATGAAAACCAAGCAACCATCTTTTCTTTCTTTCTATGCAAACAGAAGAAATTACACTATAACATTACAAACCTGGCGCAAGAATTTCTGTGATATTTAAAGTAGTGAGCAAGCGTTGTAATCAAACGTGAAGAGAATACACAATTTTAACACTGGATATTTGTTCACAAAAAGAAGAGTCTGTTCAATAGCCAAGTTCTCCACGTGGACAACCAACGGTCACCCTCATCCTTAAATCTTACTTTGACAATTCATCTGATAATGTCAATAATCGACCACCAGAATCATCGGATACTATCGAATGGAATGTTTCAAGGTGATGATTATACTGCCATCGTGATGATCGAGAAAGGAAATGTTCTTCCTGGTGGACAAGCGTGTAGTCCATTTCCATCGGATAAAATTGAGACAACAGCTTTGCATTCATCAACCTCGAATTATGTGTGTATGACTTAATGATAAGTTATTGTCGTCAAGCTAACGATCCTGTTCATAAGATTTATTCCAAATTACTTGCTGATGGATTCAAAGTTTGGGTTGATTTAGAGAATATGTATGGTTCAACAATCGAGAGAATGGCCGAAAATTCACACTTTATCCATATTTGCATGTCGAATCGATATGAAATGAGTCCATATTGTAAAGTTGAAGGGCAATATACTTAGAAATTCCGACGATCTTTCATACATCTAATTGTTGAAAAAGGCCACAAATCCAAATGTTGGTTGGACGCATTAATTAGACTTTGAATGTATATTGATATTCTTAAAGATGACTTTGACACTGCGTGTATGAAAAACTTTGAACAAAACTTCAAAGAAATAAATCACAAAAATAAGCTCAGAAAGAAACTTTATTCTTGTATATTTGAGAGCGAGACGAACTGATCTATCAGTAAGAGCTGGTGTCTTTTCCACATTGATGTCGAATGCGTAACAGCGTTGGGCGGATACTAGGTGGTGGCGCTAAAAGATTAAAAACACAATGTTGTACGGTTTTAAAGTGCACAGCCAACGTTTTAGTAATTTCAGGCGAACTTTTGCATTTTGATAAAGACGATAAATTCCGTTTTTTACTCAACGGTAGTGCTTGCTTGCTAAAACTTAATATTGTAAACGTAAAGGTCTTTATTTAACAGTAAAGTTCCAGCAGACATACCCTTGCAGTACATATTCATTATCGAACGATTGGAAAAGAGAGCTTTTTCTTCTCGTGTATAATCTGAAAAATTTATTTCTCACAAATAGCCCACTCATTTCATACTCTCTCTTCGAAATACCTGTGTAGAACGTATATCAGACGTGTCTTCTCTGTTTCTGTTGTGTAAATCAACAGAGAGAAGATAGAATAGAACTCTTATCTTGTCTTCATACACTGTAGGTATCTAAAACTCTAACAATGCGTCTGATCGTGCTGACTTCCATTTTAATTTGTATAGCAGCCAATCCGATTACATATGATGATGTAAGGGGTGTGCCATACAAGGTTAGTTATGATCATCGCGCAATCACAATAAATGATGTGCGAACAATGCTTATCTCCGGTGCTATACATTATCCCCGTTCGACACCAGCGATGTGGCCATACATAATGCAAATGGCTAAAAATCAAGGTCTTAATACAATTCAAACATATGTATTTTGGAATCTTCATCAACCAAGACGAGGCGTATGGGATTTTACTGGTCGTGCTAATCTAAGTGGCTTTTTACAAGAAGCTGCGAACGCTGGCTTATTCGTTAATCTACGCATAGGACCTTACATATCTGGCGAATGGACTAACGGCGGTATACCCGTATGGCTTAATCAAGTGCCAAATATATCTTTTCGTACAGATAATGCCGCATGGAAAACCGTGATGCGTCAGTTCATCTTAAACATAATCGACTATATTTCATCGTATCTCGCTAAAAACGGCGGTCCGATAATCATTGCACAGATTGAAAACGAATTGATGGACGGCCAAGATGCTTATGCTAGCTGGTGTGGTGATTTAGTAAGTAATGAGTTATCATTTACGGAAATACCATGGATTATGTGCAATGGTTTATCTGCGAAGTCAACAATCGAAACATGCAATTCATGCAATTGCTTAGATGATGGCTGGATAGCTCGACATCTTCAAGCTTCTCCAGATAAACCTATGATGTTCACCGAAAATGAAGGATGGTTTCAAATATGGGGACAACCTATATCACTTCGCAGAACATCTGATCTCGCCTATTCAGTGGCCGAATGGTACGCTGCTGGTGGATCGTACCATGCTTACTACATGTGGTTTGGTGGAAACAATTATGGACGATTTGCTGCATCAGGTGTATCAACATTGTACGCCGATGACGTATGTTTACATGCTGATGGTACACCAAATGAACCGAAATTTACCCAATTAAGTCGTTTACAGCATATCGTGGCTAATTATTCGAAAATTATGTTAAGTCAAGATCCAGTTCGCACTGCAATACCTTATTGGGACGGATACAAGTGGCTAAATGGCACATCACAATTCGTTTACTCATATTCAAATTCGATCTATTTTATTATCAGTCAAGCGACGACGACACTCTATGTACTATTTCGCAATCAAACTATTCTCATGGCACAACATTCTGTTCGAATATATGATGGTGATATGGATTTGTTATGGAACAGTGCCAGTTACAGTGATATTTCCAGTGGCAACACTCAAATAATCCCTGTTGTTACCGGTCCACTCAATTGGCAAATATGGTCGGAATCATTGATTAAACCAAGTCCACCACTAATTATCTCTCCAAATCCGCTAGAACAATTAAATATAACAAATGACGAAACTGTTTATATGTGGTATCGTCGTAATGTAACATTGAAACAACCATCGTCAAATTCAATCGTACGTGTTCAAACAAATGTAGCAAATGCGTTACTTTTCTTTATGGATGGAGAATACTTAGGCGAATTTGACGATCATACGCACTCACAGGGTGCTGCTGAAGGTTACGTTGTATTAGATCTTTCACGTTTCCATTCTAATCAGCAGTATTTATTCGAAATTCTTTCCATTTCATTTGGACTTTTTAGTGGCGTATATCCGAATACATTTCAATATAAAGGTATTGATGGAAACATATGGCTTGACGATGACTTGTTAGTCGATAATAAAACAGAAACTAATTTTTGGAGTCATCAAAAAGGTTTACTAGGCGAATATCTTGGTATCTACACCGAAAATGGCTCATCGAAAGTTAATTGGGATAGTCAATGGACAAAAGGTATCAATAAACCAATAACATGGTTTCAAGCACGATTCGATTTGAATAATCTTTCGCAACAAGATATGAATGCCAACCCTATTCTGCTTGATGCTCAAGGTCTTAATCGTGGTCACGTATACATCAATGGAAATGATATTGGACTGTATTGGTTAATTCAAGGTATTTGCGAAAATAATCAACCGTGTTGCTGTCAACACGCTCAAACCAATTGTTTAAAACCTACTCAACGGTTTTATCATATTCCACCTGATTGGCTCAAACGAGAAAATAATTTAATTACGATTTTCGAAGATTCAGGTGCACCCTCACCGGGATCAGTCGGGTTAGTTCAACGTATTGTTACAAACTCATAAACAATGCGTATTCTTTTTCAAAAACTTTAAGAATGTTGTCTTGCTCTTTAAAACTAACGTGTGCGATTGATACTTAACTACTTTTGTTTAAAAACATGCGAAACATTTTCAATGATAATCGTAAGCTTGCCAAAAGAGTAGCTGCCTAGAGCTCGACTTATAATATAAATGCAGAAATACTAATAAACTTCACCTTCAAGTCAAGCGGCACGGTGGCTTACAAAGGATAATTTCACTTGTCGAGTTTTCTCTTTGTCTGGACAGTCTTCGTCATCCGATATTCATTGGTGGATCGGTCTAAAAGTGATTTTTTTTGTTATTAATTTCATAGGTTGCTAAATCATAGTGGAGTTCTTTCTCTTTTTCACAGTTGAAGTCTGCTTGGAAAGAGTCAATCTTCATTATCTCTCACTGTGAGATGAATGGCCTACCAAAAATAGATTTGCATTTCTTTGTGCAAGTCACTGCTTTAAACACAATTCTTACGATATTTCGCGCTCTCGCTATGTTCGAGGATTATTCGTCCCATACGAAACATATTTAATGTTTCTGTCATGTGTCAACTTAGCTCTACACTATTTGGTGTTACCAATTGTTGTTCCCTTGGTTGTACTTGGCCCACATTCGCTTAAGAATATTTTCTTGTTGTCGCATTGAGTGTCGGTAGGCCAAAAGAAATTTTATGATAATTATGATGAGTTCGTCTTTGCGTTTACAAAAAACTGAAGTTTCTCTTTCGTGGATGTTCATTCTAGAATAGTCTTTATTTTTGTTATTCGATAAATATTAAACTCGAACGACAATTTTGCCAATATTACCGCCGGTGAAAAGCATTTCATAAGCTCGAGGAAGATTTTCAAAACCATCAACGAACGTTTCGTGAAATTTAAGCTTTCCTTCATCTAACCAAGTCGGCATATCTTTATAAAATTCTTCTTCATTTCGATGAATAAAATCGCCACATACAAAACCTAAAATCGATAAGCCCCGGTAGATCGTCTTCGCTAAGTAATTTGGATAAATATTGACTTTAGATGGATCATCTTCGCTGTTATTATAAGTACTTATTTGACCACAAATGATTATTTTACCATGTCTCTTGATTATATCAAACACAGCATCGGTAACAAATCCACCTGTATTATCAAAATACTGTGTGATTCCCTCGGGTGCGAGTTCTTGTAATTTTTCAATCATTTTCTCTTTGGTATTGTACTCCTTGTAATTAATTGCTGCATCGAAACCTAATTCTTTCACGATGTAATCACATTTTTTTGCGTCACCAGCAATACCAATTACTTTTTGTGCACCTCGAATCTTCTTTGCAATTTGACCAGCAATGGTTCCAACGGCACCAGCTGCTCCGCTTATAACTATAACATCAGCTGGCTGAGTATCTGCCACTGACAATATCCCATAATAAGCTGTTTGCGATGGCATTCCTAATACTCCAATAGCCGTACTAAAACCAATTTTATCATAGATGCTGTTGTGTTCCGTCGGTTTTTGTATAATTCGAAACCGGGGTTCGGTACCGTTGGCAAGAATATACCTTTTCCATTCCATTCTTCCTGTTACGACGGTATCAACTGGTACACTGGCATTTTTACTTTCGATGACACGACCGACTAAACCTGATATTTGTACCGAACCAATTGGATTTACCGCACCACCCAACGCTGATTTTTTTAGTCCGCTACTCAAGTAAGGATCGACCGAGACAAATAGCGTTTTGATGATAAACTCATTGTCATTAGTTATGGTTGGCATCGGACATGCTTGTAATTTCCAAGCAGACTTGACTTCATTCTGGTCTGAAGGCCGAGTCGACAAGATAAATTCTTCATTTTTTACTTCACTTGCCATTCCTATGTTTCACCTGTGTCCTAATAAACACGTTGTTTTTCTTTCATTCTATAACACTGACACTACGAATACGTTAGGCGTTGGTAGATAATGAAAAAGATTGTTTTTACAGGCAAATAGTAGCGAGTGTATTATGTTCTAGAACTTTCAAATTTGAAAATAATCGATAAATACGATTGAAATGACGGGTGGCTTGCGTAAAACTTGTGATGATTCTGTGGACGTGATACATAAATAACCATACATTGTTGATGCGTTTTGCAGGAATGAAGATTTTAGTGGTGACGTCAAATCAACATTAATTCAACATGTTTTTTCCATCTATTCTGATCAATTTTTTCAATGCCGAGGAAAATGAAAAAACTGCCTTTCGCCACTCGAATAGTTTGTGTTTAATAATTGTTGCAATTCAAGAAATGAAAAAACGCTTCTGTTTTATTAAAAACCGTATGTGAAAACGAGATCTGACACATATGGAGTACGTTTATTTCAGCAATCATTTTTCTGCGACGGTGTTATGTAAACTTCACGCTTGCTAAGTTGGTTTCCCCTTGTCTTCCTCTTTCAACGTTTTCGTCTTCAATATTTTCTACTACTGTGGAGTATTTTCATGTGTGAAAAAAGCCTTTTCTTTCGCTTTTATCAAATGTACACATGTTTTGGCCGTTCTGTTGACTTTTTCCTCTAATCCAAATATATACGTGAGTTAAAGGAAAAAACCAATAGAACACACGTCGTGAGAATATTCCATAATATCGACTAGACTCGTTATGTATAAATATGCAGAGTATTATCTCCGATGTATTGATTTTAGAAAAAATGAATATACGAACAACCAAGCCCCATTTGACAAAAGATACAATTATTCACCAGCATGATTTATTGATGCAGGCTATATCTAAACAACGAATCTCGTTGAGAGATAAAGACAACTTGTTAAGTCGTTTAGAAGAAATTTCAAATGATATTACTGCTAACCGTCATCCTGCCGGAGATAAATTACAAGACTGGGAGAATCAATTGATGGCGATTCAAGATGATCTTCAAAATGCTCTAGGTAAGTGAAAGTCATGTCGGACTACAGACAAAAGCACGTGAAAATTCTTTGCATGTTTAATTGAACCATAGCATGCGTTTTGCTTTGCTTTAGTGAACTACGTACCTCATGGAAGAAGATCTTGGTTTCGTCGGGAATTGCATGATATCATATCGAAAATATATTCGTATGGACTCAAACATTTAATTACAGTTCTAGCTATTATAATCTTGCTGGGAATCGTTTTGATATTTCTATGGCATTTGCTTGTTTTCTTGTCATGTAACTATATACCATTCGCAGGTGCCATACTTCCATTTTGCAAAGCAGAAGTTCTGACAAAAACACCGGAATCATCACCACCAAATCTGGAAAACCCTACAATAAAAATACCTTCAGTTTCGGCATTTGTTGAGAAAACAACTGATTTAGCTGAGCGTTTGTCTAGTGTTGACGTCAACGCACCAACTAAACTAACTGAAGTGAAAATATCATTAATTGATTTGAAAGCACGTGTCGTCTATTCGAATCTCGAACAGCCGACGAAACAAATAATCAAAGAAAAAATTGTGGAACTGAGAACGTCAGTTGAGAGCACAACGGATAGTATACACAAAATGTTATCTGGCTTTGGTGGCACATTATCAAAATTGGAAATTTACACTAAATATGCATTGACATACATTAAGGATGAATCAACAGCTTTAGCTACTTTGCAATCATCGTCCAGAAGTACAGAATTGGTGGTACACGGTTTTGAAAGGAAGGTTCAGTCTCAATTTCAAACTTATTTGGAACATATTGACAACCAAATTAACCGTGTCATACAAATGGCAGAGGATGTACACCGACAGCTACGTACGTTTACTTTTATTATTGCATTCTCTACAGCCAGAAATCTCAGTGTATCTTGTTGGAGTACCTATGAGTTCGTAGAGAAGCATTAGAAGTTTTGATTGACGTTTTAAAAATATCACTACGTAACGCTTAAGCTAAAGTGAATATTATCAGTCAGATAATTTGAAACACGAACTAGACTACTGAAATTGTATGTTTATTTTTTTGTGCATTTAGTCGATATCGATACGAAATATGAAACGATAGACGATGTATTATCTGACAGTTATGAAGCATCGCAAATCATAATAAATGGCATTGATCAAGAAATACGAAACGAAGGATTACTCGCAAGGCTTTATCGTAACACATTGGGTAATGGAGAATTGGATAAAGTAAAACATCAACAGAACCTTGCAACATTGAAAGAGTTCAAGCAGATTGTAAAAGTGGGAATTGTTGACGTCAACAACGTGCTTTTGAGATTAAAACAATTCAAAGCAGAAGCTGTGGAATTGAAATCAACCGTAACAGAAGTTGAACTTGCACAAACTATGCCATTCGATACTCACTTAGAGATATTAAGAGGTGGTCTTACACGATTGAACGAATTAAAACAACGTCTAGATGGTAGACTGAAGCAAAAACAAATAGATCGTGTCGATAACGATGATTCTGATGATCGTCGTCACAATGATCTTTAATAGCATACGGAAAACCGGTTGATTGAAATTTACTTATCCTAACTTTCGTCGAAACAACTTACGCTTGATTTTCTTTTTGTGTTTATTTTAGTGCGCCTCATTATAAAGAAGAATTAATCACGAACACGTTCTGTTTCTTTTCGTAGAAATACGAGACAAGTCGTATAGTTTTCCCAATCAAAGCTACTTCAAAACTTATCAAAAGAAAATGAGTAACATCAGTATACTAAGAAAAACTCAACTATACTCAGATGACTATAAACACAAAAGAAATAATTATGAAAGATTTTGCGTATTGTCGATTTATTATAATCTGAGATGTATATTGATACAGTAACACACAGTAACACATGAAACGAAAAACAATGTTCTCTACATATAAAAAAGATCACATTTTCATCCTGGCTGGATATAATGTCTTCGAGTTAAAAGTATACACGCTTTTCGTTGAGATCATCAATTTGCTTATCGATTGCGCCAACCAATGCCTTAACAATATAATCGCCTTTGGTAAACGTGAAATTTCCTTCTTGAAGCTTTTCAATATTTTCTCTTTCTGTGTTATAATCATCCGTTACATCGACATTCGTCATCATCTTATCCCAATCACGTAGATATCCAACACAGATAGGATCGTCCGTACAGATTAAAAACGACACAAATGTTGTGTCTATGCGACGTTCTATATTCATCAGATGTTTAAGTTCGTCAACATTTGGTTCTCCATCATCATTGGTAGGGGCTCCATCGGTTGCAACGAATACTAACACTTTTTTATCATTGTTTAGCCGAGTTATTGGTAACTGGAAGATTTTTCTGAGAGCAGGTACTAGGGGTGTGTAGCCATTAGGTGGATCAGAAAATGCTTTACTAACCGCGTTAGGGTCTTTGACATTGAGAGCTGGTTTTCGATTAAGAAAGTAAATGTCGACACCGGATGAATCGAATATTGTTCCAACATCTAAGATAATTTTGGCAAAGTCTCGAAGTTCATCCCATCGTGTTCGATTGGAACGGTCCACAGTCGTCTTCATTGAACCTGAATCATCACAGAGAAGAATAATTTCATAGTTTTTCAATTCGTGTAGACGCTTAGCGAAATCTTTTCGAATTTCGTTCCGAAGAATCACGTCTTGGAGACGATCATCAGCTAAAACCGAAATAAATAACAGATTGTAGGAAGGATCTTCTACGTTTTTACTTTTTGGTAATAATATAGATGAGACACTTTCAGGAGAAGGCCGGATCAAGTGACGATTTTCTGGTGATATCATAATGTTCGAACGATTCGATTCTTGTACACCGTCAGATGTAATAAGACTATCATCATCACGTTCAATATGATCCTGTTTTATATAAGGATTCCTAGTCCATCTTTCTGAAGCAATGCTCACTTGAGATTCATTTCTTCTCATAGTTGGATTTTCTAAGCTTGAACTTTCTAAAAAATAACTTTTCTTTCCATTTGAAAATTTAGGTTTCTCTAACTTACTCGGTTTTTTCTTCAATCTAAACTTTTCCAACATTATTCACTTATGTGATCTACTTCAAAATAAATCGGACAGAAAAATGAATATTATTATTCAAATGATTGATATTCGATGCATATATATAATTATTTTCTTTTCGTTCTCCACTTCCTTCATGTGCTTTTTTCCTCTTGGTTTGTGTCATAACATCATTTACATGTTTATTTTCAATATCGACTCGATTCTTAGTCATAATTATGTTGTTTGCAGTTAGATTGGAAGTTACCCAGGATTGAAATCATTGGTGAACAAGCAAAGTCATGCAAATCATGTAAATTTTATCTCATCAATACCTATTCTCACGCCGTTTATTAAGCTTAAAAGAAGTAGTTCGTTCATAGTACGTTCTATCACGGATGATAGAGCTCTGAACTATTCAAAATAGTACTACTGATGCCACCGGTGACTAACACTTTTCCATTGGTTAGTTTGGAAGCTGTGTGTTCACGACGAGTAAAGCTCATATTGGCAGTAACTGTGCATAGTCCTGTAGAGGGATCATATATCTCAGCGCTATTCAAATAACCAATATTATTAGAGCCACCAGCGATTAACACTCTTCCATCTGTTAACAAAGTCGCCGTGTGATAAGCTCGATAATAGTTTACACTACCAGTAGCTGTCCACACATTTGTTGATGGGTCATACAATTCGGTGCTGTTCAAAGTTCCACCGTTGTTAATTCCACCGATAACGATTATTTTTCCATTGCTTAATATAGATGCACTGTGATAATATCGAGCAGAACTCATATTGGCAGCAATTGTCCACAGTCCTAACGACGAATCATACAATTCAACGTTGTTTAAAACTGCACCATTATTATTTCCACCAGTCACCAGTACTTTTCCATTTGTTAATACAGTTGCAACGTGTCCGTACCGTGGATAACTCATATTTCCTGCTGTTGTCCACATTCCAGTAGATGGATCATATATTTCAGCAGTACCTAACATAACACCGTTAATCCCACCAACAACTAATACTTTTCCATCAGTTAATACAGATGCTGCGTGTGCATATCGAGGATAAGTCATATTTTCTGTAATTGCCCATGATCCTGTTAAGGGATCATACAATTCAGCAGCGTTTAAACTCAGTCCATTGTATCCACCTGCAACTAACACTTTTCCACTAGCTAGCACAGACGCTATATGATAACGTCGCGCATAATTCATATCACTTGTAGTTGTCCATAATCCTGTGGATGGATCGTACAGTACAGCACTGCTTAAACTAGTACCATTGAATCCACCAGCAACTAGTACTTTCCCATTTAATAAATGAGATGCTGTATGTTGCGTTCGGGCAATAGTTAAACTATTAGTTGTTGACCATCCTAATAATAGATAATGTGTAAACTTCTGAATTCGAATGAAATGCAAATTACCTGGCGCGGCCGTGATTGATGCAGCTAAACAAAACATGTAAGACTTCTTCTGATGGAATTACGAGTTTCGATAGAATTAGTTTTACCTGTGATTTTACGTAAAGAGATCAAAGCAAAAATGCCCAATACCATACATAGAAAAAGGAAGAGTGTCAGTATCAAACAAAGACAAATAGACCAAGGTTTCATATGCTTTTTCCATGTTTTCATATTTTTCACTACAGGTTTCTTTCTACGCACATCAATCATCAATAAATTTTCATGCGGTTTTCTTTTACGCCTACTTTGTAGAATTGGTTGATGGGAGCGTTGTGATACCAGGTGGATAGGATGAAGTACACTGATTAATTAATTTCATTTGTGATCGATCTATGAACAAAAGCCTGTTTTTTGCACTAGTATTTCGTGAGCTATACAAAAAACTTACAATCTACTCTGTTCATTACAGGAAGCTGATAGATCTCAATAGAACGTTGATTATTTTTTATTGCATCTGATGATGTCGAACAAATCTGTTGTTGGTTGACCATTGGCTTCACCTGAAAGAGAAGCATAGCATGACATCAATGCCTCCGACGTCTATTGATTAGTATATACTTTGAAATGTCGGTGCATTTTCAGAGGCGTAGTTGTGTATATCTAGGCTGTGATTGAATGAATAAAAGCAATGTTTCGTGCTGCTGCTGCTGCTTCTTGTCCTTCATAAAATTCAATTTGCAGACGAATAAACATTACATGTCTTATTTCAACTCAAATGTCATTGAAATCCTACGAGAAATGCTCTCAAATCTACGCACAAATTATGGATGATTTTTCAATCAAACAAGTATTCGAAGTTTTATTGTCAAAAGACTTTCATTTACTTCAAGTAAAACATCAATAAATATCATGATTTTTAGAAATCAAGCTCAGGTTGACGCCATTTTACTTTGAATCCACGGCAGATAGTAAGTCACACGTACGTAAACACTCGGAGTTCCTCTTGAACCGCAAGCTTGGCCATAACTTACGATTCCATTCAAAAACCTTCGAACACAAAACGGAAAATTAATAAACGATTGAGTCAACAATTAATACTAACCATTGCCCATTAGATTCATACATCAAAGGACCACCTGAATCTCCTTGACATGTAGCACTATACGTTGTATATCTTCCCGCACATAGTTGTTTATCTTCATCAAAAACTTTTGTAACGTAGGTATTGCACATATCACCCATTGTATATAACCAGGTTTGTCTGAGAACGGAGCTTGTATACCCATTGTAATATGTTTTTCCCCAGCCGGCTGATAAAAAATAAAATCTGCTTTCGACCAAATCCTCAAAAGATGTAGAAGAAAACTTTCAATATACTTACACACCCAGACTGTTTTATTAACAGCTGTGCCAACATGCGCGCCTGGTAAACAGATAACATTGACTGTGTCAGAAATCTGAACGGGCTTGGATAAACGTATTACACTTATGTCGTTTTCTAGAGTGCTACTATTGTATAGCTCATGTACCCAGATGTTTTCGGCAACAATTTCTTCTCCTTTGTTAACTATTGACTCTCTCTTATGCAAACCCACAGTGATTACATAGTCAGTCGGGTCAATTGGATATGTAATACAATGTGCAGCTGTTAGCACATGCTGTTGATCGATAAGCACACCACCACATTGAAGATCACTACTAAGTAATAGGACCTGCCATGGCTAATGGTCAATATAATAAACAATGGTGATTATTTGAATACTTTCTCTTTCATAGAACTTACCCAACTGTAAATAGTCGCATCTTGTCCGCCAACGATTCGTTGTAGCAATGGTAGGTGTTTCTGTTTACCACACTCTCGAGGAAAATCTGTACTAGGAATCGGTAAAGGTGTAGTTTCGCAACAGAGACGTGCTTGGCCGTTCTTTCTTTCTAGTTCCGCTTCACTGATGCATTCCTGATTGTATACTTCGCTATAGGCGAAGAATTCATCATGTGTATCTATCCAAGAGGAACATATTTTACCGTTGTCGTAGGTTGTTAAATGGAATTCTATTTCATCGCTTTTGATACCAACAATAAGAGCAACAAGAAAAAGGACTAAGGGATTGGATGACATTCTTATTCGAATGTATCTTTTGGTAAAATGACTTGATGGAAGCATTAGTGTTTCTCTTACAATAGAAAATGAAACTCAATCTTTCGGATGAAAATATCAATCATGATGAAGCATTCGATATGTTGTTGTTGTTGTTTTTGTCCTTAACTTGCATCCAGCGAATTTTCATGTGATTTCGTCATTCACTTCGTTAAGGATTCTATTATTTGAAAGATATCGATTACTTGAAAAATATCTAGATTTGTTTCGTATGTAGAAATAGCAGTGTTAGTGCTTCATAACTGTGATTGAATTTTATTTGATAAAGCTTTAAAGTATAACAGAGGTCCCATATCGCGTGGATCGAACCAAATAGGTGAATGTTTGAACTGATTAACTACATTAATCATATATTCTGACGTAGGAATTCCCGATACAATTTGTGTTACTACGCCTAATGATTGTTGCTCGAATAGAAGTTTAAATGGTGATGTTTGCTGGGCGTAGCATAGCATAAACGGTATCCCAGCAACAGCAGCTGTATGATTCAATGCTAATAGAAGATTTTCTCTTTCACTGATAGCATCGATCGACGTGGGATCGTAGGATTGGAAGAAATTCATAGCGATTCTCAGTCGACCCGTATACGGATTGCTGATACCCAGTCGATCATCATGGAGTGTAGTCGATGCCGGTTCCCATATCATTGCCGCAGTATATCGTCGTGAACTAAAGTCGCCTACAACAAAAGTGCCCACATATTCACTCTGTTGCATAATATAATGCAGGTCTGAGAGTTCTGGACGCTGTACCCAATCGATCATGTCAATTGTCCAAAGACGTTCTGTTTCTGCCTTATTCAGTTTATGAAAGTTAGCTGTCGCAGCACCGGCTTCGGTAGAGAGGATAAAAGCATCTAACAAAACGGCTCGGTCAGGTGGAGCGCCAAGTAAATTCTGTTGCAAGTTCAGTGATGCTATATTGGCAGTAGCCGTATAGCCTAGCACTATGTCTGGAAGTGGATCCTGAATACATTCGATAGCTCTCTGAATTAGTTCTTTCGAACGCTGTTGTCGTCGTTGATCGGGATCAACACGCATCAATCGACTACATATGGCAGTTACTGGAATATGTCCATAATATACAGTTTTAATATTAAACACCAAAGTAGATAAAACACGATTGTTAGTAGATTGCACTAGTGCAAAGCACCATGATTCGCGATACTGTTTCATCGGTTGTAGGTAGTCAGTAGTCTCACAATGGAATAGAACAGGTAAGTTATCCTTGGCACCCATCGTTACGAATTTCCGATTCGTGTACTGACACCGTTGAAATAGATCGTGTAGTTCAGATAGATTTTCCTCATAATCGTTCATAGAATAAACGCGAAAAATTACATCGGATAATGATTCGGTCGCCATATTAGTTAAGTTCTCCTTGAAAAGAACACCGATATGTTTGCTAAGGGTATTACTTTGTTGATAAGAATATGTTTCATATCTTTTGTTCTAGATATCAACAAGTTCTTTGTCTTTTTGCTAAATTATTCTAAGGTATTTCATATCGAAGAACAAAACAACATAGTAATGTGTAAGCACTATGGTTTATTTTACGTGATCGGTTTCCATGGATCATGATTAATTCTGCCTATTCAAAAACATTGCCGTATTTTCATCGAAGTCTTGAAACTTCTCACTTGAAATATGTCACCAATATTTTATCACATTCAATTCTAGCGCAGCAAGGATTACGTATTCCATTCCTTAATCTCTAAGTACCTAGATTACCTCAATTATCCCAGTTACTTTAAACATACCGCTACCGGATACTCTAAAGAGGTTCAGGAGGCTATACCGTCGGAACAATGCAATAAACATAATGCAGTGACAATAATACATTATAATGTCACTCTAAGTCGGAAGTGAAAATAAATAGTTTCTGATTAAAAGAAACGGTAGTTACTTACAAGTAGCATTATAATCCTACTCTTACGCCGTCAAACACTATATACAATCATCAACAACTAACGCTAAAAGATGGGAAAATAAAGATAGCTATGACATGTAATTTGCCACTTTTCTTCCCACATATCTGTTTATCGTTTTACACGAGTTAGATTGCATTTCTTACAGCAGACAGACAAGAACGAACACACTAGATGTTCGGTGAGCTGACGTGCTCTCAAGAATTCACATCCTATCGACGGGTCTCCTTCATTTATTATGAGTAAATGTATGAAAAATCATTCGTTTATAAGCGCATTCACATTAAAATAGATTTGATTGTAATGCATATCTATACTCTCAGTTTTCCGTCTTGTGAGTGCTTAGCAAGGCATCGTTTGATTCGATAGTCCACAGCAAAATATGACTTCTTTGACCAGCTGACGAAAGCGCTTCGATGATGCAAGAAATATGAAACAATTCCCCTAGAAAATGAAATACACAGTGAATAAAGTGCATAGAAATCAAATTACATACAACATAGTACATGTATGCCATCATTGAGAGTATCGAAGCTGCCACGTATTCTTTTACTTGTCGGTCGACATCCTTGACGACCGAACTCGTGATTAAAGTATAAATATTAAAAATCCCATACGGTAGCAAACTAACAATGACCAATATCACGTGAATCAAGGTCATCTTGATTATTTGTTGATCAATGTGTAGTTCAATGCATTTACGTCTTTGTTGAACATTACGATACGTTAAACAGCCGAATAAAATCATTATGAAAACTGGTATAATACAGATAATACCAATCAGATACACTAATCTGTAAATATCATAGGCAGCATTCATGTTCGTACAAGTCTTCGTAACCGGTGAAAGATCATAAAAGAAAAAAACGGGAATGCCATGTGCACACCAAAAGATAATCATAATCACCGTAATTCGATGCGCCCATTTTATTTGGCTGTGATGTCGGAGGTAGACACTGCTTGACGTAGCCAAATATTGATCTATCAATGAGATCAATATTATAACCTACGCTTAGAATACGAAATGTCAAGTTAATCACTATGAAAAGAGTGTTAACTATCGAGCCGACAAGAAAATAGAATGTAGACGGATTGGTACGATAAGTACGTACTCTTGAGAAGACTAGGATATTGATTCCATTACCAATGATACCGGTAATAAGGAACAGATAACCAGTAAAGAATGTGAATTGCTGAGCATCGTANTCAGGAATTAATCTGACAGCAGAAAGTAATCAAGGCCAATTAGATGCTTTTATCAAAAATGGATAATGGGACTTAGAAGGTTATCTATTCGACTAGCTCCTTGTGTATTTCATATCAGCCTTCTCTAGAATTTTCTGCAGTAATCAGTGTATTGAAATATGAATGCTGTCCAACATTATATCCATTCGTTCTTTATACAATTCGAATTCGTCGATTTTCTTTGTACTATTTCTTCAACATCGTCGGTGAGTCAGTAGAAAAATCGTCGAATACTGTGCTCTCTATTTAAATCTATAGTTCCGTGTTTTCTGATCAGCTGTATGACAATTTTGGGATTTTTATTAGCACCGGACAGTGGTGAAAAACTAACGCTACGTAAATAAGAATCTCGCTTGTACATTATCATCTCTCTCGAATTGTCTTTTTATCTAGAAATTACAATTCTTCTCTCCGTAATTATGTTTAGTTTATTAATGTTTGAAATAATGCCGCCAAGCTCTACTGCTGTTCCAATCATCACGAAATATTTCACATGTATTATGATAATGTCAACGGTTTCGGTCGCAGCATCCGTTTTAGTTATCTCAATCCATTTCCGAAATGCCCACAACCATACCATGCCATTATGGGTAAGATGAAATCAAATCGTATATGTGATAATCTTCGAAAAATATATCTCTTTAGATCCAAAAATATATTTGTTACTATACGGCATGGCTATTACTTATGAAACATCCTCGGTATGATTTAACTTGGCGTGGAATACGTCAACGATGGAACATGCGAAAGGGAGAACTGAACGGTGATGGTGAATCAGTGACTAAGTATCGTTACAAATGTCGTTCAACACCGTTAGTGAATAATCTTTTTGAATTCTTACCATCAAAGAGTCTACCATCGCATCATCATTCACATGATTCAGCAAAAACGTTAAATGCCTATCAAACCGATTGGATCCGATCGGAATTGCGTATTATAGCTTCACATTTAGCTATTTTAAGTCGTCGTGTTCAACGAGAAGAAAAATACAATGAAGATTCAGAAGATTGGAAATTTGTGGCAATGGTCATCGATCGTCTTTGTTTAACCTGCTTTACTTTATCAATGATTGTTTTTACTGGATGGACTCTTCTTTCTGTACCTAGCATGTTTAAACGTGGCTAGAGCAAAATTTTGTATGCATTCATCATCGAGCTTTAACGAGACGATGTGCTTCGCTTACGAGGGAACATATTTAGGTGATTAAGCGATTTAGATCCCATCTTTTGGTGATAGATAGACCTCAATGAGGTATGAAAAACCTCAAGAGGATTCGTGCCCTCGCGCCTTTATTTCAAAGATACTGAGTTCTCAGGATGTATACGAAAAGAGACTGAAATGAAGGATGATCGTTTTTATAGAACAGTAGAGTTTTCAGGTGAAAACTTTTTTCAGTNAGGATAGAAGCAATCGAACGTGACGGATCATTTGATTTATTTTACGTTTTTGTCTTATTTTGATACATTCGAAATATACGATGACCGAAAAAGAGCTCGCTGAATCTTCGGATGAGAAATCGAGAAAATATATGAAGACTACTTTACTTCTTCTCAGTTGGTGTATGTTGGTAAGCACTCATTGTCATAGTAAGAAAATGATTTGAAGCCATTTATTTGAGGGCATGTGTGGAGAAATCATTGGGCCAACAATGACCATTCTCGCACACAATATACAGGTAACGTTCAATGGTATAGCTACAGTGCTTGCATTCGGAAGTGTTGGAGGCTTAGTAACAAATATTTTTTGCGGTATTTTTCAAAATTTCACTGCAAATTATCCAGAATTGATGCTAACGACGGCATTTCTACTAACTGCTTTGCGTAAGAATTTACATCGGTGCTTTCTTTTTAAATAAATTTTGTATACATAGTTATGTCTATCACACCATTTATCGGCTCATTATGGCCGATGTGTATGATATTTCTGCTTCAAGGCACTGCAGGAAGTTTTGCTAATATGGGTAAATAATTCCTAATAATATTGCATTTCTTTCAGGCGAAATTTCTATCCTTAGGAGGTACTAATCTTCTAATCGACATGTGGAAAACTCGTGTGGCAACACCTTTGAATATAGTTCATCTAGGATATGGATTCGGTGCGATATTTGCAAATTTACTCGTTCGACCATTTATAAATACTGAAGATGAATATCCTCAAGCTTTCAATACGAGTATCCGCTTTCCTTATATCATCAGTGGTTTCTTATGCTTTCTCATCGGCATTGGACATCTTGTAGTCTTTCTACAAAAATCACCTGAGCGAGAAGCTGAACAAACAGTTGTTGAGACAGTGTCTTTACAGTGTGATACAGGAAACGAGCAAATAAAATTTTCTGTCTATTCACCAAAAACATGTGGAAATGGCTATTTCAAATATGGATTAATACTTTCGTTTTTATTTATTATGTACATTTTCTTTGTCAGCGGGACGGATCAAGTATTTGCAAAGTTTTACTTTTCATTTTTGACAAACGATCAATTTCGTATGTCCAGCAGCAGTGCCAGTTGGGGTGTGATTCTTTATTGGTTGTCCTATTCAGTAAATATGATTTTTAAGCTATTTCTAATGATTTTTTACTACTTTAGATTGGTCGATTAATTTCTGCGATTTTATCGATCTTTTTACCAGTTTATGTTTGTTTAACTATAACTTGGTGCGGAGGTTTGATCCTAGCAGTAGTTTGGAACGTTTACGTGTGGGTTTTTGGTCTAACGATGGAAGGTCTTTTTATTCTTGGCTCTCTAACTGGACTGATTATTGCGCCGCTGTTTCCATTATCATTTGCGTGGTTCACTCAAAATTTAAACTTAATTCCACCATTACTTGGTGCGCTCCTTTGCGCGTGTGGCTTAGGATCTTTAACTTTGCAAAAAATCGCCGGTAATTAATAAATCGAACATGAGTGTATAAGAAAATATGCGCTTTATTTTATAGGTATTTTAATGGATGTAAATCAAAATCATTTTCCGACACTTTTGACTGGCTCCATTGCTGTAACGATGATGTTGTTCATTGTTTCTAATCTGGTCATATTTTGTCACAAGCGAACTGTGAAAACGCGACGAAATTCATTAATTAACGAAGATGAAGACGGACAAAACATGGCTGATTACCTAAAAGATTACAACAACGTGCGAAAAAACTCAATTATACTCTCATTTTAGTCTTTACTGTAAACGATTTCTTGCATTTTGATACCGTAGAAGTAGAGAAACAAAAAACAATATAGAAGATGATTTTAAAATACAGAAAGCAATCTGTTGAAACAAACACGACAAATATACTGATTGCTCACGTGAGCAACGTTTTCGCTCTAATTCGTTGAAATACTTGCACTCGCATATGTCGGAAGTATCGTCAATAAATACAGTAATTGATTAAAAAATCATCAATCATCGCTTTGTTCACTTATGAAAATTTGGAAGAAAAATTTCATTTATGCTATCCTTTATCTTTATAAAGACAACAATAGTTGGTCATATACGTATATATATCATGAATAAACAAAAAAAAACATCATCCTCTCAAGAAAATACATAGCACATAGAACTACCCAAGTTTTACTAGAATCCCATGTAATTCTGAAACGCAAGATAAACGCGTTTGGATGCGATTTATGCCGTGAACACATCCGAACGCATCTTATTGCCATATGTTATAACGCGTTCAGACCCGAATGCGATATATATTTTTTGGTCAAACGACTGAATCTTCTTTCGTTTACAGTTAAAACTGCATTTAAACGGACAGTAATAAAGTTTTTTAACTTCTTCTCACACACCTACAATATTGATCTAATAGAATCATTTTATTATCCTTCTCCCGTTGGATAACCATGTGTGTTGGTAGTGATTTCTTTTCACCAGCACGAAACGACGATCCAATCGACGTAATACTGTTCTTCGAATTATACCGTTGCATTCGATCTAAAATCAATTAATGGAGAATGTAACTATTCAATGCATAAATTCAATTGAATTCCAGAAGAACTTATGGAATAACGGTTGTTTATTCCGTAGGTTCAGTTTCCACTGAACATCCATTGTCTTTTATCTGGCTGCGATTGGTGATTTGAAAGAATCGGTAGTGTGAAGATCGGAATTTATCAATGGATTTATTTAATAAATGATAAAAAAAATTATCTTTTTTTTCGAGGAAAATTATCAAATAAATATTTGGAAGGTGTTACATCGATTCCTGACATGCACAACAAAGAACCTTCGTTGTTAACTCGATCGGTCATTGATCGAAATGGAAATATTCAAGTAAAACCTTTATTATATTGTCTAATAAAATTCGTTCAATTTTCTCATGATATAATTATGCAAAATAATTATCTGTCATCGTTGTTAACGATAACAAATCATATTTGTTTGTGTTTATACGATGATAATGGACGAATGAAAATGATCTTTGGTTTCTTTTCAGAGAAACGGAACGAATTTGTTTCTTTTTATTGTTTTGTGAAAAAAAACAATTTCTTGAATAAATACATGAATATTTTCCTCGGTGGTATTGCCTATTTGCTTGGCGAATAGTGACCATAAAGAATCGTTCACCGATAACAACGACGAAGGACAACCTGTGGAAAAGGGTTCAGATGATTAATGACACCAATTAATTATTTAGAAAACATAACGTTTTTTGTGCCATATTTTCCACGATTTTATTATCAAAATCTCTGTTCGATTTAGTTGAACTGTTGCATTTTTTGTTGAATGAAAATAAATACCCATGGCACTGATCTAACAAAACAAAGATATTAATAATCGTATTATGTATGTTGTTCGTTAATCCTGGTGAGATTTGGAATGCTTATGGAAACCTTTTAATGAAATATTTGAATTGTTGGAAAATAACCGCACAATGAAACCTTGTTGAGAACTTCAATGAAAAAGAAATATGTGACTTTTTCGTTGATTTTGTACATATTTCCTTGTCAATTATCCGGAGACATGTTCATCTTTACTATCCATGCTTTGATATTAATAAAAAAAAGTAGTAAAATTAATCTCATTCGTGATCAATAAGCCAAGATTTCCTCAAGAAGATTTGTGCAATGAAGGCAGTTTCTGAGGAAAAGATGAGTGTAAAGTGTGACAAAATGAAATTATTTTTGATTAATCAAATAGGAATTCGTTTATATAAATTATTTTTTTCGTAATCGATAATTGAACTCGAATATTATGTAACGCTTTTCCTTCAATAAATCATCAAATCTCGAATACATGTTCATATCTTAACGATAGTCTAACGAGCATATATAGCTCAGACGTAAGTATCTTGCTTTCTGTTCATATGTTCGTCTGTTTTAGTCTCGTTCATCGCACAATTCGAACTTGTCACGTAAGTCATAAAACTTGTTCTGTACTTTGCCTCGATGTCAGAGCTGACCATTACCTGATGGTATGGTGACGTAGTTCAAATCTACGAGTACAAAATAAGCCTTTTCTTTTCTCACTTCCTCTCGTATTAACCACGTCGAACATTCTCCTAAGAAAAAAGAATATACGAGCATGTGAAAATCATATGTACAATCGAATTGCTCGTTAAAAATAACTTTGGACTTTATGAAATCAAAAATCTACCAAATAGAACAACAGCAATACCGAAGAATTACTTTTAGGTAGACAAATTTTTTTGTTTAAATTTTCAATAATTCCGTTAATTGTACGATTGAAAATTGATTCTCTGAAAAGACATGTAATGTCATAAATTAACCAAATACTAGGGAGTCATCTGCTTGTTGGTTGAGAAAAAGTTCGTCGTTGTAAGCAATTGTCACGTTTCTTCTGCTGAGTGTGTTAGCTTTAACTTATGGTCAAAGTCTCCTGCTCGCTAGATGTTAACAGACTGGACAGAAAATAAACGAAAAAACTAAGATCTGTATCGGATTGGTAAGTATATGCGGTGGTCTAACTTCGGTTCTGACACTGATGAACAAAATCAATCGAGATCTTCGTAATGACGTCTATTGAAAACGATGAGAAGAAACTAGAAACGACTAATGTTTATCACAGTTCAGAAGGTCAGATCGCGGCATAAAATTCGTTAGTCATTGATGAATAGAATTTTGGCGATTATATCAAAATCAAACGGCAGATGTATAAACAAGTATAGCACTCATCTGTTGGATTCGCTGACTCTTGTCTGAAAGAATTACAAGGCTTTTAGAAAACAAAAAAAACCATGTATATCTCACTCTAATCCGCTTCGAATTAAAGCTACTTTTATGCACATTCTTTTCTTTTAATCCTTCTCTACTTTATTCATGTCAAACTGCTTTCAATTCATTTGTCCAAAGATGTAAGCAAAAGAAATATTGTTTCTAAACATTTATTAATCAACTCCCTTCCCCACTATTTACAATCAAAAATCAATTTATTTACACTTGTTTTATCTCTTCTAAGCCATTCAAACAAACCCCTAGTCGTTCGTCGGCCTGCCTCCGGTGGATCACTCGCGGCTAGTCGTTATGTCCAACTTTCATTCTTTTATCTAGCTTAAAAATCCCCTTCACACTGAATCAAACCATTTCCTTCCATTCCCTGTTCAAGAATCATCAATTTTGTGCCTGTCCAAAACAACATTTGTCACGGGAAGTATTATTTTGAGTGGTTAGCATCAGATGATGTTTGTGATGTTATCGATGTGCTGGTGTGTATGAATATCCAACAATCGGACGTTAATCAGCTATTTCGTTTTGTTCTGCATATTGCTGCTTCATACACTATCGCCTAAAAGAAACTTTCTTGAAAAAAAACTCGCTCTTTGTCTGAAAAAAACAGAACAGAATTTTTCTATTGAAAACTAACACCAGATTTGGGATCTTCGACCCCGATTACCCTTCGGTGAGTTATTTATTAATGACTATCCATGAGTTTTTATGAACTTATAAAATATTGCAAACTGATTGGATTATGCCAACAAACAAACTTTTAGCATTTTAATGACCGTATTTTATACGCTATAACCCTTTCAGAAAAGAGAATAAGAACGAAGCGTGCAGTTCACCAAGATAAGATACAACAACAAGACCTAAATCATTTTTTCCTTTTCTGAAAAAAAAGGATTATACAACGGTTAAATCGTGGGCTCAAAAAGCTTAAAGTTTGCTTGTCTGTCTGTTCCATCCAATCAGAAAACAGCATTTCTTAGATCATTAAAATTTACCTATAGCAACCGAAGACTGAATATTAGTAAGATAATCGGAGTCGAGAAACTTGAATCCATTGTTAGTTTCTCCTTACTCACTAAGATCCGCCTGCTTCCTTTTGTTTTCTAGAACAGATATTTTTATTCTTTCACGAATTATTCACATAGATTTTCTTCTCAATAATAGTTTATCATCATTACAAATGAGGAACATGAAAATTATACAAAATGAGTCGTTTCCTCGACTGAAAGGAGAGTCATGTCGCAAAAATAGTGGTAAAAAATTGAAGTGCGTATGTATGTATGTTTGTCGTGGGTTAAAGGTGAAAAAACGTTTTTTTTCGAAAACGCATAAGAATTCAGAGAACATGGTTTCGAAGAGTCGTTAGGCAGTTTGGAAGAATATTTACGGAGTGTGTTGAAATGTGTGAGGAGCCGCGCGATCATTTATTATCGACCTGCACAGACATAGAACAATCAGTGCAGGCGCATTTACTTCGCCGAACAGAAACAAAACCAATGTGATACATTTATCTGTATATACAAAGAAGGTTTGTATGTTTGTCTCTTCCTTATTCATTCAGATCGTGTAATATCCACGGCTACCAAACTATCCACAATGCTTCCATACATCCAGCTTGCGCGAATAATAAAAGATGACTAACACAACTCTTCGAGAAACGGAAGGTGGTACTGTGAATGCTTAAGTCTTACTCTTTTGATACAACACTCTTATAATCTTTTTGCAAGCATGTAGACAAACTATTTTTCAAATGTCATGAACTTTTCTATAAATGAGGTCAAAGAATTTGTCTTCATGACATTTGAGATTCTTGTTTTTTGTGTTCTCAGAATCTTTTTTATCTATTTTTACACACGCTATTTCTTTTCTCGCTTCCGTCATAAAATTTATTCGTGCGTTACGAATAAATGTATCGATCAATTTATAATTGACACTTTCACAACGTTTTTTTCTTTCTAGCATCGAACTGAAATTTTTTCACTTCATCATCGTCTATAACTTAGAAGCACAAAACTAAACAAATGAATGTATCGAATGGAGATGTAGTGAGAGGCCCAAGTCCATTTATATTTATTTCTAAGGATATTTCATTCATAATATTACTAACCTTTGTTATTCTATCTATTCCTATGCATTTTATCGTTTTTGCTCTTATTTTTTTCAACAAAACGCTTCGTTCAGCACCCAACAATTATATTATTTTATTCACATTATTTTACACTTTTATCATAAGTTCTATTTTGATTCCAATAATATTAGATTCACATAGGCCAACACCAACTATTCATTGGTCTTTAATACTTTGTAAAATTAGGTCATATGTTGAGACCACATCTAGTTGTCTAACAAATCTTTTATTTGCATGGGCATCATTTGAACGACATTTTCTCGTTTTTCATGCTCATTTATTTACTATTAAATGGAAAAACATCTGTTTTCATTATCTACCACCGATTCTCCTGATTATTTATATAGACGGCTTTTATATTTATGCTAGTTTTATCTTTCCATGTGAAAACCAAGTAGATTTTGTTCATAATATATGCTATTATGGTTGTCAATCAAGGGATCCAGTAATGGGTATGTGGCAAACAAATTTTCATATTCTAATTCCTACGCTTTCTGTATTAATATTTAATTGTGCACTTTTATTTCGAGTTTATCGATCAAAAGCACGTCTTCAACGATCAGTAAATTGGAGAAAATATCGACAAATGATCTTTCAACTATTTTCTATCGCAAGTCTCTTTCTTTTATTTAAGCTACCTGTTGCAGCTGTCTATATATGGATATTAACAACTTCAGCACCTTTGTCCCTTACAGTAATGCAATGGGTTGGGTTTAACACGTATTTTCTTCCGTTAATGTTTCCTTTTGTATGTTTATTGTCAATACCAACACTGACATTGATGATAAAGAAAATTTTACATCGTCGAACAGTACCTGTTAATAGAGAAACACAACCAGGAATAAGTCCTCTTAACAAACCATAATTGCAATAAAACGGGAACGGAAAGCATTCATATATAGAAGAAAAAATTCATTAACTTTTTATTCAATGCACTTACAAATTTTTATTTGAGTGTTGTAGATACTAGAGTAAATATATAAAATATTTACTACTTGTAATGAAGGTGGAAGATATATATTGTGTGTCGTATGTTATTACTGCTGTTGTATTTTGTGTCTAACATTGTTTTCTCACTTTATATTCAAAATAAGACTATGGGACGAGAGTGTTCAACTTTATTGGTATCCAAACCCTCATCCACATCATAGTTTTTCGTTTATTTCTTACACTTATAGGATATTGATCGATTGATATGCATTTTATGCAATAGATATTCGCCATGTACAAGAGACTTCCTGTACGATAAAAAGAAGCTAAGGACATTTCTCCAAAGATAATTCTGATTGTATTTTATTGAGCGCTGATCCATTTCAAAATTCTATCTCGTTAAAAATCTGTGTCATTCATGCGAGAAATCTTGTTTTTCATTATTACTTTTATCAAAGTGTCAACTCAAGCATCCTCAATTGAGTTAGTTATTCTTATTTCATATAATAGACGTCATAAAAATCATTATCTGTCTGTATAGTCTATTTAAAGTTATGTTAATTACGTCACTATGTCATGCTATAATTTGAAATGTCGTTGCAGGTAAATTTCAAGTGACAATTGATAAATAAGTTTTCGAACAACGTAATCAGGGCTAAATTATATATATATATATACTCAAGTCAAAGAATACGAGACGGTTCCAACGGGAAAACACTGGAGATCGCTGGAACATGGAAGTAGTAGTCCGAGTGAAAAGCTTTGGACTTTTTCCCGATGATTTCCGGTGCTTTCCTGCAAGATCCGATGGCTTTTCCTGTAGGATCTATCCGGACCCAACCACCGAAACGTTCGTCGTGAGTATATATAAGAATGACTGAAAGATTTTTTTTATCATTTACATAGTTTGTCACGATCTCTATCTGTGATATTAACTTCAGATTTTTGAGTTGAACCTTTGATATGAAAATGATCGATCTTCGCTATAGTAGCGGCGCCAAGCGTGGGTCAGAGTTGGCCCAGCCCATCTTGATCTTGAAGAATTACCACAGAAAGCAAATATTTACACCACAAAAATGTACAGTTTTTGTAGTGAGCCCACTCTGATGAAATTTTTTTTCTATCGGTGCGAGGCTAGTACAACGAAACAAGAACTTACCTAAAACTTTCTTTCTGTAAGGCAAGTCTCATCTATAAAAAGCAATTCATTCGATACAGATTTTAATTCAATCGAATGATGCTAATTTTATTCACAGGACAAATTTTGGAAATATTCTGGAAAAGCTTTTTCCTAATACTTTATTTTATGTTCATTTAAGAGACAAAAGTCTAGATATCATTTTCCCAAGGCTCATCCTAGCTACATAGCCTCTGCTCTCTTCAACCAACTTCTCTCCTATCTTCATTCTTTTCTGTCTTTGTTCTCTCTTCCTGCCTTAAATGTTTACCGTTGTTCGACGTACTTAACAAATGGACGACCAATTTATCTAACGATCAAGAACATTGATCGATATGTGATGGAAAATTCCGATACAATTGAAACTATGCGTCTTACGACACTCCAAAATGTCATCAAAAGAATGTGAATGCGGAATATTTGCAGTTTATTGCAGTCTACTAGCTCTCAAATTGGAAATGTACTTTGTTTGAAGTTCTTGTAAAGATATGATTCGAATGATCATTTGACTGAAAAACCAACCCAGTAAGAAACCTCTCAGTTCACGTTTTCGTTTGCCTAAGGTAAGTCCTTTTATTCAAAAAGAAAAGATTAAACTTCAGCCCCTTTTACAAAAATGAAACCATCGATTAATTAGTGACGAAATGCGTTCTCGAAAACTTTTACGAAACATTTTACTCGAAGCAAAATTAATACAAAACGATGTCCCAAAGTTCATGTTATAAAATATTCAATTTTTTGTCGCTCGACACTCTTCGGCTGAGAAGTAGTAATTAGAGTGTAGGAAAATGTTCGACCTCGCTGAAATGCTAATGCACTCGAGAGAAATGCATTCACAAATATTAAAATTAGTAATTGCCGATTCGTTCGATGAGTGGCAGGTGCATGTCTTGTCTTGTAGCGTGAGAAGATGTGCCAATACGATGTCTTGATTGTCGTATATGAGTCCATGTCACGAGGGCACAGATCATGAACCGACCTTGAGAAACGATGAATGAGAAAACATTTGCATAAACCGTGGCTATTAGGGGGCCAAAACTAGACGATGCCACACGTAAACCATTGTGAACATCAGATATAATCAGATGAAAGGTGTCAGAAATCAATATAAAAGGCATAGTTATAAGAAAGAGACGCTTAGCAACTCACATTGAGTTCAGTGATGTCGACACACATCGGTCGAACGTTGATAACAAAACACATGTTGCTGCCATCGATGGTAAACAAACAAGTAGCTAACTGCGTGTTTTGCAAACACCACGATTGATAAGTGTGGTATTATGGCCAAAGTATTCTGTTGAAAAGCGAATGATGATGCCAAAGTTGCTGGACAGGAGATAAACCGAAGAAGCACAAATCATGTAGAAGATGCAAGATTTTGTTGTAAAATCCTTGAACAATAGTGTAAGAGGGTTGAGAATATTTTCAATTGTGCCAACAATCAATACAACAAAGAAGTCAGCGGTTGTGAAAGTAGGTATTATTTTTGCCAGTGGTGCCATACTGATTCAATACAAGATGAGAATAATAATTCTGTTCGACACGACCGATTATTAGATGGAATTTTTACCTTTGACGATTTAATAAGCGGTAGGGTGAAAGAAGTAACATTTATATATACTCATTCTTTGTCGATATGATTGGAGTAACAATGCGCAACAACTTTAACAATATAAGATTTTGTTCACTTTACTTGATATGAGAAGTTAAAAGCTATGAAAGTTTTGACGCAGATATATCATTGTCAGAAACAAGGTAAGATAAATCCAACATGTCAAGAGTATCTCATAAGTACTAATGTGTTTTCTAAGAGACCTCTTTTGATCGCACTATAAGTTTCATGCAAAGATGCTCTATTTTCAACGAGAAAGTATTTGCAAAATTGCGATAACAAAATGCTGTTGGTATCTGAATACAGAATAATAGTCGCATTAAAACTGTACCTCGCATGGTTTCTTTGGCTGATGACAATGCATGTCGATTGTTTTGTGAGTTTGATAAACAAATCCTTCATGTTTGGTGTATGTGAAGCATACTTTTGAACAGGTAATTCGAATTATTTTCATTTTTACAAATGCATGATGTTGCTTTTGTCTCTTCGAAGTCTTAATACAAGATGTTCGGCAAGGGAATGTACTATTTCAGGCGCTTAACGTTTTAGACTCGCGAACGAGAAATATTCAGTATACAAGAAAGTCAATAAGATGTTTTAAGTTCAAATTCATTACGTACATACATTTTGTCAACATGAAAATCAAGCAATCATCTTTTCTTTCTTCCTATACAAACAGAAGACATTACACCATAACATTACAAATCTGGCGCAAAATTTGTTCACAAAACGAAGAGTCTGTTCAACAGGCAAGCTCTCCACGTGGACAAGCAACCGTTCCTATGTAAAAAATATTTCGGATGGATGGTATTTGGTCACATCCACCCTTATATTTTACTTTGGTGATTCACCTGATAATGTCAGTAATCGACTACTAGAATCATCGGATACTATCGAATGGAATGTTTCATTATGAAGACGAACGAATATTTTATTGTTCAAATGAAGATGATGTTTATACTGCCATCGTGATGATCGAGAAAGGAAATGTTCTTCCTGGTGGACAAGCGTGTAGTCCATTTCCATCGGATAAAATTGAGAAAAAAGCTTTGCATTCATCAACCTCGAATTATGTGTGTGACTTAATGATAAGTTATTGTCGTCAAGATAAAGATCTTGTTCATATGATTTATTCCACATTAATTGCTGATGGATTCAAAGTTTGGGTTGATTTTGAGAATATGTATGGTTCAACAATCGAGAGAATGGCCGAAAATTCACACTTTATCCATGTTTGCATCTCGAATCGATATGAAATGAGTCCATATTGTAAAGTTGACGGGCAATATACTTAGAAATTCCGACGATCTTTCATACCTCTAATTGTTGAAAAAGGTTACAAATCCAAATGTTGGTTAGACGCATTAATTAGACTTCGAATGTATATTGATGTTCTTAAATATGACTTTGACACTGCGTGTATGAAAAGCTTTGAACAAAACTTCAAAGAAATAAATCACAAAAATAAGCTCAGAAAGAAACTTTATTCTTGTATATTTGAGAGCGAGACGAACTAATCTATCAGTAAGAGCTGGCGTCTTTTCCACATTGATGTCGAATGCGTAACAGCGTTGGGCGGATACTAGGTGGTGGCGCTAAAAGATTAAAAACACAATATTGTATGGTTTTAAAGTGTACAGCGAACGTTTTAATAATATCAGGCGAACTTTTGCATTTTGATAACGACGATAAATTCCGTTTTTTACTCAACGATAGCGCTTGCTTGCTAAAGCTTATTATTGTAAACGTAAAGGCCTTTGTTTAGCAGTACAGTTCCAGCAGATGTGCCCTTGCAGTACGTAGTCATTATCGAACGATTGGAAAAGAGAGCTTTTTCTTCTCGTGTATAATCTGAAAAATTTATTTCTCACAAATAATCCACTCATTTCATAGAGCTCACACTCTCTCTTCAAAACACCTATGCAGAACGTATATCAGACGTATCTTCTTTGTTTCTGTTGTGTAAATCAACAGAGAGAAGATAGAACAGAACTCTTATCTTGCCTTTATACACTGTAGGTATCTAAAACTCTAACAATGCGTCTGATCGTGCTGACTTCCATTTTAATTTGTATAGCAGCCAATCCGATTACATATGATGTTGGAAGGGGGGTGCCAGTCAAGGTTAGNTGCAATACCTTATTGGGACGGATACAAGTGGCTAAATGGCACATCACAATTCGTTTACTCATATTCAAATTCGATCTATTTTGTTATCAGTCAAGCGACGACGACACTCTATGTACTATTTCGCAATCAAACTATTCTCATGGCACAACATTCTGTTCGAATATATGATGGTGATATGGATTTGTTATGGAACAGTGCCAGTTACAGTGATATTTCCAGTGACAACACTCAAATAATCCCTGTTGTTACCGGCCCACTCAATTGGCAAATATGGTCGGAATCATTGATTAAACCAAGTCCACCACTAATTATCTCTCCGAATCCACTAGAACAATTAAATATAACAAATGACGAAACTGTTTATATGTGGTATCGTCGTAATGTAACATTGAAACAACCATCGTCAAATTCAATCGCACGTGTTCAAACAAATGTAGCAAATGCGTTACTTTTCTTTATGGATGGAGAATACTTAGGCGAATTTGACGATCATACGCACTCACAGGGCACTGCTGAAGGTTACGTTGTATTAGATCTTTCACGTTTCCATTCTAATCAGCAGCATTTATTCGAAATTCTTTCCATTTCATTCGGACTTTTTAGTGGCGTATATCCGAATACATTTCAATATAAAGGTATTCATGGAAACATATGGCTTGACGATGAATTGTTAGTCGATAATAAAACAGAAACTAATTTTTGGAGTCATCAAAAAGGTTTACTAGGTGAATATCTTGATATCTATACCGAAAATGGTTCATCGAAAGTTAATTGGGATAGTCAATGGACAAAAGGTATCAATAAACCAATAACATGGTTTCAAGCACGATTCGATTTGAATAATCTTTCGCGACAAGATATGAATGCCAACCCTATTCTGCTTGATGCTCAAGGTCTTAATCGTGGTCACGTATACATCAATGGAAATGATATTGGACTCTATTGGTTAATTCAAGGTATTTGCGAAAATAATCAACCGTGTTGCTGTCAACACGCTCAAACCAATTGTTTAAAACCTACTCAACGGTTTTATCACATTCCACCTGATTGGCTCAAACGAGAAAATAATTTAATTACAATTTTCGAAGATTCAGGTGCACCCTCACCGGGGTCAGTTGGCTTAGTTCAACGTATTGTTACAAACTCATAAGCAATGCGTATTCTTTTTCAAAAACTTTAAGAATTTTGTCTTGCTCCTTAAAAATAACGTGTGCGATTGATACTGAACTACTTTTGTTTAATAACATGCGAAACATTTTCAATGATAATCGTAAGCTTGCCAAAAGAGTAGTTGCCTAGCTCGACTTATAATATAAATGCAAAAATACTAATAAACTTCACCTGCAAGTCAAACGACACGGTGGTTTACAAAGGATAATTTCACTTGTCGAGTTTTCTCTTTGTCTGGACAGTCTTCGTTACCCGATATTCATTGGTGGATTGGTCTAAAAGTGACTGTTTTTTTATGATAACAAAACACATTTTTTGTTATTAATTTCATAGGTTGCAAAATCATAGTGGAGTTCTTTCTCTTTTCTACAGTTGAAGTCTACTTGGAAAAAGTCAATCTTCATTATCTCTCACTGTGAGATGAATGGTCCACCAAAAATAGATTTGCATTTCTTTGTGCAAGTCATTGCTTTAAACACAATTTTTACGATATTTCCCGCTCTCGCTATGTTCGAAGTTTATTCGTCTCATACAAAACATATTTAATGTTTCTGGTATGTGTCAACTTAGCTCTACACTATTTAGTATTGCCAATTGTTATTCCCTTAGTTGTACTTGGCCTACATTCGCTTAAAAATATTTTCTTGTTGTCGCATTGAGTGTCGGTAGGCCAAAAGAACTTTTATGATAACTATGACGAATTCGTCTTTGCGTTTACAAAAACTGAAGTTTCTCTTTCGTGGATATTCACTCTAAGATAGTCTTTATTTTTGTTGTTCACATATGCAAAGAAAAGAAATGTTCAATAAATATTAAATTCGAACGACAATTTTACCAATATTACCGCCGGTGAAAAGCATTTCATAAGCTTGAGGAAGATTTTCAAAACCATCAACGAACGTTTCGTGAAATTTAATTTTTCCTTCGTCTAACCAAGTCGGCATATCTTTATAAAATTCTTCTTCATTTCGATGAATAAAATCACCGCATACAAAACCTAAAATCGATAAGCCTCGGTAGATCGTCTTCGCTAAGTAATTTGGATAAATATTGACTTTCGATGGATCATCTTCACTATTATTATAAGTACTTATTTGACCACAAATGATTATTTTACCATGTCTCTTGATTATATCAAATACAGCATCGGTAACAAATCCACCTGTATTATCAAAATACTGTGTGATTCCCTCCGGTGCAAGTTCTTGTAATTTCTCAATCATTTTCTCTTTGGTATTGTACTCCTTATAATTAATTGCTGCATCGAAACCTAATTCTTTCACGATGTAATCACATTTTTTTGCGTCACCAGCAATGCCAATTACTTTTTGTGCACCTCGAATCTTCTTTGCAATTTGACCAGCAATGGTTCCGACGGCACCAGCAGCTCCGCTTATAACTATAACATCGGCTGACTGAGTATCTGCCACTGACAATATTCCATAATAAGCTGTTTGCGATGGCATTCCTAAGACTCCAATAGCCGTACTAAAGCCAATTTTGTCATAGATGGTGTTGTGTTCCGTCGGTTTTTGTATAATTCGAAACCGGGGTTCGGTACCGTTGGCAAGAATATACCTTTTCCATTCCATTCTTCCTGTTACGATGGTATCAACTGGTACACTGGCATTTTTACTTTCGATGACACGACCGACTAAACCTGATATTTGTACCGAACCAATTGGATTTACCGCACCACCCAACGCTGATTTTTTTAGTCCGCTACTCAAGTAAGGATCGACCGAGACAAATAGCGTTTTGATGATAAATTCATTGTCATTAGTTATGGTTGGCATCGAGCATGCTTGTAATTTCCAAGCAGACTTGACTTCATTCTGGTCCGAAGGCCGAGTCGACAAGATAAATTCTTCATTTTTTACTTCACTCGTCATTCCTATGCTTCACCTGTGTCCTAATAAACACGTTGTTTTTCTTTCATTCGATAACACCGACACTACGAATATGTTAGGCGTTGGTAGATAATGAAAAAGATTGTTTTTACAGGCAAATAGTAGCGAGTGTATTATGTTCTAGAACTTTCAAATCTGAAAATAATCGATAAATACGATTCAAATGACGGGTGGCTTGCGTAAAACTTGTGATGATCCTGTGGACATGATACATAAATAACCATACATTGTTGATGCGTTTTGCAGGAATGAAGATTTTAGTGGTGACGTCAAATCAACATTAATTCAACATGTTTTTTCCATCTATTCTGATCAAATTTTTCAATGCCGAGAAAAATGAAAAAACTGGTCTTCCACTCGAAAGGTTTGTGTTTGTGTTTAATAATTGTTGCGATTCAAGAAATGAAAAAACGCTGCTGTTTTATTAAAAACCGTATGTGAAAAGGAGATCTGACACATATGGAGTACGCTTATTTCAGCAATCATTTATTTGGATCGGTGTTATGTAAACGTCACGCTTGCTAAGTTGGTTTCCCCTTGTCTTCCTCTTTCAACGTTTTCGTCTTCACTATTTTCTACTGCTGTGGAGTATTTTCATGTGTGAACAAAAGCCTTTTCTGTCGCTTTTATCAAACGTGCGCATGTTTTGTCCGTTCTGCTGACTTTTTCCTTTGATCCAAATATATACGTGAGTTAAAGGAAAAAACCAATAGAACACGCGCGTAAGAATATTCTATAATACCGGCTAGACCCGTTATGTATAAATATGCAGAGTATTAGTTCCAACGCTTTAGTTTTAGAAAAAAAATGAGCAGTCGAGGAAGCAGAACGCATTTGACAAAAGATACAATTATTCACCAGCATGATTTATTGATGCAATCTATACCTCAACAACGAATCTCGTTGAGAGAAAAAGAAAATTTGTTACATCGTTTAGAAGAAATTTCAAATGATATTGCTATTAATCGTAATCCTATTAGAGATAATCTTGAAGAATGGCAGAATCAATTGACGGCGATTCAAGATGATCTTCAAAATGCTCTAGGTAAGTAAAAGTCATGTCGGACTACAGACAAAAGCACGTGACAATTCTTTGCATATTTAATTGAACCATAGCATGCGTTTTGTTTGACCTTAGTGAATTACGTACCTCACGGAAGAAGATCTTGGTTTCGTCGGGAATTGCATGATATCATATCGCTAATATATTCGTACGGACTCAAACATTTAATTATAGTTCTAGCTATTATAATCTTGCTGGGAATCGTTTTGGTATTTCTATGGCATTTGCTTCTTATCTTGTTATGTAACTACATACCATTCGCAGGTACCATACTTCCATTTTGCAAAGTAGGAGTTCTGACAAAAACACCGGAATCATCACCATCAAATCTGGAAAATCCTACAATAAAAATACCTTCAGTTTCGGCATTTGTTGAGAAAACAACCGATTTAGCTGAGCGTTTGTCTAGTGTTGACGTCAGCGCACCAACTAAACTAACTGAAGTGAAAATATCATTAATTGATTTGAAAGCGCGTGTCGTCTATTCGAATCTCGAACAGCCGACGAAACAAATACTCAAAGAAAAAATTGTGGAACTGAGAACGTCAGTTGAGAGCACAACGGATAGTATACACAAAATGTTATCTGGCTTTGGTGGGAGAGTATCAAAATTGNCTGAAGTGAAAATATCATTAATTGATTTGAAAGCGCGTGTCGTCTATTCGAATCTCGAACAGCCGACGAAACAAATAATCAAAGAAAAAATTGTGGAACTGAGAACGTCAGTTGAGAGCACAACGGATAGTATACACAAAATGTTATCTGGCTTTGGTGGCACATTATCAAAATTGGAAATTTACACTAAATATGCATTGACATACATTAAGGATGAATCAGCAGCTTTAGCTACTTTCCAATCATCGTCCAGAAGTACAGAATTGGCGGTACACGGTTTTGAAAGGAAGGTTCAGTCTCAATTTCAAACTTATTTGGAACATATTGACATACAAATTAACCGTGTCATACAAATGGCCGAGGATGTACACCAACAGTTACGTACGTTTACTTTTATTATTGCATTCTCTACAGCCAGAAATCTCGGTGTATCATGTTGGAGTACCTATGAGTTCGTAGAGAAGCTTTAGAAGTTTTGATTGACGTTTTGAAAATATCACAGATAATTTGAAACATGAACTAGACTACTAAAATTGTATGTTTATTTTCTGTGTATTTAGTCGATATCGATACGAAGTATGAAACGATAGACGATGTATTAGCTGACAGTTATGAAGCATCACAAGTCATAATAAATGACATTGATCAAGAAATACAAAACGAAGGATTACTTGCAAGACTTTATCGTAACACATTGGGTAATGGAGAATTGGATAAAGTAAAACATCAACAGAATCTTGCAACATTG
The DNA here is from genome assembly GCA_905250025.1 of Adineta ricciae. Classification (NCBI taxonomy): domain Eukaryota; kingdom Metazoa; phylum Rotifera; class Eurotatoria; order Adinetida; family Adinetidae; genus Adineta; species Adineta ricciae. The sequence continues at coordinate 140,991 of CAJNOJ010000193.1, forward strand.
AAAGAGTTCAAGCAGATTGTAAAAGTGGGAATTGTTGATGTCAACAACGTGCTCTCGAGATTAAAACAATTCAAAGCAGAAGCTGTGGAATTAAAATCAACTGTAACAGAAGTTGAACTTGCACAAACTATGTCATTCGATACCCACTTAGATATATTAAGAGGTGGTCTTACACGATTGAACGAATTAAAACAACGTCTAGATGGTAGACTCAGGCAAAAACAAATAGATCATGTCGATAACAATCATGCTGATGATCGTCGTCACAATGATCTTTAATAGCATACGGAAAACCTGTTGATTGAAATTTATTTATCCTAACTTTCTTCGAAACAACTTACGCTTGATTTTCTTCTTTTGTTTATTTTTATTGCGTCTCATTATGAAGACGAATTAATCACGAGCACATTCTGTTTTTCTTCGTAGAAATACGAGACAAGTCGGATAGCTTTCCTAATCAAAGCTACTTCAAAACTTATCAAAAGAAAATAAGTAACATCAGTATACTAAGAAAAACTCAGTGAAGCAGGAGGACATGAGACTATAAGTATATGAAAGAGACATGTAATCCGTAAGAAAGTAAAAGCATGATTATTATTATGAACCTGCTAACTCAACTATACTCAGATGACTATAAACACAAAATAAATAATTACAAATGATTTTGCGTATTGTCGATTTATTATAATCTGAGATGTATAGTGATACAGTGGCACGCAGTTACACATGAAACGAAAAACCATGTTCTCTACATATAAAAAAATCACATTTTCATCCTGGCTTGAGATAATGTCTTCGAATTAAAATTGCACACGCTTTTCATTGAGATCATCAATTTGCTTATCGATTGCACCAACCAATGCCTTGACAATATAATCACCTTTCGTAAACGTAAAATTTCCTTCTTGAAGTTTTTCAATATTTTCTCTTTCTGTTTTATAATCATCCGTTACATCGACATTCGTCATCATCTTATCCCAATCACGTAGATATCCAACACAGGTTGGATCGTCCGTACAGATTAAAAACGACACAAAGGTTGTGTCTATGCGACGTTCTATATTCATCAGATGTTTAAGTTCGTCAACATTTGGTTCTCCATCATCGTTGGTAGGGGCTCCATCGGTTGCAACGAATACTAACACTTTTTTATCATTGTTTAGCCGAGTTATTGGCAACTGGAAGATTTTTCTGAGAGCAGGCACCAACGGGGTGTAACCGTAAGGTGGTTTCGAAAACACTTCATTGACTTTGTCAGGATCCTTGACATTAAGAATCGATTCTCTATTAAGAAAGTAAATGTCGACACCGGATGAATCGAATATTGTTCCAACATTTAAGATAATTTTGGCAAAGTCTCGAAGTTCATCCCATCGTGTTCGATTGGAACCATCCACAGTCGTGTTCATTGAACCTGAATCATCGCAGAGGAGAATGATTTCATAGTTTTTCAATTTATGTAGACGCTTAGCGAAATCTTTTCGGATTTCGTTTCGAAGAATCACGTCTTGGAGACGATCATCAGCTAAAAGTGAAATAAATAACAGATTGTAGGAACGATCTTCTATGTTTTTACTTTTTGGTAATAATATAGATGAGACACTTTCAGAAGAAGACTTACCCAAGGGGATACTTGCCGGTAACGGCATAATGTTCGGACGATTCGGTTCTGGTTCATCGTTAGGTTTAACAGGACTATCAACAGCATGTTCAATATGATTCTGTTTTATATAAGGATTCCTAGTCCATCTTTCTGAAGCAATGCTCACTTGAGATTCATTTCTTCTCATATTTGGAGTTTCTGAGTTTAAACTTTCTAAAAAAAAGAAGTTTTTTTCCTACTCAAAAATTTAGATTCATTCGACTTACTCGGCTTTTTCTTCCATCCAAACTTATCCAACATTATTCACTTGTATGACCTACTTCAAAATAAATCGGACAGAAAAATGAATATTATTATTCAAATGATCGATATTCGATGCATATATATAATTATTTTCTTTTCGTTCTCCACTTCCTTCATGTGCTTTTTTTCTCTTGGTTTGTGTCATAACATCATTTACATGTTTATTTTCAATATCGACTCGATTCTTAGTCATAATTATGTTGTTTGCAGTTAGATTGGAAATTACCCAGGATCGAAACCATCGGTGAACAAGCTGAAACAGTATTTCATCAATAATTTCAAAGGTATGCAAGGTGAGGGTGTGGACTATCGTAGGATTTTATATACTTATTCGCAAAAATCACGCAGTCATTGTTATTGTAGTAAAACTTTATTATGAATGATAGAGCTCTGAACTATTCAAAATAGTACTACTGATGCCACCGGTGACTAACACTTTTCCATTGGTTAATTTGGAAGCTGTGTGTTCACATATTGGCAGTAATTGTGCATAGTCCAGTTGAGGGATCATATATCTCAGCGCTATTCAAATAACCAATATTATTAGAGCCACCAGCGATTAACACTCTTCCATCTGTTAACAAAGTCGCCGTGTGATAAGCTCGATGATAGTTTACACTACCAGTAGCTGTCCACACATTTGTTGATGGATCATACAATTCAACGCTGTTTAGAACTCCTCCATTGTTATTTCCACCAGTAACCAGTACTTTTCCACTAGCTAACATAGATGCTATATGATAACGTCGCGCATAATTCATATCGCTTGTAGTTGTCCATAATTCTGTGGATGGATCGTACAGTACAGCGCTGCTTAAACTAGTACTTTCTCATTTAATAAACGAGATGCTGCATGTTGCACTTGAGCAGTATTTAAACTATTAGTTGTTGACCATCCTAATAGATAATGTGTAAACTTCTGAATTCGAACGAAATGCAAATTACCTGGCGCAGCCGTGATTGATGCAGCTAAACAAAACATGTAAGACTTTGTCTGATGGAATTACGAGTTTCGATAGAATTAGTTTTACCTGTGATTTTACGTAAAGAGATCAAAGCAAAAATACCCAGTACCATACATAGAAAAAGGAAGAGTGTCAGTAGCAAACAAAGACAAATAGACCACGGTTTCAGATGCTTTTCCCATGTTTTCATATTTTTCACTACAGGTTTCTTTCTACATACATCAATCATCGATCAATTTTCACGTGGTTGTCTTTTGCGCCTACTTTGTAGAATTGGTTGATGGGAGTGTTTTGATACCAGATGAATAGGATGGAGTACGCTGACTGATAAATTTCATTTGTGATCGATGTATGAACAAAAGCCTGTTTTTTGCACTAGTATTTCGTGAACTATACAAAAAACTTACAATCTACTTTGTTCATTACAGGGAGCTGATAAATCTCAATAGAACGTTGGTTATTTTTTATTGCATCTGATAATGTCGAACAAATCTGTTATTGATTGACCATTGGCTTCACCTGAAAGAGAAGCATAACATGACATCAATGCCTTCGGCGTCTATTGACTAGTATATACTTTGAAATGTCGGTGCATTTTCAGAGGCGCAGTTGTGTATATCTAGGCTGTGATTGAATGAATAAAAACAGTGTTTCGTGCTGCTTCTTGTCCTTCATAAAATTCAATTTGCACACGAATAAACATTATATGTTTTATTTCAACTCATGTCATTGCAATCCTACGAGAAATGTTCTCAAATCTACGCATAAATATGGATGATTTTTCAATCTAACAAGTATTCGAAGTTTTATTGTCAAAAGGCTTTCATTTATTTCAAGTAAAACATCAGTAAATGAAGTGAATCATGATTTTCAGAAATCAAGCTGAAGCTAACGACATTTTACTTTGAATCCACGGTAGATAGTAAGTCACACGTACGTAAACACTCGGAGTTCCTCTCGAACCGCAAGCTTGGCCATAACTTACGATTCCATTCAAAAACCTTCGAACGCAAAACGGAAAATTAATAAATGATTGAGTCAACAATTAATACTTGCCATTGCCCATTAGATTCATACATCAAAGGACCACCTGAATCTCCTTGACATGTAGCGCTATATGTAGTATATCTTCCCGCACATAGTTGTTTATCTTCATCAAAAACCTTTGTAACGTAGGTATTGCACATATCACCCATTGTATATAACCAGGTTTGTCTGAGAACGGAGCTTGTATACCCATTGTAATATGTTTTTCCCCAGCCGGCTGATAAAGAATAAAATCGTCTTTCGATCAAATTCTCAAAAGGTGTAGATGAAAACTTTCAATATACTTACACACCCAGACTGTTTTATTAACAGCTGTACCAACATGCGCGCCTGGTAAACAAATAACATTGATCGCGTCAGAAATCTGAACAGGCTTGGATAAACGTATTACACTTATATCGTTTTCTAGAGTGCTACTATTGTATAGCTCATGCACCCAGATATTTTCGGCAACAATTTCTTCTCCTTTGTTGACTATTGACTCTCTCTTATGCAAACCCACAGTAATCACATAGTCAGTCGGCTCAATTGGATATGTAATACAATGTGCAGCTGTTAGCACATGCTGTTGATCGATAAGCACACCGCCACATTGAAGATCACTACTAAGTAATAGGACCTGCCATGGCTAATGGTCAATATAATAGAGAATAGTGATTATTTGAGTACTTTGTCTTTCATAGAACTTACCCAGCTGTAGATAGCCGCATCTTGTCCACCAACGATCCGTTGTAGCAATGGTAGGTGTTTCTGTTTACCACACTCTCGAGGAAAATCTGTACTTGGAATCGGTAAAGGTGTAGTTTCGCAACAGAGACGTGCTTGGCCGTTCCTTCTTTCTAGCTCCGTTTCACTTATGCATTCCTGATTGTATGCTTCGGTATAGGCGAAGAATTCATCATGTGTATCTATCCAAGAGGAACATATTTTACCATTGTCGTAGGTCGTTAAATGGAATTCTATTTCATCGCTTTTGATACCAACAATAAGAGCAACAAGAAAAAGGACTAAGGGATTGGATGACATTCTTATTCGAATGTATCTTTTGATAAAATGACTATGGAAGCATTAGTGATGCTCTTACAATAGAAAATGAAACTCAATCTTTCTGATGAAAATATCAATCATGACAAAGCATTCGATATGTTGTTGTCTTTTTTTGTCCTTAACTTGCATCCAGTGAATTATCATGTGATTTCATCATTCACCTCGTTAAAGATTCTACTAAATAGTAAGATATATTCTGGAAGATATCGATTACTTCAAAAATAACTAGATTTGTTTCGTATGTAGAAATAACAGTGTTAGTGTTTCATAACTGTGATTGAAATTTATTTGATGAAGCTTTAAAGTATAGCAGAGGTCCCATATCACGTGGATCGAACCAAATAGGTGAATGTTTGAACTGATTAACTACATTAATCATATATTCTGACGTAGGAACTCCCGATACAATTTGTGTTACTACGCCTAATGATTGTTGCTCGAATAGAAGTTTAAATGGTGATGTTTGCTGGGCATAGCAAAGCATAAACGGTATTCCAGCAGCAGCAGCTGTATGATTTAATGCTAATAGAAGATTTTCTCTTTCACCGATGGCATCGATTGACGTGGGATCGTAGGATTGGAAGAAATTCATAGCTATTCTCAATTGACCTTTATATGGATTGCTGATACCTAGTCGATCATCGTGAAGTGTAGTCGATGCTGGTTCCCATATCATTGCCGCAGTATATCGTCGTGAACTAAAGTCGCCTACAACAAAAGTGCCCACATATTCACTCTGTTGCATAATATAATGCAGATCTGAGAGTTCTGGACGCTGTACCCAATCGATCATGTCAATTGTCCAAAGACGTTCTGTTTCTGCCTTATTCAGTTTATGAAAGTTAACTGTCACAGTACCGGCTTCGGTAGAGAGGATGAAAGCATCTAACAAAACGGCTCGATCAGGTGGAGCGCCAAGTAAATTCTGTTGCAAGCTCAGTGATGCTATATTGGCAGTAGCCGTATAGCCTAGCACTATGTCTGGAAGTGGATCCTGAATACATTCGATAGCTCTCTGGATTAGTTCTTTTGAACGCTGTTGCCGTCGTTGATCGGGATCAACACGCATCAATCGACTACATATGGCAGTTACTGGAATATGACCATAATATACAGTTTTAATATTAAACACCAAAGTAGATACAACACGATTGTTAGTAGATTGCACTAGTGCAAAGCACCATGATTTGCGATACTGTTTCATCGGTTGTAGATAGTCAGTAGTCTCACAATGGAATAGAACAGGTAAATTATCTTTGGCACCCATCGTTACGAATTTCTGATTCGTGTACTGACACCGTTGAAATAGATCGTGTAGTTTAGATAAATTTTCCTCATAATCGTTCATAGAATAAACACGAAAAATTACATCGGATAATGATTCGGTCGCCATATTAGTGAAGTTCTCCTTGAAAAGAGCACCGATATGTTTGCTAAGGGTATTACTTTGTTGATAAGAATAAGTTTCATATCTTTTGTTCTAGATATCAACAAGTTCTTTGTCTTTTTGTTAAAGTATTCTAAGGTATTTCATATCGAAGAACAAAAGAACATAGTGATGTGTAAGCACCATCCTTTATTTTACGCGATCGGCTTCTATGGATCATGATAATTCTACCTATTCCAAATTATTGGTATACTTTCATCGAAGTATGAGAAATTCTCATTTGAATTATATCACCAATATTTTATCCCATTCAATACTAGCGTAGCAAGGAATACGTGCTCCATTCCTTAGTCTCTAAGTACCTAGATTACCTCACTTGTCCCAGTTACTTTAAACATACTACTACCGGATACTCTAAAGAGGTTCAAGAGGCTATACCGTTGGAACAATACAACAAACATAATGCAGTGACAATAATACATTATAATGTCACTCTAAGTCGGAAGTGAAAATAAATAGTTTCTGATTAAAAAAACGGTAGTTACTTTCGAGTAGCATTATAATCCTACTGTCACGTCGTCAAACACTATACAATCATCAACAACTAACGCTAAAAGATGGGAAAATAAAGATAGCTGTGACATGTAATTTGCCACTTTTCTTCCCACATATCTGTTTATTGTTTTACACGAGTTAGATTGCATTTCTTACAGCAGATAGAAAAGAACAAACACAATAGATGTTCGGTAAGCTGACGTGTTCTCAAGAATTGATATCCTATCGACAGGTCTGCTTCATTTATTGTGAGTAAATATATAAAAAATCATCTGCTTATAAGCGCATTCATATTAAAATAGATTCGATTCTGATGTATATATATACTCTCAGTCTTCAGTCTTGTGAGTGCTTAGCAAGGCATCGTTTGGTTCGATTGTCGACAGCAAAATAGTACTTCTTTAACCCGTTGACGAAAGCGCTTCGATGATGCCAGAAATATGAAACAATTCCCCTAGAAAATGAAATACACAGTGAATAAAGTGCATAGGAATCAAATTACATACAACATAGTACATGTATGCCATCATTGAGAGTATTGAAGTTGCCAAGTATTCTTTTACTTGTCGGTCGACATCCTTGACGACCGAACTCGTGATTAAAATATAAATATTAAAAATTCCATACGGTAGCAAACTAACAATGACCAGTATCACGTGAATCAAGGTCATCTTGATTATTTGTTGATCAATGTGTAGTTCAATGCATTTAAGTCTTTGTTGAACATTACGATACGTTAAACAGCCGAATAAAATCATTATGGAAACTGGTATAATACAGATAATACCAATCAGATACACTAATCTGTAAATATCATAGGCAGCATTCATGTTCGTACAAGTCTTCGTAACCGGTGAAAGATCATAAAAGAGAAAAACGGGAATGCCATGTGCACACCAAAAGATAAGCATAATCACCGTAATTCGATGTGCCCATTTTATTTGGCTGTGACGTCGGAGGTCGACACTGCTCGACGTAGCCAAATATTGATCTATTGTAGCCAAACAAGAAATCGTCGTGGATACTACAGCTGGAACAAGTAGAAAATACTGTCGTACTTTGCACCACGCATTTGATTTATCAATGAGATCAATATTATAACCTACGTTTAGAATACGAAATGTCAAGTTAATCATTATGAAAAGAGTATTAACTATCGAGCCGACAAGAAAATAGAATGTAGACGGATTGGTACGATAAGTACGTACTCTTGAGAAGACTAGGATATTGATTCCATTACCAATGATACCGGTAATAAGGAACAGATAACCAGTAAAGAATGTGAATTGCTGAGCATCGTAGAACAACGTCATAATGGTTAGAAATTATGTATGAGAGAATGCTTTTCATTATAAGGAAGTCTGGAGAGGGACAGAAGAAGGAAAAATATTCTGTTCTTAAAATACACCTTTACTATTTTGTATCCATGTGAAAAATTCTTCTCAGAACAAACATATAATTCTGTACTGTTCTTCACTCTCCTTGGCTAAGATAAAGAAAATCTATATGCTTCACCAGATAGATTTCTAACTAATCAAATCGATTCAGGATATATCCTTGTTTCAATAGAGAAATTCTTTTATTTATGTTCCTTCCATAGTTTCATAGTACTTTTGATGTAAACACTTCATTCCTTTGTACTCTCTTCATGACATGATTTTTATTTGATACAAGTAAAGTACCATCAAATTTTCTCAGATGAAAAAAAAATGTCAGATTATACATCTGAGGGATGAAATGGAATTTCTAATCCATCGCAATCTTTCGTCCTGCATGCTTTTGAAAATAATTTCTAGACTTTGCCTATCCGGACGCGTTAAAGTCATAAATATGAATAATACGACCAATTCAAAAGGTGATTCTTGGGTATAGCGATAACGTCCCCAAGGAGAACGACGACATACTCTTTGCATATGCGTTCAACAGAGATTGTCTACACAATTAAGTTTCGTGTCATACGTTTCATCCTTTAACGATGAAATCTCGAGATAGATTAGAATCCCTCATGATCTTTCTTCTATGCCTAGAATATTTTAACCGATGAATCTGATTTATAATTATAAACTACGTCAAAGAGACAATGCAGTCCATATGAAAATTAAATATGTGAAAACGTTATAAATATTACAAAACTGCTCATGATCACAACCTAAGAACATCATGAAGCACAGTTGATGGTGTGCATTCAGAATCGTACTGTTTTGGTTTTGTGGTCGATCAGCATCTTTTATTCCGCTACTACTGATTGAAACATACGCAGTATAAACTCCATATGGTAGTAAGCTGATTGTGACAAGCACGACACGGATGAGAGTCACTATGATCAACTCGTAGCTACGCGAGATTCACTGTCTGCATGACGCAAATGATACCGATCAGCTATACAATTGCGTAGATCACAAAACTTGAGTTGAGATTTTACAAGTGTTGGTCAACAGAGAAATATCGTAAAATATAACAATGGAAATTCTATGCGCCAGCCAAATGATGACCGCAACCAACACGACTGGACGAGCGAAGCGAATTTGACAGTAACGTCGAAATGCGGTATGCTTCGAAGTGAGTGAGAATTGATCGATGGTTGCCAGTGATGAGGAGGAAACAATCAGTGTAAATTGTAGACTGTTGAGTAGCGCATAATAAGGTGACGCTAAGTTCTATTCTTCAGTTGAACAGTGCATGTGGAAGAAGAAAACGGTGAGGAGGTCTTCATGCGAATAGCAAATGAATCGAAGCTTTTTACTTCGTACAGTGTGAAAGATGTCAAAATAACAGTAGCACCATATTAATACAGGATTCTTGCTTCATAATTCAATCGTAACATGTTTTTTCAGCAAGAAGATCTCTAGTGGAACGGAGAGAGAGATACGTTAATTGACAATTATAGGGCAGAATCTACGATCATCGCCGGACAGAATGAATCTGATAGGTGGACTGGTAACAAGCAAGAGACGAGCTTATTTTTAGTGAACATAATAAATTATTGAGTATAATATATTGAAAGGAATTCTACAATGCAATTTGCTTCTACCGAACGAAGAAAGAGAATAGAATTGCAAAAAAAAACAAATTTATTCATGTCTGTGCAAAGTGCAAATATCGTTTGCATATCCACACCACTTTTCTGTTCATTTTGAACATGAGAAAATGTATGTCATAGTCACCTACTAATCATTTCTTCGTATGAGAGATGTACATGAACTATTTCATTACTATAATCTATTATATCACTTTGGGGACATAGTACATTCATTCACATTGACATCCCTCCTCGGGATAATTATTGCTCTTTCTTCTATCTAATGATAGTAACGCGTTTATTGTAAAAGGTAGAATAGGCGATTCAATCAAGGTCGATGTTGTCATCGGAAAACGTCGTACACTCTGGATAAACCTGATTTTCGCTTTGAGAAACCCAAGCCTTTATTGTTCTCCAACATTTTTTCTTCAGAACATACTTCACTTGCCGACGATATCGTGCCGATGTGATCAAAAACAAATACAAATTAATCTAAAATGCACGAACTACTTTTTTCTTCTCAGTTGTAAGATAAAATCTTACTGCAGTATTTGTATTAATCAATGAGTAAGATACGGTTTGAATCAATCGTTCGATCGTTGCTCTTAATTGATCTATTTGCTGAGGATTGATATTGATCGAGTAAACTCGATAACTTGTATAGGGCAACTGTAATAAAACAAACGCAATAACACGAACAAGTACCATTGCTGTGATTTGGCGGTCAAAACGACGACGTTCAAGCGGAATTTGTCGACGAATAATGCGGCGAACGTTCCCATAAGCAATTAAACTGAACGTAGAAGCAATCAGAATCGGTACAAAGCCAGCAAGAAGTGGATAGTAGATATATTTTGCATATTGACTCCATATCGGATTTAATATGATACATCCCAATAATGGATGACTACCAACGCAAAGACCATATAGAATACTATGCACAACATTGAAGCAAACACCTATTGCTACTAAAGATCGAGCGGTTTTCAATGTATAAAGTTGTCTTAAACTCGAACGATGATTTGTTGAAAATAGTTGATCACAAGCCGATAAACAAATCATATACGATGTTGTTAAAATCGATGTCTGAAAGATAACAAGTCGTAGTTTACACCAAATCGTTGAAGTTACTATTGTCATATCATTGTAGACCAGAGGCACAAGTGTTATGATAAATGTCATTAAACCACATATAAAATTTGAAATTGATTCAACGATTAGATACAGAGCAGATCGATTGGTTCGAAAGGATTTCAATCGAAGAAAAACTAAAATGTTCAGTGGATTACTTATAAATGAAGCAATACTAGTAATACAATTCGCATAAATTAAATATTGAGAGGTAACTTGGGAAATTACTGCTGATGTTGAATTTGATGTCATGGTAGGCGTTAGGTACTCATATGAAAATGAAAAGGATGGTCGTCTTTTCTTTTAACAATCATATTAAAATGTCAAAGTAAGAAGCCTAGAGGGATGTGTTAAAAGAGACATACGGGAAGCTGACTTTTCGCCAGCAATTCACTCTCCGAGAAAACAAATAGAAACAGCCGAGTTTCATTCTGTGAACGGTAAGAACGCGTTGAATTCTGTGCTGTAAGACAAACCAATATCTCTGATTTCGGAAAGATACTCGCGTACATAAAACACAGCATAATCAAAAGGAAAGCTTTTAAAGATGACGTTAAGCACAAAGCTTAACCCTTTGAGGACGGCTTTTTTTCTCTGTATATTTCATCATAAATCAATCTGCATTTCTATCTTTTAGAAGAACTTTATAAAAACGTGTGTTTGCTTAGAACATCGTCTAATATGTCTCGATACAGAGAGCATCGTTGCTGACAACGATTCAGATGATAGCGTTCTTTTATCTGAAAATCAGTTTTCTTATATTTATTATTCATGACTGGATATCTAAATAATATAACCTAACTGCAATCCAAATTATGCCGAAAGACTCTCTGATAAATGCTTTAACAAAAACTAATGTCATATAGAAATCTGCGTACTTTGAAATACCAGAGAATCCCCAGAGCCCCTTAAGGGCCAACTGTCCCCAATGGGTTAAATATTCTAATCGTTTGGTTAAAATTACTAGCGTGTGGCTGCTATACAAACTTATTCATGAACAGAAACTATCCATAGGCTACAATGTTCCTTCTAATTTAAAATATTCGATAGACTTTGTTTCATAATCAACTACGAACGCATCTGTATCGATAATACTGGTGCACTTCTGCGCTATTTCAATCTTTTTTTCTGACTGAATCCTTTCATTCTTTTGTCATGAAATAAAGTATATTTTTGCTGTGCGCATCTTATCTACGGTTTTAATTTGTAATTATTTAACAACCCAAAGCAGTCAAGTCCGGGCTAAAGGAAATGAAACATACAGGCATTGCAGATACTATCACAGTTGATGCATGCATTTCTGAAAAACCAAGTTGTCGCGGCAGCATCGAGAATATATTCACAACAAGGATTGAATGGGCTTAGGTGCCAAAATATGTGATTCAATCCGATCACTTGCAAAAAATTGGCGCTATTTTTGTTGTTCTTGAATGTGTAGAGTTACTCATTATGTATGATGAGAATAGTTTATAAAGGTGTGCTCCGAATATAATTCAATTACTCGCTGATTCTGCTTTGCATCTTGCAAGCGTATAGTGAACAACAACCGATTGTTTTTTTGCAGAACGAGCACTCTTGAAAAAATAAATCTCAAAATAACCTCCTTGTTTCTTCTCGCATGTTGTTTTCAGACTTCATATTCAAAAGAACGTTTAAAAGAGATGGAGGCAAGACTTGTCATGATTGGTCTTGACGATGCTGGCAAAACAGTACTATTGTATCGACTGAAAATAGGTGAAATTGTGACAACAATTCCAACAAATGGTTTCAATGTTGAAATGATAGAACATAAGAATATGAAGTTCACTATTTGGGATATTGGTGGTAGTAGTATGATTCGTGCGCTGTGGCATCAGTATTATCAAAACACTGATGGTATTGTTTTTGTTATCGACAGTCACGATCGTGGTCGTATGGATGACGTGTGCGATGCATTTCAAGTCGTACTTTCAAACGAAGAACTCAACACAGTGCCGTTACTTATCTTTGCTAATAAACAAGATTTATCCGATGCAATGAACACAAATGAAATCAAAAATAAACTGAAACTACATTCTATATCGGATCGCAAATGGCATATTCAAGCAGCATGTGCATGTGATGGCAGTGGACTGTACGAAGGTCTCGACTGGCTGGCAGATCAAATGAAGAAAGAATGAACATGCTTTTGTTCCATAAGCCACAAATTCTGATCTCATTTATTAATTTTTGTAGTAAAGATAAATAAAGACATTAATCGTACAGCGTACTTCATGCACAACATACTTCAGATTGATGTGTCATGCGAAATATGAGATCTATTTACGAATCATAGTCGAAATCGAACGATACTTTTGGTAAACGGTTTCAATCGTCGTGTTGAAAGAAAAAGGTCAAACTTCTTGCAAATGAACAACAAAAACGCTCATGCTGTCAATCTTTTCAAGTTGAGGCTTTTTTGTCACACGAAATCTGGTGCCCGGACGAAGCAAGACTTCCTCCTCCAATTTGAAATGACTGAAAGCAGAAATATCTTTTCCGTTTTGAACATCGATCTGAAACAGCACACATTCTCCATTTGAGTTGGCAAAAAAGTTGCAAGCCATGTTAATACTACGACTACATGAAGTCGCACTTGCCCAGACGAATTCCAGACCTTCGGTATACTCTTTGCTGACATCTCCTCGAAGGCCTCGGTAAACTCGTAGTTGCTTCGATGGCATTTTATTCATTGCCGTCATGAGCAGTTTGAGAAAAGGTAGCCAATGTTTGATTTTCGAGTTATCTTTCGTTCGAAGATCTTGGTTGAATATTGTGTACAAGCTAATTCCGTTACTGGGCCACTCTAACGTGTAAAGATATATTGCAGCTGCTTCGTCACGTGTTAAGTTATGCGCAATCGAAGAATTGAATTGTGCTTTGGCATTGATAATGTGCTTGTCAAGATCATCCAATCGAGAGTGCATGTTTTTGAGTGAACCTTCGAGAGTAGTCAGTGGTTCGTTTAGATAATCTGTAGGAAGAGCAACATTGTTTGGTGGCGCATTTGTTTCTGTAAATCGAGATACAACTCGGTTGGAAGAGCTTTGGCCCATGACTAATCCACTGGTGGTTGTTTCTGCAATTTATGAGTTTGCAAAAGGCTTGTTTGAGGTTATATAAGAATGGAAAAAGTCTTATCTTGCTTCTATTTGCGTTTGATTACAATTTTTTGGATTCATTCGAAGAAGAACTGTCGAGTAGTTTTATTCTTTTTCTTTTACTACTGGGTATTTTCCAGCCTAAAGAGAGAGTGAGTCAACATGCAAATTGTAAGCACGAGCAAAGGTGGATGTTAAAACATGACTCATATTTAAAAATTGTTTCCACATGTTTCACTTTCAATTATATTTATCTGATGATGAAATCTATTTGAAAACGCGTAATTAAAACAAAAAAAGAGTTGTACTCAAGAGCGAAAAAGCGATTTGTGATTTATGTGAGTTTCACTGATTTAAAAGTCACGTAAATCAGGCACTATGAGCGATTCAACAGAAAAATGAAATCTCCATTTCCCGACAAACAAGATACAATTGATTAAGACAAAAGTGCGTTCAGAAAAAAAAAATTTTCGTTTCTTCCTTTCTCATATGTTTGTCCTGTACTGATTACATTGATCAAAGGTGATTTTTTTCTCCTTCCATGCCACTCGACTCCAGATAGATCAACAAGAGAATATGATATATCATGTGTTCTCTAATCAACAGACATATCTATCAGGTAACATGTAAGATATCTTAGTGCCCGATTCGAGTTTTTCCTGAATTTGTTTGTTCAGATGTACGTTTCAGCTCTGATCTCACTGGTTCCAAGTAGAACTAATCGTACTCTATCGATTTCAATGACAAAATTTCCAAAAACCACCAGCTTTCCACTTCAAAAACCAAAAAAAAACTTGAAAAAAAGAATATTTTAAAAAACCCAGACCGACTTGTTTCTGTACTATTTTGCGCGGTTCCAACATCGGTCGCCCACACCCTCACGATGATGAATATCAAGCGTTTAAAAAATTTTTCATAATGGAAGTGTGCTGAGTTAATAGACATTTTCCGGATGAATTCTATTTTGTTGACATCGAAGAATGAACAGTCCTGTATTCACTAAAATAGTAGCTACAATTTCTAATGCAACAGTCAATCCTCTATAAAAGCCGATGATGGCTGTAATTGTATAAAGCACATGAATACGTTCTTCGATTGAATATTGACATAAACGAGGCGAACACGTTTCATCATATTTTTCATAAGAAACATTACTTTGTTTCGTATCAATGAACAGATGGGCAACAAGACTTTGAACAGTTTCATTTGGAGAAGAAAGATTTGGATTCAATGGCAAAATACGAACATCTTGTATAGAATAAAATGATTCCAAAAGATTAATACATGTCAGATTGTAAAGACATTCTAAAGTTGATTGCAAAAGAGAATTGGTTACGAAACAACCAATCCGAAATCCAGATATTGAATAATTGTTGATAATAGCTGATGAACTACACGTGAAATTCGTTCCACACGAACAACTGTTGTCATTTCCACATGATCGTGGCTTCATCCATAATGCAGCCAGATCTTCTTTTCGTAGTGTTTGAAAATACCAGATTGATTGAATAAATGAATCAAGTCCATTGCCTTGCGCTATATTTCCAACGAAATCTAACATCCAAACAAATCTTTCATATGTTGATCTACAAAATCGTGTCACTTCACTTGCCACTTGAAACTCAACGATGTCTGATGACTGAACTTCCTTACTAATTAGTATTTTTGAGTTAAATCGAACCAAATTATTTATAAATGTTCTATTTGCCGCATCACATAGTAAAGATAAAGTAAGAAATTGTGGTAAAGCGAATACGCGAAAGTCATCATAAGGACGTTCGTCATCGATTCCATAGGAATACAAAATGTTTGACCAGTTCGAATTTTTATCAACAAAGTCACTTGAACAGAGTTGATGAAAATAAGCTTTTGTTGACAAAGACATTCAAGCGTCGGAAATATTTGAGAATCTGATTGAAATTTTTCAAACATCGTTTGTGTTGGGTAATCAATTGTAATCGTTCTGAGTACTGTTGATAATGAGTTTAAAAGAGTCAGAATAGTCACACTCACTAAACGTGCAAATGTAACAAAAACCAAGGAAATATTAACTATCATTAATCTTCAATTGGAAAGAACTTTGATATTCAGCAAGATTTTATTTCAAATGAAAAACATTAGGAAAAACAATAAAAAATTATTTTTCATTCGCTAAGTAATGTGATCAAAACAGGCATGATCAGTCTTACAACCATTAATATTTGCATAGTCTATAGCAGCATTACAATATCATGGTGCAGATTAATAATCGGAATCAGTGAAATACCTGCATGGAGTGTAACAATATTCGTTTTCATACTGAAATGTCGAACGTTTCAAAATGAATATCTATATGGAGTATCATAATAGTAAAAATCAGAATTATGATTCTTTGATTCCAATATTGCGCGGCTGACACGATTTTTAGTTCTCTAGAGGAAAACATTTTAATCTTTAGACTGATTTAGTACATGAATATTCGTACTCAACCCAGCCACTAGAGCACGAAAAGGAAGGCAGTCTCTCCCTTCGCCATCGTTGATGAACATAAATTAAAACACGTGGTAAACAACTGATAAATGAACTAATTAAGGTTACAAGACATTCAAACAGATTACTTCTTGTCTGAACAAACTATAAGAAGAAAATACTTACGAAGTCGACGATGATTGTAAAAAGCAATAGACAAGCGAAAGTAGTTAAACATCATGTAACGGTTCATGAATGTAAATTTGCAGAAATTATAAAAACAACGTCACCTACACCCATCCGCTTACTTTTCCTATCAAGTGTGGTAACATTAGTTTCGATCGTTTCATGCCATGCAATAACGAATGTTACTACAAGTATGCTGGTGATCAGAACTAGTACAAATAGAGTATAAAATCTTTCACTGTTCGGAATATAGTAAACACGCTACTGGTGTATGCTACTGTAAATAAAATGATGCTTTTCTCCTGCCGTGGATTGATCACTCATTGGTTCAAGTTCGTTTTGCTCAACATCTGATAACATGATATATCTCATCCATGTATGCTCAATTATTAATGATCAATGCTTTTGGTTTCTACACGTGGGTGATCATTTATTATGATAGAAACAGCAAGTGAATAGATCACATGTTTTGTAGATATAAAAAGAATAGACAAATAGTCACGTGTTCGCTGCATGAACAATAATGAACCTAAAAATACTTCTCATCTAGCTCATTCTATAGAATCAACCGAGATCCGTTAATTTAGAAATATAATTAGAAAAATGTTATTTACTTTTCAAGTATGATTAAACAAAATTGTTAGACACACTGAATAGTGTTCGCCCATTTCCGTAATATACTGAAGGAAAGAGGTTTTTCTATTTTTTTATTTGTTAACATGAGAAAATCTGTTTAACTCATCTGCTGACAATGATATTATTTGCGTCTGACATGAACGTCAGAAATTTCTTTCGGTGGCTCTATGAGCAATTGTATAATTACAATATTTTCACTCCTGATGAAAATGACTATGAAGATGATGATGACGAAGCCAGAGATCCTGTCCTGACCTTTAAGCAACAGCGGTATGCTACGCGTTTATACCTTCTTCTTTTGCTCAGTAAGTGAACCAAGAGAAAATCTGTTTAAAACCAACCTGCTGTGTATTTAGTCATCTTCTATATCCTATTCTTCGCTGCTTTTATCAGCCCACAAACACGCTTGATCACTGCATCTGACATAACTCCATCGCTCTTCGATCGGCTGCAACAAAATCATGCAGATACATTAAGTTGCCCTTGCTCCACAACTACTATCATTTACAATGATCTTGTTTCCAACACGGTTGCCCTTCATCCTTTGTGTTCGAGTATCTTTGTTAGTCAACAATGGATTGAAGCACTTTATATCGCAAACGCTAGTGCATACGTAGTGATGGACTTTCGAACAACAGCCAAATCACAAGTGAGTTAAATTAATCCGAATGAGCAAAAAACTGGCATTCACGTCTTTCTCCTTCCTTATACTTACTTAACTATTATAGAAACTGACTACGGAAAAGTGTATTGTGTGTTTTGCAATTTTAGTTTGAACTTCTTGCTGGAATCTGTCAGTTCGCTCAGAAGATACTCTCTCAAGTTCAGTCTGATTTTAATAACAGTCAACTGATTTCAATCGAACTTCTATCCGAAAATGAAGTTCAATCTCAAATTAATGCCAATTATAATCTAATGAAGACTAGTGCACCTATTCAACCCAATCTATTTCTTCATTTCTTGCAAATAACAACTCGATTGAACGGTCTTGTTTCAGCTCTGAATACAAATGCAGCTATTAGTGTCACTTGCTTATGGGGCTATTCACTCTCATCAAGCTCTACATACTATGTCGACGATGCCACTTTTCGCTATTATATTAGAATAAAACCATGTAATATCATCAACTCCAGATATCCAGCTGGTTTCTATACAATGACATATGAGGAAAGCGCATCTTCTCATATGTTTTGGCCTATAGTAATGTAGGTGATAAATATCCTTCTTATAATCTGCTTGGTATCGATTTTTAATTTGTTGTTATTATATCAATAGGGGTATAAAAACTAGAGATGATTTGCCCCAAGATGCTTCGGCCACGGTCGATGGATTTTTCGGAGCATGTAATCCATTCGATGCACTGCTGGCTGGCACGTTCAGTTGCCTTTATAATACAACTTGTCTTCATTCACTTACCGATTATTTTCCACTTCTCAGCCAAGTATATGTCCTTGTATCATTGCTGTGTATTATGATTATAAATTGTTTGTGTCTAGAGGAACTTGAGCCGAATCAGTGCTCTTCCATCATCAAAATCGTCAATTCCTTCTTTAGATGATTATTTAGATAATTTATTAATAGAAGAATGGTCAACAACAATTGATTACTGGAGATATTTTGCTAAATGTAATCCAAAGATCTGCACATATACTGAAACAGATCATACAAACATTGCTTACATGTTCACTCTTCTGCTCAGTCTGTATGGTGGACTGGTTATTATACTTCATCTAATTGCAAGTTGGTTGATAAATATTGTATTCATTTTCAAGTTTCGTTCAGAAAATCGTAATTGTAGCAGAGGTATGTGTTTCAACATCAGCTGATGTATTATTATACAAGTTCATTCTTAGCACATATTTTTGCTCGTATTCAAAAGTTTGTTCAATGGGCACAACATTTGAATATGTTCAAATCTATCAATCAACGAACGCCAGCTGACATCAAACAGCAACGTATTACTACACGCGTTTATCTAGTTTTATTGGCAGGTAAGTTCCATGCATTCGGTGATCGTCTTTGCATCTACACCTTTTTCTAAGTTTCATTTATCATTCTGTTCCTGTTCAATTCATTAAGCACGCAAACAACAACAATCAATGTGCCCGATCCGGACTTAGATGAGTATCAGAGTCTGCAGAATCTTCATTCCAACACACTTGAATGTCATTGTTCGAATATAGTCATGTATTATCAAACGTTTATATCGTTAAATCCAACATTACATCAAGTGTGTTCGAGTCATTTCGTTAGTGAAGAATGGCTATTAATGATGAGACTCGTGAATTATTTGGGCGATGATTATCTTTATAGATCTGGCGCCCAATTCGTTCAACTTCTAACCTCACTCTGTGGACTTGCTAATGAAACGATTGACGATGCTATACGTCGTTTCACTATGCGATCTCTTGTCACATCAAATCTACTGTCTGAATTACAATTTAATGCAACAATAAATACAACTATCAATCAGTTTACTCAATCGTTGACTCTCAACTTCGATCGTCTCATTGATACAGTAAGATTGATCACTCAAGTCGATCAGCCTTTTACAACTCCAGATATATATGCCAGGACCTTGTCGTTAAAAACTACAACAAATAATTGTTCAAATTTACAGATGCCGAAGGTAATTTGTAATTGAAAAGGATGTAATCGACGGTAGTCTATTTAGTTGTCAATCCGTCTGAATGGTTTGACTAACTACACTGAAACGTCGGTTATTTGCACGTGTGTAACTAATTCTCAATGTCAAAAATCTGCTTTATTGTTCGATTATGTGCAAGTCATGATTGGCGATACTCTTATTGATGGGTCCTATTCCATACCGGGCTTGGTCATCACTTGTTTCATGCTAGATTCATTTCTACTCTCGACACTTGAATGTTATTATTCGGAACTATGCCTAGGATTGTTACGATATCAAGTTAATATAACAATGGACACTCAATCAACCGACTTCGGCCTAGAAAGATCCATGATTTATCCACTTATTTATCAAACAAATTCGCATTCCTTCGCTCCGAACACGTCTCTTGAAGTCATCGTCAAGCAAATGATGATAGAACAATGGAACTCAGCTTTTTACTACAATCGTTACTATAACGCATGTAAACCATCCTTTTGCAAATACTCTCAAATAGCACATGCGCAGAGTTATGCTGAAATTGTCATAACATTAGTGTCTGCAACAAGTGGTCTTACCGTTGCACTGCGCTTGATCACATCCCAGCTGATTAGGTTTGTCTTTCATTTGCTTGCACCAAAATCTAAAAGAACCAAAGGTAATTAAGAGTCAACTATTTCACACTCGTTATCAACTAGATTAATTTTTACATAGTTCATCAAAAACTGTCCGTTCGAGTCAAACTGCTATGGAAAAGTCTGATTAACTTTGTCTCTGCCAAACTGGTCGACTTGAATTTGTTCACGCGAGAAAATTTTGGAGCAAATACTGACCGATTGACGCGCAAACGACTTGGTCGGGTGACTACTCGACTGTACTTAGCTGTTATTATCAGCTGTTTAATTGTTTTTATACTTCAGACAATCGCCCAGCCACATATTTTGACAAAAACGTTCGACAAACCATCGCGCGCAGTTTATAATGATCTTTTAACTGGGCGCAACAATACTCTCAAATGTTTTTGTTCATCAATCTCATTAATCTATGATCAATATCTCAGTGTACAGCCCGTGCTACATCCGGTGAGAAAATATATTTGCTCACTAAAATAATAATTCTTTTGTTTCATGGCAGATTTGTACGAGCCCATTTGTTACGGATGATTGGCGCAAAAACTTTACAGCCGATCTGCCATCAGATATATCTGCGTACGATCGTAGTGATTACCGACGCTTTCTTGTAGCACATTTACAATTTCTGACGCGATTATGCAGTGTTTCTAAGCAGTCAGTCGATGATTCTATTCGCCAGTTACTCACGTCACCCTTTATCAATACTCAACTACAATCAACCACAGCTCTTCAAACACATATCGATTCGTTGGTGGGAAAGACCAAAACCAGTGCTTCTGCAGATTTTGCCCGTCTTCTCTTTTTACTTCGGAATACCAATCACGGAAATGCAATTATCTCATCGTATGAAAGCAATTTCAAATACTACTTTCCACCGTTGATCAATACAACAGAGGAACACAGTATGATACTTCTAATATGATACATAGAACTAGGGTGATTTTTTGCATCTACGAAGCGACACGAAACTTCTGAGGCGAGAAAAACAAACGAGAATCGGAAGCGAATTTGAACAACACATAAGGCTCTCTTTTTTTTCTAAACTATAGCTCAAGAAACAATTATGTCCTTGGCATTGACAGAACCTTTAATCTACGATAATAACTGTTCCTGTGCGTTTCATGCAAATTGCACAGCCCAAGCAACTGTTTTTGATCCACATTCATCGGACTTTATTCCAGTGAAAGGACTAAAAATAGGTTGCACACCAAGCGAATCGTTTCTTGTTTCGACTCTCGAATGTTTCTACGATTTATCGTGCATTGCGTTGATTCGAGGAAAATCTCTCGATACTGTGAACATCAATGCGACAGGTTCAAGGCGATTTCTGCCAAATACAACGGTCATCGATCTTGTCAATGATCTTTTCATCGATAGTTGGGTGACAACGCTCAACTACTCAGCATACTACGATTATTGTTCACCCGTATCATGCTCATACACTTATATCCAGCGCCTCAACTCCTTCTATACAGTAACTCTCATCCTTGGTTTTAATGGCGGTGTTAGCGTCGTTCTCAAATGGATCTGTCCAAAAATAGTGTACTTTCTGTTCATTCTCTATCAGTATCGAAAGAAACGATCGAATCGCGTTACTACAGTACATATTACTCATGGAATGTTAACAGCTAATATTGAACCTATACATAGTTCAGACGCTATTACCAGTGTCAATTATAAATCGACAGGTTCAATAACTGAGCAAGTGTTCTGTTTCATGCATACTAATAATAGTAGATAATTTTCTTCTTAG
>CAJNOJ010000193.1:163531-204534 GCA_905250025.1 Adineta ricciae
ACAACCAATTCAAAAGGTGATTCTTGGGTATAGCGATAATGTCCCCAAGGAGAACGACGACATATTCTTTGTATATGCGTTCAACGGAGATTGTCTACACGATTAAGTTTCGTGTCATACGTTTCATCCTTTAACGATGAAATCTCGAGATAGATTAGAATCCCTCGTGATCTTTCTCCTATGCCTAGAATATTTTAACCGATGAATCTGATTTATAATTATAAACTACGTCAAAGAGACAATGCAGTCCATATGAAAATTAAATATGTGAAAACGTTATAAATGTTACAAAGCTGCTCATGATCACAACCTAAGAACATCATGAAGCACAGTTGATGGTGTCCATTCAGAATCGTACTGTTTTGGTTTTGTGGTCGATCAGCATATTTTATTCTGCTACTGCTGATTGAAACGCACGCAGTATAAACTCCATATGGTAGTAAACTGATTGTGACAAGCACGACACGGATGAGAGTCACTATGATCAACTCGTAGCTACGCGAGATTCACTGTCTGCATGACGCAAATGATACCGATCAGCTATAAAATTGCGTAGATCACAACATTTGAGTTGAGATTTTTACAAGTGTTGGTCAACAGAGAAATATCGTAAAATATAACAATGGAAATTCTATGCACCAGCCAAATGATGACCGCAACCAACCCGGCTGGACGAGCGAAGCGAATTTGACAGTAACGTCGGAATGCGGTATGCTTCGAAGCGAGTAAGAATTGATCGATGGTTACCAGTGATGAGAAGGAAACAATCAGTGTAAATTGTAGACTGTTGAGTAACGCATAATAAGGTGACGCTAAGTTCTGTTCTTCAGTTGAACAGTGTATGTGGAAGAAGAAAACGGTGAGGAGGTCTTCATGCGAACAGCAAATGTATCGAAGCTTTTTACTTCGTACAGTGTGAAAGGTGTCAAAATAACAGTGGCACCATATTAATACGGGATTCTTGCTTCATAATTCAATCGTAACATGTTTTTTCAGCAAGAAGATCTCTAGTGGAACGGAGAGAAAGATACGTTAATTGACAACAATAGGGCAGAATCTACGATTATCGCCGGACAGAATGAATCTGATAGGTGGACTGCTAACAAGCAAGAGACGAGCTTATTTTTAGTGAACATAATAAATTATTGAGTAAAATATATTGAAAGGAATTCTACAATGCAATTTGCTTCTACCGAACAAAGAAAGAGAATTGAATTGCAAAAAGAAAATTTATTCATGCCTGTGCAAATGGCATTTGCATATCCACACCACTTTTCTCTTCATTTTGGATATGAGAAAATGTATATCATAGTCATCTACTAATCATTTCTTCGTGTGAGAGATGCGCATGAACTATTTCATTACTATAATGTATCATATCACTTTGAGGACATAGTACGTTCATCCACATTGATATCCCTCCTCGGGGTAATTATTGCTCTTTCTTCTATTTAATGATAGTAACGCGTTTATTGTAAAAGGTAAAATAGACCATTCAATCAAGGTCGATGTTGTCATCGGAAAACGTCGTACTCTCTGGATAAACCTGATTTTCGCTTTGAGAAACCCAAGTCTTTATTGATCTCCAACATTTTTTCTTCAGAACGTACTTCACTTGCCGACGATATCGCGCCGATGTGATCAAAAACAAATACAAATTAATCTAAAATGCACGAACTACGTTTTTCTTCTCGGTTGCAAGACAAAACCTTACTGCGGTATTTGTATTAATCAATGAGTAGGATACAGTTTGAATCAATCGTTCGATCGTTGCTCTCAATTGATCTACTTTCTCAGGATTGATATTGATCGAGTAGACTCGATACGTTGCATAGGGCAACTGAAATAAAACAAACGCAATAACACGAACAAGTACCATTGCTGTGATTTGACGGTCAAAACGACGACGTTCAATCGGAATTTGTCGACGAATAACTCGGCGCACATTCCCATAAGCAATTAAACTGAACGTAGAGGCAATCAGAATCGGCACAAAGCCAGCAAGAAGTGGATAATAGAAATATTTTGCATATTGACTCCATATCGGATTTGATATGATACATCCCAATAATGGATGGCTACTAACGCAAAGACCATATAGAATACTATGCACAACATTGAAACAAATGCCTATCGCCACTAAATATCGAGCAGTTTTCAATGTATAAAGTTGTCTTAAACTGCAACGATGATTTGTTGAAAATAGTTGATCACAAGCCGATAAGCAAATCATATACGATGTTGTTAAAATCGATGTCTGAAAGATAATAAGTCGTAGTTTACACCAAATCGTTGAAGTTACTATTGTCGTATCATTGTAGACTAGAGGCACGACTGTTATGATAAATGTCATTAACCCACATATAAAATTTGAAATTGATTCAACGATTAGATATAGAGTAGATCGATTGGTTCGAAAGGATTTCAATCGAAGAAAAACTAAAATGTTCAGCGGGTTACTTATAAATGAAGCAATACTTGTAATACAATTCGCATAAATTAAATATTGAGAGGTAACTTGGGAAATCACTGCTGATGTTGAATTTGCTGTCATGGTAGGCGTTAGGTACTTCTATGAAAATGAAAAGGATGGTCGTTTTTTCTTTTGACAATCATATTAAAATGTCAAAGTAAAAGAAGCCTTAGATGGGCGTATTAAAAGTGACATAATCGAAGCTGACTTTTTGACAGCAATTCACTCTCCGCGAGAAAACAAATAAAAACAACCAAGTTTCATTCTGTGAAAGGTAAGAACGCCTTAGATTTTTTGCTATGAAACAAACCAATGTCTATGATTTCGGAAAGATACTCAAGTGCATGAAACACCACATAATCAAAAGAAAAGCTTGTAAAGATGACGTTAAGCACAGAGCTTAACCCTTTAGGGACAGGGTTTTTTCTCTGTATATTTCATCATAAATCAATCCGCATTTCTATCTTTTAAAAGAACTTTATAGAAATGTGTGTTTATGTAGAACATCGCCTAACATCTCCCTATACAGAAAGCAACGTTGCTGACAACGATTCTAGATGATAAAGTTCTTTTTATCTGAAAGTCACTTTTCTTATATTTATTATCTATTACTAGACATCTAAATAAAATAACCTAATTACAATCCAAATTATGCCGAAAGACTCTCTGATAAATGCTTTAACAACAACTAATATCATATAGAAATCTGTGTACTTTGAAATCCCAGAGAATATTATGGGTCCCTTAAGGAGCCAACCGTCCCCAAAGGGTTAAAAATATTCTAATCTTTTGGTTAAAATTATTAGCATGTGCTGCTATACAAACTGATTCTTTCACAGAAACTATCCGTAGGCTACAATGTTCCTCCTGATTTAAAAAATTTTTTGTGTACTTCGATAGACTTTATTTCATAATCAACTACGAACGCATCTGTATCGAGAATAATGGTGCACTTCTGCGTTATTTCAATCATTCTTTTCTAACTGAATCCTTTCGTTCTTTTATCATGAAATTAAGTATATTTTTGCTGTGCATCTCGTCTACGGTTTTAATTTGTAATTGTTTAATAACCAAAAGCAGCCAAGTCCGGACTAAAGGGAATGAAACATACAGACGTTGTAGATACTATCACAGTCAATGCATGTCTTTGTGAAAAATCAAGTTGTCGCGCCAGCATCGAGAATATATTCACAACAAGGATTGAATGGGCTTAGGTGCCAAAATATATGATTCAAACCGATCACTTGCAAAAAATTGGTGCTATGTTCGTTGTTCTTGAATGTGTAGAATCAGTCGTTATGTATGATGAGAATAGTTTATGAAGGTGTGCTCTGAATATAATTCATTTACTCACTGATTCTGCTTTGCATCTTGCAAGTGTATGGTGAACAACAACCGATTGTTTTTTTTTTGCAGAACGAGCACTCTTGAAAAAATAAATCTCAAAATAACCTCCTCGTTTTTTCTCGCATGTTGTTTTCAGACTTCATATTCAAAAGAACGTTTGAAAGAGATGGAGGCAAGACTTGTCATGATTGGTCTTGACGATGCTGGCAAAACAGTACTATTGTATCGACTGAAAATAGGTGCACTTTTGACAACAATTCCAACACATGGTTTTAATGTTGAAATGATAGAACATCTATATATATAAAGAAGAAAGTTTGTTTGTCTGTCTGTTCGCTATGCATTCAGTCCCTGTAGCAGCTATCGGCGTGAAACTTTCCACAATGCTTCCTGAGACCCAGAGGGAGATCGACATCTACTTTTCCTCGAGAACAAAGGAGCCAGCCGTTTGCTGCAGGCAATATATGAAACGGACCAATAGGATTGCGAGATTTCCCAAATTGAGGAAATTNAATGTTAACAGCTAATATTGAACCTATACATAGTTCAGACGCTATTACCAGTGTCAATTATAAATCGACAGGTTCAATAACTGAGCAAGTGTTCTGTTTCATGCATACTAATAATAGTAGATAATTTTCTTCTTAGAACCATGCCATTTACTGTTCTGCTGCGATGTGTATTTATCAGTGTTCTAGTAGTCGCACTACTGGTTGCAGCTTTAGTTGGCCCATTTATTTATTTTGGTCGACAAGAAAAGAATGAAAATGAGTCGAGAAGTATAAATTCATTTCCTACTTCCTTTTAATACTTCTTTTTCCGCTAGGCTCTTCTTCTCAGACATCTGGAACTACTGTATCATCAACACGTGCTCTAACTTCAACAGGTTTGTGTATATTACATGCATTTTCACCAGTTTGAGAGATAAAATCGAGTTTTTTCTCTCTTAGTAACACTGTGTCCAGCGACCTTTCAACTTGCATATTCCTATTCGCTTACTTCTGGTCAAAGATACTGGCCTGGATCTGTTACCGTGAATGATATTGATAACGATGGGAATTTAGACATTATTGCCGTCAATCCTAGTGAAAATAATGTGGTTATATTACTCAGCAAAGGTGACGCAACTTTTAAATCACCAGTGACACTCTTTACTGGAGCAAACAGTGCTCCTCAGCTAGTCTTTGTCGATGATTTCAATCACGACCAACTACTAGATCTTGCTGTCATAAAAAATCCGGTACCAAGTATTGGTATATTCCTTGGAAATGGCAATACGACTTTCGTCAGAGAAGTTGCGCTTCCTCTTCGAGGATATAACAATCCGACAGCGATAGCCAGCGCTGATTTCAACGAGGACAACTGTTTAGATTTGGTTGTAGCAAACGATTATGGTAATAATGTAGGTGTGTTATTCGGTAATAACAACGGCACTTTTCAAAGTCCGATACTATTGGACACCGGAGACTGGAGTTTCCCAAGTTCAGTTGCAGTCGCTGATTTCAATCAAGATGCACACATTGACATTATCGCCGCTGGCTCTCTTAGTGACATTATCTATGGATTCTCTGGTGATGGCTATGGATCTTTTACTACGCCAATACTGTTATCATATAAGCAGTACTGCGCGCCTAGCACCATTATTGTGGCTGATTTTAATGATGATAATCGATCAGATATTGCTGTGACAAATTCGAACTTATACAATACGGGTATAATGCTTGGCAAATATGATGGAACATTCACAGAACAAACGATATATTCAACTGCAGCTTATGCTGGTAACAATCCGATGGTTGGCGGTGATTTTAACCAGGACAATATATTAGATATAGTTATCCTGAGTTATCACACGCCATATTTGAAAATATTACTTGGTATTGGGAATGGAAATTTTCTTGAACAAACGAAAATGTGGACTACTTCGTTCAGCAGTAGATTACAGACAGTGACTGTCGGTGACTTTGATAAAGATAATAAATTAGATCTCGTTGTTACCGACTCCGTTAACAAAACGATTCGAGTTTTCTTGAACACGTGTAATTGTTAAAGTGTTTTAAATGAAGATAAAAGAACACTTTTTGTTGTGAAAGCAAGTAATTATATCAGTAAACGACAAATTCCTGTGATATGACTCGAATAAATATTAAAAGAACTGTTCAAGGAATAAGAGCTCGTATTATATGTGCCTCCCTGAAGCTAAAATAAATGGTCCTTTCCGGTTGATTCAATGTATCTCTAAACTGTTTCTCTTGAAAGCATCGGTAATCAATTAGAAAAGAATTCATGTTTTAGATGAAAGGCAACTGATGGCAGGACTGTTTATCTATCTGTATTACGTGTCCGAGCGCAATTCAAAAAGTAAAACGAAGAATGATAAAAACACAGTGATTCATTCTTAACTGACTTCTTTATTGATATGCTGCGTCGGTTCTTCTTTCATGTAAACTTAAGCTGCTTGGACTAATTTAGAGCCAAACCATCTCTTTTATAATATCCATACAGGAGTAGAGGTAATACTGTGTCATTATTAATTGTAAAAAAGGACTATTTTGTTCTACATTCTTATAGCCTTTTTTGCCAGAAAAATACGGGTCAAATGAAGCGTGTACTGACTGTTAATGGAGGGGCATTTGGAAATTTGTAAGAAGGGTGCTGCAGTACGTCCTGATTCTAAAGATATCAAAACTGTCACTGATGATGCAAAAAAAAATCGAATGCCCTGTTGTATTAGAAACTATCAGTGATGATAGCAGGCAAGGCATGACAGTTTACTACTTGGAAATTGGGAAGGCTCGTCATACCAAAATTCAGGTAGTTGGTAATGGCGAAGGATCTGTTGTACATTTTGGCAAACAAGGTCGCAATTTACAGAAAAGAAATCGAAAGGCAATTGAAGAAGGCTTTGGTCCTTTCATATTACATTATAAAAACTAGGTAAGGACATGTAAGATGCTGCAATTGCTTTGAGTTGAGTATTCTTTTCTTTTTATTAAAAGATGTCTTTCATCCTTCTTTACTTTTTACTGTATTGACTTAAAGACGATAGTTCGGAAATCCGATCAACATACAAGTTTGTGAAGATAAGTCAAAATTTTATTTTCACGGATGATAAAGCTACAAAAGCTAGTCGTTACTTAGTAGCTCCACTTTTTTTTTACCACGTGGAGTATTATTTACCAAATATTTTATCCTATGTACAAGCAAACAGGTGATGCGAAGCGAAAGCGACCATCCATCCGTGTTATTTTCTATGGCTGGGCGTTGACAACAAGAATATACGTATCTATATTTCTTTCTCTTCACGTATTCGAAAGAAAATCGGCAAAAGTAGATAGTACGAACATTATATTCGAAATAACTGACACAAGCGAAAACTAAGTAACGCGATAGACATAACAAATGCGTCCTTCGCGAAAAACACTAAATAACAACATCGTTTCATATGGTTCCAACGAAACAAGTTAATCACTCGAAGTCGACCATTGTTCGACGTCACTAGGATGACTGTGCACATGGAAACTATGTTATTTTTCAGCTGAACTCTTCAAGAGTCAGTTGATNAACATTATATTCGAAATAACTGACACAAGCGAAAACTAAGTAACGCGATAGACATAACAAATGCGTCCTTCGCGAAAAACACTAAATAACAACATCGTTTCATATGGTTCCAACGAAACAAGTTAATCACTCGAAGTCGACCATTGTTCGACGTCACTAGGATGACTGTGCACATGGAAACTATGTTATTTTTCAGCTGAACTCTTCAAGAGTCAGTTGATATTAACAGCGTTCGCGTATTTCGCGAACGTTAAATACCAATAACGACATTAACTCTGCTTCGGAAAGAGCACCAACTTCAGAGACGACGACTGCGTCGCAAGACTTTATCCAACTGCATATGAAAGTAATCCCACGTTGCTGCCACTACTCTTCTCATACGAAAGAAATATAGTGTTCTATTTTTACGAATACAATCTCCAGTCAACATCCTGAGTACATCCATCCAAGGCCAATCACTTACATGAAAGCTATTTATTTGCAGGTATGTGAAATCTTTTCCCCGTTGTTTCGCGTACAATTTTGGGAAACCGAAGTTGGGGTAATGCTATGACTTAGCACGACTTGAACCGAAACAACAACTTCTTCTTCTACTTCTCTCTCTCTCTCTCTCTCTCTCGTTGTTTCGCGTACAATTTCGGGTAGCCGAAGTTGGGGTAATGCTATGACTTAGCACGACTTGAACCGGAACAACAACTTCTTCGTCTTCTCTCTTTTCTCTGTCTTCTCGTCTCTCTCTGTTCCTGTTTCATCGCTTTACCGAAATATATTGGAAAGATGAGCCAATGGAGAAATATCTCGACCGTCTGTGAACACATTTGACACACAAGTGGGCGACGAATGAAAATACAAGCTTTTCCAACAGCGGCACAAGTCCTATTATGGTGTGTCATACACAACCACTGCAGAGTCGTTCATTACCGATTCGCGCTTTTGGGCGAAGCCATCGTATTCAACGTTGTATCTACCACTCTGATTATAATTTTGAATATCGCGAACCATAACATTTGGAAATCTCATGAACATGTACACGCTATGAGGGTGTTGATTATTTTCTTCAATGTGACCACTATGCAAGCGACGAAGACGAGAAACAAAGACAGGCATGAACACATCGAACATGTTTTCAGTTTGATGAATGTGTGACATCTTGAGAAATAAAGAAAAGCAGAAGTGTGGGTGTGAACGTGAGGACAAAAAAAGTTGCCGAATGGGCAACTAGATGCGCCAGTCTGAAGGTAAGTTAAAATGCTTAGAATTCAGCAGTGCTGTCAAAATTGAAAGTTGAATCCAAGTACTCCACTATTCTAATGTTTAATTATTTCCTTTTCTGAAAGAAAGGTTTACACAACGGTTAAGTCCTCGGCTAAAAGAGCTTGAAGTTTACCTGTCTGTCCTTTCCAAGCAGAAATCAGCATTTATGAAATCAATGAAATTTATTGATAGTCATCAGGGATTCACTTCTGGTAGGGTAATCGAGGTCGTGGAACTCGCATCTGATGTTAGTTTTTCTCGTATTCACCAACCTTCGGCGTCTACTTTATTCTTCCCAAAAGATGTGTTTTTCTGTATGTTTTCTAAGATCGTTCGTATACGGTAGTGGGTTAAATGTTATTCCTGTATGTGTTGTGTGCGAAGATAATAGCTTAGGAGCTTACACAAAAAGATTTAGTATATCTTACATTAAAATACTTGTAATTCAAGAAACGAGAAGAAGCGGTCGAGCTCAATATAATTATTGAATTGTTAGCTGCGATACATCAGGTCTTTCGATAGGATTTCAGCAGAAATATGTTGCAATAGAGTATGTCTGTCACTACGATTCCATCTTATTATCTACAGAGGTATCGACTATACAAATCATCATCATCATGTCCCTTACGCTTAACACCCGTTGGGGCCAACCATTCTATGCGACCAGATTTTTCCATATCTGTCGATCTTGCACAAGACAGAACAGCTCTTTTCCACTGCTTTGACACCACTCAGTTATGTCGTACAGCCGCTCTCTGCATGATCGCCCCGTCGAGATTTTCCATCCATTTTCCCAGCTAGTAGATGTTTTATCAATCTACTATTGTCCATTCTGCAGATGAGGCCAAACAACTGCAGCTTCCTCTTTTTGATGGTGTCAATTATCGCCTCCTCTCTTGATATCCTTCTTCGGATATCTTCGTTTCGCATCGTGTCCTGCCAGTTTATTCTTAGAATCCATTGGTAACATTTTATTTCGAGTACCAATAATCTTTCCTGTCTGCTTCTTTCAAAGTTCACGTGTCTGAAGCGTGTAGTAGGACACTGGCGGCACAGGTATTTAGGACTTGTAGTTCGTTATCTATCCTCAGCCTTTTGCTATTCCAAGTATATTTCAATGGGGCTAGTGCACCTGTCACCTTTTCTATTCGCCTTTTGATTTCCGTTGAGCAGTTATTATTTCAAGTGATTAAATTGCCGAGGTATTCGAATTTTCCTAGATTCTCTATGATGCCGCCTGCTACTTGTGTCTTATTTTCGATACTCCTGTCTTTAGATACCATAGTTTTGATTTTATGTATAATTATATGCTGTTTCTGCCAGCTCAACTTAGCGTTGAAGTGAGCTAAGATCTTCATTAATGAAAACAATGCCATCGACGAACCTTAGTTTGCTTATAAGTATTCCACTGACATTATTTCCGCACGTGTTCTGCCTTACCTGATCCATCACTCTTTCAAGATATATGATGAAGAGGAGTGGTGAAAGAGGATTGGCTTATCTTGTTCGTACGTCCGCCTGAAACCACTCGCCATAATCATTACCAATTCGAACAGCTGACTGTGACTTTTCACAGATATTTTGTGGCGGTGTGCTTATTTTCGTATCAGCACCATATGATTTTAGCGTAGGTCAATTTATTTTATGTTTGGTCGTATCGAATGCTTTTTCAAAATCAGTAAAACAGTTATAGATTTTCTTTCCCTGTCTTTNTCCTTTCGCATCGTCTCCTGCCCCTTTATTCTTAGAATCCATTGGTAACATTTTATTTCGAGTACCAATAATCTTTCCTGTCTGCTTCTTTCAAAGTCCACGTGTCTGAAGCGTGTAGTAGGACACTGGCGACACAGGTATTTAGAACTTGTAGTTTGTTATCTATCCTCAGTTTTTTGCTATTCCAAGTATATTTCAATGGGACTAGTGCACCTGTCGCTTTTTTATTCGCCTTTTGATTTCCGTTGATCAGTTATTATTTCAAGTGATTAAATTGTCGAGGTATTCGAATTTTCCTAGATTCTCTATGATGCCGCCTGCTACTTGTGTCTTATTTTCGATACTCCTGTCTTCAGATGCCATAGTTTTGATTTTATGTATAATTATATGCTGTTTTTGCTAGCTCAACTTAGTGTTGAAGTGAGCTAAGATCTTCATTAATGAAAGCAATGCCATCGACGAACCCTAGTTTGCTTATAAGTGTTCCACTGACATTATTTCCGCACCCCAGACAGACAAGACCCTTAAAAAAACGTGTAAAAACGCGTAAAAAAACGGGAAAAGCGCACATTTTCAGGCACAAAAACGAGTTAAAAACTAAGTTTATACGCGTTTGTCTGCGTGAAAATATGCGTTTTTCCTGGTTTTTACGCGGTAATGGTTTAACCCGTAAAAACAAAGAAAGAAGTGCACATTTTTAGGCAGAAAAACGCGTTAGAAACTAAATTTATACGCGTTTTTCTGCGTTACTGTTTCGTAAAAACGGCGCTTTTACGATAGTCTGCCGTTAAAACGCCGTATTTACGCTCTTTTAACGCGTTTTTTTAAGGGTCTTGTCTGTCTGGGACGTGTTCTGCCTTACCTGATCCATCACTCTTTCAAGATATATGATGAAGAGGAGTGGTGAAAGAGCATTGGCTTATCTTGTTCGTACGTCCGCCTGAAACCACTCGCCATAATCATTACCAATTCGAACAGCTGACTGTGACTTTTCACAGATATTTTGTGGCGGTGTGCTTATTTTCGTATCAGCACCATATGATTTTAGCGTAGGTCAATTTATTTTATGTTTGGTCGTATCGAATGCTTTTTCAAAATCAGTAAAACAGTTATAGATTTTCTTTCCCTGTCTTTNATTGGCTTATCTTGTTCGTACGTCCGCCTGAAACCACTCGCCATAATCATTACCAATTCGAACAGCTGACTGTGACTTTTCACAGATATTTTGTGGCGGTGTGCTTATTTTCGTATCAGCACCATATGATTTTAGCGTAGGTCAATTTATTTTATGTTTGGTCGTATCGAATGCTTTTTCAAAATCAGTAAAACAGTTATAGATTTTCTTTCCCTGTCTTTCTACTTTCTCGGCCAGCAGTCAAAGCGTCAGTATCTGGTGTACTGTGCTTCTCTCTCTCTCTCTCCTAAATCCCGCCTATTCTTCTGCAAAAATATGGGTCTAGGTAGACTTTTAATCTATTCAGTAGTACAATTAGGAGTACTTTTCCTGTATGACTGATAAGTGAGACCGTTGGATAATTAGAACAGTTGCTAAGATCTCCTTTTTTGGTGAAGGTATCAAAATAGATTTGCCCCATTCTTCTGGAATTGTATCTTCACGCCATGCTTTGTTACAGAGCTGATATATTTCACGTGCTAGTGGTTCTCTTTCAGCTTGTAGCATCTCTGCTGAAATTCCGTGTGATCCTGAACTCTTATTTCTTCTTAATGCACGTAGTCCTGTTTGGACTTCAGAATACTGGATATCGTTGGTATGCTCAACTATCAGAGGGGCGATGCCTTCAAGCTCTTCAACCACCTCGTCTCCACCACCAGGACCTTTATACAGACTACTACAATACTGTGTCCATCTATCTTTAATATCATCTTTTGTCTGTAACAATCTTACCAATGTTTAGACCTTTTCAGCTTGTTCGCATTGATTTTCTATTCAGCATTTTTTCTCCTCTCTTGCAGATTTTTTCACTTTCCGACATAAGTCTTTACATTGCTGCGTATATTCTATGCAAATATTTTTCATCAACAAGTTGCAGCGTTTCTTAGTTTTCCCTTTTGTTGGTATCGCTGTCTTTACTGCGTTTTTAATGGTCTGCCCTATCTTGTTTGAATGCTCTCCCAAACTACATGTTGGTCCTATACCCTTTATGCTGTTCAATAATGTAGCATGGTATGATTATCTGATATTCTCATCTTTCAACTGATTTACATCTTCCATCTACTTTGTATGAGAATGAGATCAATTATATTCTTATGAATACCATCTGGTGATGCCCAGGTCCATTTTCTATTAGGTTTCTGTTGAGATCGCGTATTGGATATGTAGAGATCATGTACTGTGGCACATTCTAGGAAGCTTTCTTTTCTGTCGCCATATCTGTATTTACCCATAACTGATTTCCACTCTACATTTTCCGTACCAATCTCCTATCCTAATGATTATATCCTTTTTATCTGTTTTTGCTATTACTATTTCAATATCGCTATAGGATGCTTCAATGTCTTCTTCTGATGATGCAGAACTTGGTGCATATACATATATGACTGTTATCTTTGAATGGTGTTGCATCAAATCGTGCCGAAATTATTCGTGGATTGATTGGATTATATCCTATTAATGCCTTTTTTGCGCGTGCACTTAATAAGAAATCGACACCCTTCATTGTACAATTTCTTCTTCTGACCAGACGAAATCCGCATTCAGTGTTTCACTTTTTCCTGCCATCGCACTTCAGAAATACCAATTATATGATGCCTGAATCGTTTCAGTTCGTTTCGTAACAATTCTAATTTTCCAACAGCCCGTAGGGCCTGCACATTCCATGCTCCTACTGTGAAAGACTTTTTGGCACGAGCTGAATGTTTTGAGTTTTTTGTCGTATATGAGCTCTTTCCAGTCGCCACTTTATCGACTCTGCCCTGGTCACTAACGTAAACAGAGGACGCGGACCTTGTTCTTCTGGGCGCCGTCCAACCCGGTATGAATTTCCTCTTAAATCGCTCATGGTTGGTTTCTCTCGTCTTGCTCTTTTTACAGACGGCGGTTTCTGCACCCCTTCCGTCCAACGTTCCTCCTTTATCCGGACTTGTGACCGACATAGAGTCCACAGTTAGTGATCTCCACGGCGGAGTTCGATTATACAAATAGTATTCTAATAATATAAAGCTCTATGATGGCTACTCTTTTCGCGGTAAAGCATAAAAGTTTCGTATCTTATTTCTTTTGGTAGTGAAGTAATGGAAGGTTACCACTGTGGGAGCAATGATGAAAAGAAAGGTAGTTATTCAATTTGACAGCTAATAAAAAATGAAAGGCATAATGAGGCGTCTCTTTTGAAAGTTACCTGAAAGATGAGGCTTTTAAGAGTCCTGGTGAGTGCCAAGGACTTTTCGAAGGGCTATATTTATGTCCCTTCGAACTTTGAGAATAAGCTCTGCACATCCTCAGCTCCCTAAATCGAAGCGAACAATAAAATATGGACTCTGAATCACACAGTCACGAAGAATTTTGATAACTACGACTGCAGGCGGTCTCAGTGTGGAATTATCATAGAAATTTATGATGGATCAACGGCTAGCCGTGAGTGACAGCTCGGAGGAACACCGAAGAATGACTAGGCGTTCGTTTGATGAGATCTGAGGAAGCAAATCAAGTATGAGTAAAAGACTAGAATAAATTATCAAATGATGGCATCACCCCGCATCATTCAAATGGAATAACGTTTATTTATTTCTTTTGAGGAATAAGAGAGGTCTGATGATATTGTTTCAGTACAGGGTTAGCAGGTACTACGCTGTGTTAACTATTTTATTTAGATGAATGGTAGCCGTAGGTCTTTATATACTAGGCATGCAACAATCCCGATTCAATCGGAATCGAATTGAATCGGGATTGTTCCATGCCTAGCAGCGGTGCCCACAGGGCAGGGCAGGGCATAGGCATCGTGCCCTGCTACTTTTAGACCTTAATCTTTTTGTTGTATGGAAAATAAAAAAGAATAACCGTTTTCTCGACGATATAGTGTACAAGAAAGCAAAAAATGTGATAGATGTCGTTCCCTGAAGCGATCTAACTATTTTCAGTAGTATGGATGATTGATGTGACCAATAAGAATATTTAAAACAACAACAAAGGTCTCTGTTCTACAACAATGAAAATGTATTTACTGTTTTGGTCTGTTAGTTTTCACTTCCAATTGATTCAGTGAAGGGATCTGGCTATGAACTCGACATCCATCGATTTAGTGGCAGAGATTCATTCATCTTCTTCTGATGAAGAAAACGAAATATCTTTTTCATCGGTTTCAAGGGTCTCTAGTGCATGTTGTACTTCATCTTTGTATACGAATAAACAAATAGAATTTTTCCTTCGAACAGACAAACAGAAATATCGTATTTTGGCTAACGAAAACAACAAAAAGGCCACAAGCTGGTGGCGATCATTTGGTTTTCCCGCTGTTCTAAATGAAAAGAACGGATTTGAACGAATTCATGGTTACATTAGTTGCACAAAATATTATCGTACGTCAATCTATGGTTCGAAAAGTGGCACCAAACGATTTATCGATCATGCCAATCGATGCTCACCGTTATCATCCCAATCTATTCCTAATCAAAGAAATCCTGAAGAATCACAAGCCACTTTGGACAATATCGTTATCAAGAAAAAAGCTCACATTACGACGAAAGAACAAAATGAAATCAAACATTTGTATGCTAAATGGATATGTGAAGATTTACGTCCTTTCACGATCGTCGAGAATAATGGATTCCAACAACTAGCACAAACATTCATTCGATTAGGTGAGGGAAACTTTTGATATTGTGAACGATCAATACTGTCCTCTCTCAGGTTCTCAATATGGTTGCATCGATGTGAAAGAAGTGGTGCGAAGTAGACAAGCTGTTGCTCGAACAGTTGATGATTTAGCACAAAAACATCGAACTATTCTGAAGAGTGAACTTCGTGAACCACTGAAAGCACAAGCGATAACGATAGCACCGGATTTTTGGACTAGCAAATACAATCAACAAGCTTTTCTCCATATGATGCATTATAGCGATTGCCGGGAAATTGTATGTAGAGTCAGTTTAAAACGAATTTCCGGAAATTGAATTTCCCAATTTCCTAGCTTGGAAATTAGGTGAGGACTTCTTATACGGATGTCCGTATAGTCCGTATAGTCCGTATAGCGAAATTTCCCAATTTCCCAGCTTGGAAATTAGGTGAGGACTTCTTTTACGGATGTCCGTATAGTCCGTATAGCGAAATTTCCCAATTTCCCAGCTTGGAAATTAAGTGAGGACTTCTTATACGGATGTCCGTATAGTCCGTATAGCGAAATTTCCCAATTTCCCAGCTTGGAAATTAAGTGAGGACTCCTTTTACGGATG
The DNA here is from genome assembly GCA_905250025.1 of Adineta ricciae. NCBI lineage: Eukaryota > Metazoa > Rotifera > Eurotatoria > Adinetida > Adinetidae > Adineta > Adineta ricciae. The sequence goes on from CAJNOJ010000193.1 coordinate 179,292, forward strand.
TCCGTATAGTCCGTATAGTCCGTATAGCGAAATTTCCCAATTTCCCAGCTTGGAAATTAAGTGAGGACTCCTTTTACGGATGTCCGTATAGTCCGTATAGTCCGTATAGCGAAATTTCCCAATTTCCCAGCTTGGAAATTAGGTGAGGACTTCTTTTACGGATGTCCGTATAGTCCGTATAGCGAAATTTCCCAATTTCCCAGCTTGGAAATTAAGTGAGGACTTCTTATACGGATGTCCGTATAGTCCGTATAGCGAAATTTCCCAATTTCCCAGCTTGGAAATTAAGTGAGGACTCCTTTTACGGATGTCCGTATAGTCCGTATAGTCCGTATAGCGAAATTTCCCAATTTCCCAGCTTGGAAATTAAGTGAGGACTCCTTTTACGGATGTCCGTATAGTCCGTATAGTCCGTATAGCGAAATTTCCCAATTTCCCAGCTTGGAAATTAGGTGAGGACTTCTTTTACGGATGTCCGTATAGTCCGTATAGCGAAATTTCCCAATTTCCAAGCTTGGAAATTAAGTGAGGACTTCTTATACGGATGTCCGTATAGTCCGTATAGCGAAATTTCCCAATTTCCCAGCTTGGAAATTAAGTGAGGACTCCTTTTACGGATGTCCGTATAGTCCGTATAGTCCGTATAGCGAAATTTCCCAATTTCCCAGCTTGGAAATTAGGTGAGGACTTCTTTTACGGATGTCCGTATAGTCCGTATAGCGAAATTTCCCAATTTCCCAGCTTGGAAATTAAGTGAGGACTTCTTATACGGATGTCCGTATAGTCCGTATAGCGAAATTTCCCAATTTCCCAGCTTGGAAATTAAGTGAGGACTCCTTTTACGGATGTCCGTATAGTCCGTATAGCGAAATTTCCCAATTTCCCAGCTTGGAATTAGGTGAGGACTTCGGAATTTCCCAATTACTAATCGTGAAAATTGAACACGAAAAAAAATGTAGGGTTAAGAGAAATATATTTTTTGTTTCGGCGTCGCAGTGTAAGAGCGGTTTTTGTCTGGCGAGAAATCGAGCTATTTACCTATGTCTGAATGAGTGATTAGTGAGCAACTGCATCGTGTATGTCTATTGAAGAGTGAGTTCGTTTGGCTCCTCGTCTGTTGTTTTTAGCGTCAAATAGAAGGATGAATCATACGTAATAAAATGTTTTATGTAGTAAACTAGACGTACGATGATTTTCGTTTCTAACGCACTGCTCAAAGCAGTGGCTTTATGTGAAACTAAGCGATTAGCAGAAAAACAAAGAAGATACTGTTGTTCTTTCACATCAGTGACGGCGATCTCGAGAAGACTAGGCTTGATGCTCTATTATTTTTGTTGGAGAAACTACCATTGAGCAAATGTGCACATTCAATACTGGAATTGGGTGTCAAGTGGTGATCATTGGGTGTTTATTGAGATATCACGTTCAAATAGAAAACCGGCTTGTCTTATTCTCTAAACTTTGTTGCTTTGGTGTTCTGCTTTTCCATTAGTCCGTCAGATACATCCGATACACAAAGACAGGTTGATCAGTATACTGACACATATCACTTCAGAATGAAAGTTTGCATTGTTAGTATGTTATATTATTCTTTTTTTTCTTTTTCAGAGAGTCTCAATATCGAAAGAAATAAAACTCTCCAGATTGAAAGCATCAAGAACAAACAATTCCTTGAAAAAAATGTTGTTTTTCCACAGAAAACACGTTTCCAATAGCATTTCGAAGAACATCTTCGGAAACAGAGCATTGACTTGGATGCAAGATCTTTGCAAAATCTAACGAAATAAAAATGTGCAATCTTATTCAGGATACATATTAGTAATCTTACTAATAATAGCATTCTTTTCTCTATCGGGCATTCGCAAAACAGTCGTTTGGCTTCTGATATCAGCATTCAGATAGAGATGTTTAGCGAGAGCTCTAGAAGTTTTTGTTACGGAATTGTGTTTTTTAAATTGTTTTACTTCAGTTTTCGTTAGATCAAATTCTTTACGGAATTTCTCTGCTTTTATTTTCCTTTTATGCTGCTCTTTCGTTGTCTTTGTTGCAATCGGAGAAACGCAATCGAGATTCACAGTCATATCACGAAAGTATTCGGGTGCTGAACCATCGGCCTATAAGAATTACTATTTTTCCTATGACATTTGAACGAGTTCACTCACTTCGGCATACAATTCAATTGATAAAACTTCAATTGCTTTTTTAAATCATGAATCTTTCGAAAAAAGTGATTGTATGATAAAGTTATTGAATTTGAATATTTTTCTACCGAAGACTCTGTGAAGGAAAGCAAATTAATTTGAGATCAGAGAAAAACTACGTAAATAAAGGATTCCGTGAATATTTGTGGAATTTGAATTTTCACAATTCTCGTTAAAAATGACCATTTCTATCTATCGATTCATTGTATATTACCATCTCTCATCCGTTTTCGACTTATTATTATCGATTTTGGATATTGTATACATATCCAACAAAGAAATATTTTTTTCTTTTTTCAAAACAAACATGAAATTCGACTTTGATGCCTTCATCAACTAACCATAAAACTTTGAAGATTATCAGACTGTTCTCGTCGAATTTCTAGATGAACTAATTGTGTTCAATCATGCATACAGTCGTACTATAAAGCTCGCCCGAAAATAATGACGTCCATGTGAAATTCTTCATCAGGCGATGACGAAGTTATTGGTGATGATGTCCATTTCGATTTGTCCCATCTGCTGACATATTTAGTTATTGTTGATTGCGTGTGACCTGGTTCGGCATCATCTAAAATATCAAATATCAGTATATCTATCAAAGGTTCAAGACATCTATCGCATTAGTACTTACGTTCATTTTGACACGAAGGTTGATCGCATGTTTCATCGACATACAACATGTTACTGCTATCATCTGAGCTGAGAGGAGTTTCTTTCTCGTGTGTTTGACTCGATTTTGATGATTGGTCATCATCATTAACTAGCGAATCGTTTTTTTCACCTAAAACAAGAAATAACTTCTTTCAAACCCTATCAAAGTATTTGCTTGATCAATATTTTATATACTACTGACTAATAAAAATTTGTTCAAGAATTAAATTTAAAAACTGACCAACCTAGTGCATCAGCAAAGTGTTTCTGGATTAAAATTATTCGATGATGAACCTTGTGAGATATATCAATAGCTATTTGGCTATCTGCCATTTCCATTTTATCGACTTTTGTTCTTCTTGTCATCATTTTCAACGATAAACTCTATGTGAAACATAAAGATAAAAAAAGTTGCCATTTTAATCCAAACTGGTCTCTTAAATCGAAATCTTATAAATATTTGCTCAACAAACATGATCTGAACGATTTTCTATGTTAAAAGGAAATGATTCGTATTGGCGCTAATAATGGAGGCTATACATATTAACAGATGTCGTAAGAATTTAATTGGATCATTTTCAATCTAGCTATTTGTATGTTGAATTATATCAGAAATCAAGTTAAACTCGTCAAATATGACTGCAAAATAACTCCGGCTTTTGATATAAAGAGCCATTCTTGTTTTTTATAGTGAAAAAAATCACATCGTCACGTAAAATGCGCTTCACCATAGATTATTTCTGCTTGAGCAATAATACAACGTGAATACATGTAGGGGTTATGTTCAATAAATTCAACCGTAACATTCACAAACGGATAAAACTCTGTTCTTATTTTATCTCATTTCCTCAATTGAATCGTCCCAGAATAATCTACCATCTATCAACAACAGTTCAAAATCAACACTTACAATGCATTATAATGCATTAAACATTCTTTTCAATATGCAGTGTACACCATCACAAGACTGAATATTACACCGCAAGTCTTCATTGCTGCGCGAAAGCATCACCGCTCTATGACACACTTTTCTTTTACTCAGCAATCGATAAACGAATAATTCACCTGTATCGAAATATTAAAGAGCAAAAAGATTGTAATTTATCTATCATTTGGAAATATATTCGCGTACAGCTTCATCCATCATAATGTGTGTCATCGTATAGCAACTCATTTCACTGCGAGATGATGTACATAAAAGATAAAATTTTAGTTGTAAATTACAATCGGGAACAATTTCATATACAACCAGAACAGAGATTTGAGAGTCTATATGATAAGTGAAATCTATCACGTTCCATCAATACTCAAAGCGATTGGATACTGAAGATAACACGACGTTAACAAGAAGGAACATGGTTGTGCTTGAAATATTCGAAGTTGCTTTTCCTTCTTACCAAAAAAGCTTTCTCGACCATCACTAATAATATGAAGCAAAATGATTCCTTTGTTTATTCCTTGTAAATGGTCAGACTGATCATGAATCATCATTTTCAGACATGTCACTTTCACTGAAGACTACAAGATGATTCACTCGTATTTGACTTCATGTAGTTTATTCACATAGAACTAACGGCAATTCTTTATCTTTACTCGCCTAAGACTCACAGGAAATTTTATTCTATTTGTGTTTAATCTTATAATTATTACATTGTTTCATTTTGTACTTTCTTACTGTTTTCGCTTTGTAAAGGATAAAATCAGCGTTATCACGTAGACTATCGCTATGAACATGACATTTTCTTTGCGCAGATCTGCTCCTAAAGCATCGGATGTGTGGTATATGTTTTCGTCCAATCGTTTCATTGATCCATTTTTCACAAAGAATTCGCGTCGTTAATGTTTAAGACAATTCTATATCATAGTTGTCTACAGAACTCTTATGGATAGCAATTCTCGAATATTTGAGATTCCCTTTATCTTTGGTCGGTGTGGCACCAATAATTTCTAAGACAAATAGAATTCCAGTTTTTCAATCATATTCTTTTCCGTTAAGCAAAGAATCGATCTCTTTACATTTCATGCATTTTGTGTAAAAACATATTCTAAGTCACAATCTGTTGATATTTGTCAGAAACGATACCAGTGTAGATTTGTGAAGCGAATTTTAAGGAGCACCTGATTGTAAAACACATCTTTCTTTTCTTCGACACACTAAAGTAGAAAAATATCGTGCATTAATCGTGCAGGATTGGATTAACAACATGTTAATCCATAAAAATATGTAGCCTAATCTTTGTTCAATGTTGTTCTGAAATGACAAATACTTTCTGCTACATCTATACTAATTTAAACACCGGATTTTGCTTCTGTTGAGCTAAAGCTTATCCAAAAGTTGTTTGTTTCAACGTAATAGTTCGTCTCTTGGTGACCGCTATAATATAATCCAATTATAATGCATGATAATGTGTGATAATGCATGATAATGTGTGATAATGCATGATAATGTGTGATAATGATTCGAATATAACCAATACTGGTCGTGTAGAATGTGCTGAAATTCAATAAGAATAATCATCTATACAAGATATGTCGGTTAGTGATTCACAAATAGATCGGAAAGACGCATGCAAATACTGTGAAGGAACATCAATCATGAAGTTATGACCAGGCACCCGAAATCTGTATACTAGTATATTTTGATGTAATAATGCAACATCCGATCTCTTATAAACTTTTCGGTGCCCTGGCGTCAGAGTCAGTTTCATGAACAACAGTACCAGAAAAAGCGACTTTCGAGAGCATGTTATTTTGCTTTAGTTTATTTTTGCAGCATTTCAGTATTCCACAACGAAGTTATTACGCATTTTCCGGAGTTCTTATGAAGTAAAAGAGGTAGCCTATTACACGGAAGAAATGAATACAAAAAATTGCACCGGTAGATGAAAAAAGAAAAAAAATTAAAATTAAAAGTAAAAGTAACAATGAGCAAAAGCTAACAGTGTCGTTTAACAAATGTTAGTAATAATAATGAATAATAGTTAAAACGCATCGAACTGAGAAAACAAAAGTAGAAGAGTTTTTACAGAATGAAATGATTTCACAGGTCACACGGAATCAAGAAAGCAATATAAAATCTTTGTGATATGAGAAAAGACGAAAACTGCATATGTACATGGAATCAATGAATCATTGATTAATTCTCGGTTATTCTATGGCGAATAACGCTGTTTTGGTTTCCGATCACGTTTGCCTCTTATAGGCGGAGCTATAAGGAAGAAAAATTCAATGACCGAGGAACTCAACAATATTATTACATACTGTTATTCTCTTGCATGACTGCCGATGGATCAAGTGTTACACGCTCGTTAAGAAAATCATTCTTCCCGATAAAATCGACCAACACACTTGAAAACAACCATGTTTTGTGTTTGACATCGGCAGCAGTAAGCATACGAGGAAAAACATCGGTCTTGTTCTTCTTGAATGATTCTTCATAATCATTATAATGCATCTTATATTTTGCCAACGTGCGAGCAAAATCAAGTTGATCTTGTGGATTCTTTCTTGGGAGTGTCTTCAAAAAGCCCGGCAAAAGCTCGACAGTGCCATCTGCCTTCTTGCTGGCAAACCAATTGGCTTTGACTAATAATCCATCTGTAACTAAGTTGGTAAGTATATGCTCACGTGACTTGTTAATGTTTCTTATGTGTTTCAGTTTGCTGCAAACGTCCGATCGTGACATAACAATGGTATCACTTAGAATTATCTTCTGATAGGCTTCTTGAAGATCTTCATCGTCAACTTGATTATCGCCTAGAAAAACAATTAACAAGTCTTTAAATAGAAGTATCGATGATTTGGAGCTGACATCATTCAAAATAGGACTATATTTACTGAGGTGTCTACTTCCTTGTTTCAAAATGTCTCAAAAATAAGAGAACTATGACTTACTATCGGTAGTGTTTGATTCTGTCGGAGCAGATGCCGATGAAAGTGTACCACTTAAATTCATATCAATGAACGGTGCCGTGACTTCTTCACTTTCATTATTTCTCGATCGCTTCGGGGAAGCATCATTGTTTTCTTCATCCAATATTCTCTTTAACAAGTGTTTCTTATTCTGAAGCAAAGTCGAGAGTAATTCCAATGTTTGTTGAGAACTCATATTGTTCAACAATATGGTCGTATCGTTTGCTGTCGGTTCAGCAGGTAAAAGAGTATCATTGTTGTTGATGACACTGCCAGGTAATAGTTCGATATTGGATAATACCGGTCGATCTAAACGTGATGACAAAAAAGATAGATTTACTTCGACTCAAAAGTGTCATCTTACATTGGTTCTGCTCATCAGTACTTGCTTTTGATTTATTTTGATAAGACACTCGGTCGTCATCAATCTTGTTCGTTGTCATTGGTATTGGATCTGGAAATCATACAGTATTATGCGGTTCGAATAAAATCTTGGTTTATAATGAAAACTTACTTGGCTGTTCGACATCTAATGGCTCGTAATCGAGCATGTTTGTTAATCGGCTCATAATATCATCAACTGATGGTAAAAATTCGTACTGAAGGCGAGCATCGCATCCTGTTGTTCGCTCGACAAAGCTGTTGTATTGTGGTGCAGTAGTAATATTCGTGTTCAAAATTTCCGATAAAACAGAAGAGTTTTCAGAACGAGCTGATGTCGTGATTGGCGATGAATTATTAATTCGTCGATCTGATTCGAAAATTAAAGTTGCCAATACGTCATCACCATTATTATTAGTTGGTGTTTGATCAGCATCGTACGGTTGACTATTTTCAACATTGAAATTATCTATACGTCACAAAGGATTCGCTTAAATAAGAACTGCATTCATTTTCAAAAAGTTCAAGTTTACCATGTTCAACAGTTTGAGACATCGATGGTACGTAGTATTGTCTTCGACCCAATGACATCCTGTATTGCACCACTTGTTTTGACAGTCGTTCTTCCATTTCTTTTTGTATACGAGCATCGTTGAATAAATGGCAATATTCAACATAATCATCATTGAACAGAATTGAATTCACAGTAAATGTAGTTAATTCCATATTCATTGGTAACGGCGACGAAAGATAAACATGTTCATAAGTATCGATATCGACACCAATCGATTGAAGGTAAGTCAGCATGTCGACATTGCCACGAATAGTTGCTGGTGATGCTTTTAAATACGTTTCTTTTCGTGCACCAACAATATGTCGAGTATTCTGGAAGCCTTTTCGCAGAATATCATGATGAATCAAGTCATTAACAGCTCGAATAAGTTTTGCCGTTTTGTTTTTCGATTTTCGATAGTTACTAAATGTTTTGGTGAATGGAAGACCAGTTATTTCATTACTGAACCAGGCTTTGACAAGAATGGGCGATGTCATTGCCAATAATATGGATTGATGTTCATAAAAAGCACTAAAATAAAATACAAGTTTCGATTAGGTATTCTTATCAAAAAGAACTTGATTAAACCAATGCTGTTAGGAAATGACTTTCTATAAGTGGACTATGAATGAATAAAATATCTAATCGCGATTTAGTCAAGTATGCGGCGTCGTTAAAAGGTCAATTTGGACAAGAACCAACTTAGATGGAGACGATGAGCAGCAAAGAAATCAATAACCCTACCACTCTTCTCAAGCAATATTCTAACTCATTACCGAAACGTACCACTCACGACACTAGTAAGAAAATATGTGAATTCTAAATGGATATCCTGAAAGAAGTACTGAATATAACTTACTCTGTAGATGATTCATTAGTAATCGAAATATTGTTGTCACTTTTCGTTGTAACATTGTTATTCATTGATGTTCCGTCGAAAAGAGCTGTACTTGTCGATGAAGTATATTGGTAAAGCAAATTCGAAGCATGTACGGCTGGTTTTTCAATGACAAATAATGGACGCTGATCACTTCCAAATTTCGGAGCCATTGCAACGTCTCGTTCGATCAGTACTTTGACTGTATCATGAAATTTCATTAGCCAGCTAGTTTGTTCGTCGTCGATATACTCTTTGAGATAAAGGCCATCACCGAATCGAACTATGTTAATACATTCAAAACATAATTGAATGGTATACGACATCGCTTGACACAATCCGGCTAAACGGGCTAATTTATTGCTGCTCTTTCGTTGAAATGCCCGTTGTAAAGGTGTATAAATCGGATTGCCCTTCGTATCACATTGCAACGATTTTTGATGTTCAGCTTCAATAATACGTCGAATGGCATTGTACGGAGATATTACTGATCCATCTTGTTCCACATCAGCTTCTTGGATGTCAACAGTCACACTCGGCTTTATATTCGATATGGGTTCAGTTGTTGGAATTGGATTCACCACATTTTTTCTTGCTTCTTCTATATCCGGTGGAATAATGACTAGAAAGGAAAGGAAATAGAGATGTGTATGTGGAGTGGCAAATAACGGAAAATAATGTGAAAATGCAGTTCTTTCAGATATTAACGGAACAGTGATGTTATGCGACGGATTCAATGACAACACAAAGAATTTACAGACTGATGATTCGTCTCTATCACCGAATCTCATACTACAGATCATCAGAGCTACATAAACAACGAGTAAAATTACTTCTTTACGTCTGTTAACATCTTTAGGCTGAACTTCTATCAACTGTTCGCTGAATTAATTATCGAATGACACATGAATTACAAGGAAACTTACTTGGTTGTGGTGAACTAATTGGAGATTGATGTTGAGCAAATACGAATATCGGCTTGTGTTCTGCCAAAAGGCGAAGTACGATTAAAATGTGTACGATATTCGGTTGTACAGACAGAATTTCAGTTGGTAGGTCGTTTGAAGCTTTGTACACAGATGTTGTGATGAATAAATACCGACTGATGGTACCGTCGGACTGAACATTACTGTTGTACTGTCGACATACAGATGATAACATGCTTCCTGTCGATGCTCCAAAGATGTTGATGGAGCCCCGTTTCACAAAGTATGACGAAGATCCAGTTGTACGAGAAACATTCTTCACGATATCGTAACCTTGACATAAAAGTTTAGAGCCAAATGTTTTCATATCATTGTCCGTCGAGCCAGCTTGATACACTCCAAATCGAGTATTAATAACATCAAGTTCGTCGCTTGAAATAAATACATTCTCCTAAAACGAAGAGAATGTGAAAATTTTATATGCGCACTCTCTACAAAGTTAGTCTCGGCCGTTTCTATGGCTCTCATTTCGAACTTAACACTCATAAGATCTTACGCTTATGACTTACTCGTTTGGAGAGTCCTTGAAATAACGATAGTTCTGTATCGTTGTTTGCTATTAAATCAACCGTACTTAGTACTTCTTTGCCGTTGATAAGTTCGGCAATAGGTTTCGAGAAAAATGAAGGAAATATTTTCTCCAATGCATTGATGCTATTGTTGAACACTCGAAATAATCCAGATTTATTTGTGCCTAAAGAAGTCAATACAAAATAGATAATCCATCAAAGAAATAAGAAAAATTTACCTGGTTCACCAATCAAATGAATAAATAAATTCATCGACGAAATACTACCGGTGCCATCAGGATTGAAAACTTCCACTCCATCAAGCATCATAGCGGCATGTCCGAGCATCCCAAATACGAATGGAGCGATATCAACTCCTAATGTTTGATGTTGTTCGAAGAAACGAAGTAATGCTACTTGATTGAATGAACCGAAAATCGATGTAATTTCAAATGGAATTGGTGAAGAATTGGTCAGTTTGAAAATGTTTGAACTAATTTTCGCTGCATATGGTTCCAGTTTATTAGGTGCCATGTCTAAAAAAATAACAAGCATAGATTCGTGATTCATAAAGAATAAGCTGACAGCAACACAAAGTTAAACTGCACATGATTTAACTCCGAAGCCTCCTTATTTCGTAGTGCCTGGAAAACTTTGCCATGTTACAGATCAAAACTTTAATACTCACTTTCAATAACAATTTCCTTGAGAAAACACTGACCAGATAACAGCAAATTGAACGTGATAAATGTAGAACTTTTGAGCCCAAGAGACAACCTAAAACAGCATACGATATTACATATTGCAGAACATTCTCGATACTTACTTGCTGTTTTAATTCAAGAGGGAAGAATGAATTGTACGCTTTCAATGGTTCAATTCGTTACGAGTTTCTTGCTGTATAGTTTGATGAGAATCTTTCTTCGAAAATCAGAATTTCAAATCTAGAAAAGAAGCAAAAAGAAAAGACGTCTGTTCTGTATATGTATTGTATACAAGTAAGTAAGTCTTTTGAATGCACAATCTTGTGATAACTCCTGCAGAAAAAGATTTTCAAACAAGCGTTAAGAAAAACTTTGTTTTCTTATCACCAAATTATTTCAATGTGACTGTCCTTACGCTTATGGAATCGTGGTAGGCGGTCACATGCATACATACATACAGAACGTCCATCACGTATATTGAACGAACAGAACGCAAAAGAATGAACGTATATCTGATATGTGTATGGACTGAACGAGAAGGAAAGAAAAGAAAAGCCTGTCCACACACGTGTTAGATCTTCACTGTTTGTTCTTCGCTGTTATCGTAATGCAATTTGATCCATTATTATGTGATGTAATGCATTTTCATGTATTGTAATGCAGTTTAATGCATTTTCATGTATTGTAATGCAGTTTAATGCATTATCACGTATTGTAAGGTATTGAATGATACAGCTAGAGAAGTGTAGTTTATATGAATTGAGCAAGTAAACAGGAAGTAGTGTCGGAATGAAACAAATTCCGAACTTTTTAGTTGCTCTTATTTCTACGAGGAAATGGAAATAAAATGACGCCATTGATAAAGTTTAATTTCTGTTGATTTGTACTTCAATCGAACAATTCTATTGGAGCTTTACAAAGATAAAACGACAATTTTTGTACTAGTTTATAATAAACATTTATCTTACAGATTAGACTAAGGTCACAAATATCGATGCATATCGATAATTGATTATCAATTTGGCACAGGAATATCGTTCATGTACGACTATTCGACTATAAATATTAACGAATATCGCGATAAATATTTCACCCGAAAAAAATTAGCTTTTTCTTTCAAATGCTGTATCATTTCTAATTTGTATCTGGAAGCAATGAACTTTACAAAAAAGAACTATTGTTAATGAATAGTGAGTCCGTTTACGAATGGTTTCCATACTTATACAATATCCAAAAGCCTCTTTGAATAAAATAATGATTTCATGTCAACGCATTATAATGCTTTATAATGTAATGATAAAGTTCGTTGGTGAAAAATTATGCTGCATGTATTTTTATACATTCTACTTTGAATTACATTGATAGTCAATGAACAAAAGTGATACTCGAGATTTTACATCAAACAGACTTTTCAATAAAATGGTATCCATAGATGCGTTAATTTTTGTAAGTGATGTATAATTATTTATTTGTATTTTTTATTTCGAAGGAAAATACGTTAAGGTCGTAGTTGATATGTCATGAAATTCAATTCCCAGGCATAAAAGAAAATTTCTATTTGAAAACGATCTTTGTGTCATTATAGTTTACTGTACGTTTGAAGGGTTAATTCCTATAGTAAATCAGGGTATTTTGTTGAAAATGACAATATATTTGCCATTTCGAAAGAAAAGAAACGGACGGAGAAGAACAGAAAGAGAAAGAAACGTGTTATAGTCTAGCGTATTGAACCGTTGGATAGTTCAAACAGAACATCGAATTGTGACTTGTTAATAACGTGAAGGACTACACTCTTGTCATATTCACACCATCATCAACTTTCAACTCATCGATATAAAACAAATCGTTTAATCAACCAGACAACATCCAAACTCTACGGGACAATTAAGGCAAGTGTAGATACAAAGAGAAGATGGCTTTTGTGTCGATCGAATTCTTGGATAATACTGTAATGAATGTAATTGGTTTTTGAACAATATTCGTTTGTATTCAGTACTAACAGAAGCAGCTACTCTACTTATCTTTGTGGAAATCAGAAAAAATTCGATCGGTGTGATCTGCAGAATAACGAAGCATCTGATACCTGTATATTAGTGTCCTGTAATAGTTCATTCTATCGATGAAAGCGCAAATAAAAAGCTTAAATGTAAAAGCATCGTAAAAGCCCATGCATGATAGATAATCAACCCTTTCGATCTGACAGACAAACAAGGGTGGCAACATTGTTTTGAAATGTTCACAGTATTAACCAAAATAGATAATCTCTTCACGTAATCAATTTGAAATATTTATTACAAGTTGTTTATTGTTTTAGATGCCAAACGACGAAGATATTCTTGAAAAACTTCGTTCTTCAATTGGTTTAATAGCTCTAGTCTACATCTGTCGACTGTATACCAAACTGTCGATTTTTCCATCGATAATTTTACCATCTACTGCTCGGACGCATCTGATAAAACAAGCACTAAATGATCGTTACCATACTAGTCATACAACCGAAGATATTATGCTGGTGACCAACATGATCGAACTAAACAAAGATCTTATTAATCGAGTACTGCTATTGTCGGATTTTGAACAAAGTACGATCAGGTTAGATGTAAATCATATTACAATGGATGTTTTAAATGATTTAATCTTATCTCCATTCACCAACATATGTTTGAATTGCAAAAAATCGCTTACATCATATCGATCCAAGTTCATTCATATTATCGATTGTTTTAAAATCATTCGAGCCGTAGCTGTAACTGCTGAGTGTAAAACATGCACGCTAATTTACAACCATTCGTCTTGGTACTCACTGAAGAATCGATGGCGAAAGATCAACACTTCATCGTTGAATAGTGTACACAAAGTGTTCTATCTGTGTGATTCGCTCGCATTTACGTATTCGGTTTTCTTCGATTATACATGTCAACTTCTACACAATCAATGTCCATTTCAATCTTTTTCTCGAATTCTTATCGATAGATACAATTATGAAGACCAAAACAGCAATATTATTCTTCAGCCTATTCCATTAGCGAAATTATTCCAATGCCATTGGTTATTATATCAAATTGTACGTTTTGAGTTCATGTTAGGACGAACTCAAATAGTTAATTTACCGGTCTCACTTAATCGAAATGAACTTAATTGTCATTTTGAATGTTATTCTGGTTGGTGGTATCATCTGTTCACTACATTTTGGTCTAGACATAAGTCAATTCCAAATGTGAAATGTTCTTCATCAGATTGTAGTCGATGCATTATTGTGGATGGCCATCAGAAATGTCGACGATTAGTATGTAGTTACAAAAACGTTGTGGATATTTCCATTGAAGAAATGACTGCAATTGAAATTGGTTGCCCATATACACCTTGCCGAAGAGTGCATTCGTCGAATTCTGGTACGCATAGAATTGTTCGTTGCTGTCATTTATATGGTTTTATTTTAGTTGATGCGATTTATTGTCGGTACCATCAACCCTCGGTTCTTCTATCGCCGTCTCTTAGTTTACAAAAAGCTGGTGGCATGGCTGCTGAATTCTCGGTAATATGGTTTTCTTAACTAAGTCATTTTCAGAGCCTGACTGTCGGGCCTATTGAGTATATGAATAATTGGAGAGATATCCTATTATGGAGTGGTTATGAAGCCAGTACTATTTATTGTTTGCTAAGCAAGTTTGCAAAGCAAACTCTAACGATATGTAAATGGTTTGTGCGCATGAGCATAGGCACATGTATTCCTAGTCAATGCAAGGTTGACAACTGTCATTCGTTGAAAAAAGCTGTATGCTAGAAATCATAGTAAACAAATAAAATATTGTACTTACGAATGAAGAGAACGAATCACACAGATAACTATGTAAAAGTAATTCATCCAATAATTTGATCTACTCGAAATTTTCACACACGCGTTCTCTATCCCGCATAGGATAATATTTTATCCTTGTTTCGTTGATCGAATGGGATAAGTGTACTCTTTTTTTGTGTTTTCAGAAACGGGATAGAGATTTTCTATCGGAACATAAAGTCCAATGCCAAAATTATCGAAATGATAGTGAAGAAATAATAAAGAACAAAACTTATGGCATATTAGCCTCGTATCATCCATGTGGAGTTGCAGTTGGATTTACAGAAGCGATCAAAGCTGAGGGTATGTCAGTTCAAAAGGTGTTTCAAAACGACAGTACTAACGATTTTGAGTTAGACTTTTTGCAAGATTTTGTCAAAGAAAATTCTGATTTATGATATTTTTCTGGATAGGGATGCGATCGGTGACTCGTCACCTTTTACTCATGATCATTGGTGGTTGTCTTATGCCAGATGCACTGATGTATGATTGCGCCTGCGCATTGAAGCTGCATTGGAATAAGTGGTTAGGTACTGATATGTTGAAGACATCGACAATAACACAACAGCTTCCAGTTCATCTTGCTCTCGATAACTTTCATCAAAAGACACATTCTCGGCCGATGTGCCAAACCATCATGAAATCAGACCACCCATCGCATGAGGGACGATTTGTTGGTTTAAACAGTCAAGCAGCTGAACAAGCATTCCAATACATAGCACGTGCCAAATTTGCACTACGAAATTTTTCATATCCACATTCAACAGTGATGCTTTTGATCATGCTGCATATGTTAAACTGTAAAGTAACTGGCATCAATTCAGAAACAACTGGTTTGGGACCTTTACACTTTGGTGACATAATCAAAGGCTTTTTCGCCACACCATGCGTGTATGAACGATTCGGGACGTTGAATGGTGAAGAAATGAATAAAGACGAGGACGACGACGATCAGCCAGATCTGGATCACACTGTTACGTCGGAAGATATAACATAGTTGTTTACATTATTCTGTCACAAATAATATCCTATCGATCATTTGAAGATTTGTTTCCGGCATAACTATAATTTCAGTTGTATATTGTCCTCTCATTGGCTTTATTCTATATCTGTTACCTAGAAATTGAAAATAAACATATGGCTCGAACAGAAATATTAGATTGTTGACGAATTTGTTTAATGCACTATAATGCATTACCAATAAGAAATGTTGGAATGTCCACTACTGGTAATAATAATGATCTTGTCTTGTATTGGCTGACACGATTCACCCATGCTTCATTAGTCATATACTTTGATGTTCGATAATTTGTTCGATTTTTTAAAATGCATAGCCCATGAACAATCAATACAAACGTGACTTTTTTCTGCGTCAAGAAACCTACATTACAAAAAGATCAATTCGCCATGAAAGCCATATTTAATTGTGAAGAAAACTAGTACCTGTGTATATGGCGCGTTCATTGTACGCTTCCAATTTCTTGATGATATTTGAGAGTGCGTTTTGATGGTTCAAGGACATGGTATTAAATCTATAACACATTTAAAAATATGTCTATTATGGTGTCGATTGATAATCAACATACTTTTCTATGTCCAAATATTCCCAATTCGTATAGCATTAGTACTGATCCTTTTCGTAATGGTACAGCGTATATATCTGTAATGTCAAATGTGTACATAATCATTTGGTATGTTGTTGTAAATTCTTCGAAAAGTTTCAACAAAGTAGTTGGATTTGAACTCAAGTATGAAATGTGTCAATCGAAGATTGGAGTGCATGCTTTTGTGAAAAAAGCTAGAAATTTTGCAAGGCAAGACTTATCATACTCACTATCAGCCTAATTGACTGATTGATTTTATGATTCTTTTGATTGCATGAAGTGGAGGGTAGTTACGTACATATCTGTTGATGGGTGTCACTCTCTATCTGATAGATTTTCAAATAATGTCTTGCTTGAAGCTAACACTTCCGTAAATACTTCTATGTTCTTTCTATTATTTCTCTGAGCGATGACGATTTCAATTCTATGTATGAGTTTGTCTGATTTATATATAGATATATGCCTAATTGCTTCCTGTGGATCTTTCCTCCATTCACGTAGAATACTTCTGCTGTAGCGGTCCGTCGACAAACATTTTTTGTTTCTTTTTTTTCACAAAAAATTTTTTATATTCAGTTTCAATGTGAGAAATTTTCCCGACTCTTTTTCTACTATTTCTCTTCTTTTTTTCTTAAACTTTTACAAAACTTATTTAGTAGTCTCTTCTTTCGCTTTATAGTATTCGTTACTTGTCCGCATGCTTCAGAAATCGTGTCTTTTATTCGTTTAAGCTCATTCGGAAGATGATCATCGGTTCGTCATAATCTAATTGAGAGAAAGAAATCTTATGATTGATAACAAACCTAATAAATAACAACGAGTATTCAACAAGAAATGATATTCTGTAGTGTAAAAGTTAGAGATAACTTTTTCTTCGGAGAAAGAATAGAAGAAAACATCTTTTATCTGTTCAATCTTTAGTTTAGTATTCTGTTTAGTATTCATCAGTTGAAGCAGAATCATACGATGATGAAGATTTGGAGACTTCTGCATTGATAAATGGCCAAATTATTTTCAGGTCTGACTTATTAGTTCAATTCCATTCTTCATTTATGTTATATCGGAATAAAATGCATTTTAATGCGTTAAAGTAGGTTTAAGTGCATTGAACACTGAGACAGATAGATGATTAATTCCTAGTTGATTTTTTTTCTTCTTTATACCTGGATACTTCGATACAAATCGATCACTCCTTCATACATTCAGCATTGATCAGGAAAAATTGCTTATTGGAGTTACCGTTCTGTTGTGTAACAGACAAACGTCATGTTTAATTATGAACCTGTTGGCTTGACCTTTGATAATTGATAACACTCTAATGTTGTTCTATCTTTTCTTTCGACTCTAGTTGATGAATCAACAAATATTTAAACAAGAGCATAAAATACTAATGAAAAATAAAAACAAGCATTGATTATGGTCTATTGAATTACTGATGTGTTCAAATTAATCGGAAAATTTCTCACTTATTCATTTTTTAATACATATTTTTGATCTATACATAACGTGATATACTTTAGGATTATGAGTGTTGTGGTACTTTCTTTATAACAAGAGACAACACATGACTTGAAATAGATATTGAAATCATATTGCAATTATATCTGTCTGCTTTAGTTCGATTAATATCAAATATTAACATCGATCAATTGTGTAAGCAATCGTTACACAATACGTATGCTTACGACATCTGTTTACATTATTGCCTCCTTCTCTTTGCGCCAATGCGAAATTTATCCTTTTGAACATGTAATGCAATATATTGTATTATTCGTTCAAATTCCGTTTCTTTGGGAATTTATTTCGACAACTCGTGTTTGTGAAATGGATTTTATTTTAACGACCGATTTATATAACAGCATGTTTTAGATACACATTTGTTTATCATGTTAACGAGGAACAGAAAATCTGACGACTTGACAGAGTCAAATGGTCATAAACTCATCAATAAATCGCACAAGGTCCATCATCGAATAATTCTAGTTCGAAAACATTGTTTGGAAGTACAAGGTTTGTCAAAATTTTTCTTTCTGATATTCAAATAATTTATGAGTTGAGAGTATATTAAATACTGATAATATTTCTAAATTAAGAATCTGAAAAGAAGATTTGTATCTTTTTAAGGTGAAAATGTTGCATCATCAAGTGATGATGATATTCAAACACGAAAATCTTCTCGAATGGCTGCAAAAGAGATCTCTTCTGATTCAAATGAGAATAATGGCACATTATATATTGATGAAAATTCGAATCGATCGTCCTGTTCATTTCAAGGTAAGCACTGACGAAAGATACCTGGAGCTTTAATGGATTTTTTACTTCAAGCATTAGATAATTTACCAGGTGTAACAAATTCATCGATAACGATCACTCGGAAATGCGATAAAGCGACTTCCATGTCAGCATCAGATAGTTCGTCTTCATCGGATGATGAAAAATTAACTTCACCAGCAGGTATTGATAAGATTTTTTTCGTTGAATACAAAGATTTTGACTTAAATAAGAGAATAAGT
The DNA here is from genome assembly GCA_905250025.1 of Adineta ricciae. Lineage (NCBI taxonomy): Eukaryota > Metazoa > Rotifera > Eurotatoria > Adinetida > Adinetidae > Adineta > Adineta ricciae. The sequence goes on from CAJNOJ010000193.1 coordinate 198,024, forward strand.
TCGCGTTCATTTCGTTCGTTTTCAAATAAAGATCCAGTAAAATTACATGCATGAATAAATCAATGATTCATTGAACGGTTAGAATTGAAAAGATTTGGTTTTTAATAACGAATAATTGATAACATTTGAAGTGACAATACCGTTGAAAAACAATGATATTGTTTAATAGCGATGTTATGAATTGTAAAAATGGTTGAAACATTTTTTACAAAATATCCTTGTACCTCTAAATATATTAATAACTATATCAATCGAATTGTAAAAGGTCAGATTCGAAGAATATTTGTCACGATTTGAAATAATTCACGACACTCCGATTGAACGTATATTGAGTTGAATTGTTTCATTTCTAGAATCTTCCGAAGAAGATGTTGAAATTTCAACGCACCAATCATACCATCAACTTGTTCAAGAAAATCTCCGTTTAAAAAAGAAACTGAAATTTTACCAACTGAATTATATTCCAAGGTAAATTGACTAATTGAATAACTTGTGAAAGCTGTTTTTAATAGGCCAACTACTTCATCAATAAAGCATGTTCGTGGAGTTCGTGGTATCTTCGATACTGATCCATCGACTATGAAAAGGAAAGAGAAGAAATTTCGTGAAAAATTTAATATCACAAAAAGTGATATCAATGCATGGAAACGAAGAGGTTCTATAACAAAGACTTGTCGCGATCTAGTCAAACATCTTTATCCTTCGCGTGATGTTCAACGCTCAATGGCAATTTCAAAAATGTCGAAGAAACAGAAAAATGAAATAGTCGGTAAGAGAAATAATTGTTATCTAAAGTAAAACAAGCATCCTGTTTTTCTTAGAATTTGCACGGGTCATTCATCTCGATCAACGAGATATTTCTGATGGGTTGCTTCGAAATGCTATGGGAAATGTATTTTCTTCCGAAAAACATAAAAAAGACAAAGCTTGAAAACAAAGCCACAATTTCCGCAGAAAGAGTTTTATTTTCTAGGTTAGATTTTCCTTGAAAATATCCGTATTTTTCTATTACAAGTGTATCAAATAAAACACATCTATATCATCACATTTGCATAATTCACACCCAGCAACTCTCAATAATGAGATTACCTATCTAATCAGTCTAACTACATATTTCATTCATACTTCAGTTTCAATAAATACCTTCAATATTAATCGGCACAGTATCGAATCCATCGCAACTAAAATAAATACTTCAATCTGACATCTTATTCACCACGACGAAATCAATGACAAAATATTCAATGGTTAGGTCAATACTCGAAAGATCATTATCAGTTCTACCAAAAACTTATGTAACAACAACGGCGATATGACAGAGGAAATCATATCATTTTGCAATAATTCGAATAGAATGCCAATGTTGTTTTAAACGAATGAGATTGAGAGGTGCATATGAGAATATTACAAATCGTCAAAATTTTCTTGAAATTAAACGTAAGGAATTAGAAGATGATTGTCAGGAAAAACTACGAACATCATTCGGCAAACGATTATGAGATGAAGTAGTGAGTTTTGTGAGAAATATTATTGAGAAAACAATTGAAAATAAGAATGAGAATGATGAAAAGCTACTACAAAATATTCAACTCGATGAATTTAGAGAATAAGCAACAATAGATATTAGATAAAAACATCAATGACAGAGCAACAATACATAAGGAATTTACAACAGAAATACAAAAGAATCTTGAATTACAATATGATAAATTAGAGGTAAGATTTGTAGTTAATATGCCACCATCATGAAATACAATATACAGATTAGAGTTTTATGCAAAAGGAGCTAAATCATACACAAGAATCAGCTGAAATTAATTCAAGAACGATGAAAAAATACATCGACTAAGACGAGATCCGATTTAACCGTATAAATGAGAGAAGCAAAAAGTAGTTGAGATAAAAGAAACTACCAAAAAATACAATGAGTTATTAGATAAATTATCGAATCATCGTCGGGAATCATATAATAAAAGTCGATTATGTAGTAAAAACGAGACATAGTCGATTTGCGAAAAAGAAATTGAATTTTTTGGTGAAAAGGGTGTGTACAACGAGTGAAAATCAGTACATGCCCTTACACATAATCATGCAGCTAGTATGAGAACAAAACTACATCCACATCATAGTAAGATTAGGTTTCCATCACAAGCAAATAATAGAGCATTGATAACGAACGAGATAGAGAACAGAATACCTAATTTAGGACCAAAATTTGTACCAGTGCCTGCACAACAAGTATTAGCATGATTACCAGTTGAGATTGATTAAATGAAGGATAGAGTAGGAGTAGCATGGAGAAAAGCTACGCAAACAATAGGACGAGTACTACTTTTAGCGAATAGATTTTGTCTATGAGTAGAAGAAGAAACAAGAAAAATATATCGACAGAAAATTTAAAAGATTCAGCATTAGGTTTTACTATGAAATATTTTCGGAGAACACAAACACGGAAGAAAATCATCTTTCGACAAACAGGTAACTCAAAAGTATTTCATACAGATACGTGTGGCAATCCTAAACAGAAATCAACTGGATATATGAGTAAGACAAATGCATACATTGAGTCAGAAATATCACCATTAAAACAAATGATTTAAAAAAACGGATATATTCTTATGATATTCAGTCTCGAAAAAACAAATACTCCAAGCGTTAATGGAAAAACTGAGACCATCAATGACAGAATCTGAATTACCTTATTTATATTTTAATCCAAAAGATCATAAGATAGAAGAACCAATTTGACCAACACTAAGCGAAATCAAATCATCATGAGCAAAATAGCTAGTTTTCTTGATAAAAAGATAACGCCACTCTTCGATAGACGTACATCATATGCAAGAGCAAAATTCTCTCATATTAATTACTAAAACAATGGGAAAACTATGAAACATCTAATGAAACAAAAATCTACACATTGGATATAATTGATCTTTACACAATGATACTGCAGAGGGAAGCAAAATAAATTGTATGGGAATTCTTAGGTGAATATCGATGTAGAAAATAGTTAATCTATCAATCAATATAATAAAGGAATCATTGTCACATACACAGGAGAATTTATATTTTGTTCTTCAATTACCAGCAGAAGCAGCTAAATATTATCGACAAGCTAGAGAAGAAGCTATGGAATCAGCCTTTACCTTAAGTGTTAGCCGATATATATCTATGTGTGTGTGTGTGTGTATTAGAAAATGGGAGAATAAACTAGTTCAAGAACAATAGAATCAACAAGAACTATATTTTCGATCTAGAGATTATGTTTTCTTAGCAATGAAGTTATTAACAGAAAGAATAGAAGACGTATTAGAGAAATTGAATAGATCAAAACAGATCAGAATCTAAAAATACAAAAAGAAGGAGAAAAATCGGAAGGCTATCTCCACGTTACAACAAGCGTAGAAAATTCGGATTTTAAAACAAGAGGATATCGGAAAATAATGGCACAACGGTGTTTTACCATATTATTGAACGTGTTTTCAACATATTGAGAGAAATATTTCATATAGAGCACCATTAGAAACAGCAAGAGTCTGTTCACATGCGAATGATCTTAGAGAAGAATTAGAAAAAATTAGAGTAACTTTACTATTGAACAAATATCCATCCAAATCCATAGATGAACATATACAGAGATTTTTTAATGACCTAACTGAGCCAAGATCATCAGATAGATTGTTAAGTACAGAACATCTAACATTTAGAAACAAAGTACTAGGTGAGCAATGGGATAAGAAAGAAAAAAAGAAACATAGACTTCAGAAATGATATACTTTGACATTTTTCTTATACACTATTAATGGCGAGATTCATTAGCAATTTTTATAAAATATGGAAAGAAATTTTCTGAAGGAATGCTATTAGATGACACACATGTGACATATACGAATCAAACAACAGATAATTTAGAGTAAATGTTGGTAAAAAAGAAATCGAATAGACAAATATTGAAAATAGAGTAAGAACGAAGAAGATAACTATCAAAAACGTTTTAGTAAGAAACTAACAAAAAAACAAACTTTTCGTTTTTCTTCTTAAAAACAGAACTTGTTTTCATTTCCTTAGTCTTTCATTTATGTGTAACAATCAATCATTTCTCTCAAAATTCTCAACCTGTATAAAAATCTTTACCTTTTTTAAGAGATGTAAAAATAATAAACAATTCCCTTTATCCTCAAATCTCCCTTAAATATGTCGCAAAAATCAGTTCGCCTCTCATATTGCGAACATATGTAAAAATTTTCTTCTAAAATGTAAAAATTAAAATCCAATTCTTCTCTTATTCCTAATCTCAACAAATGTGTTGACTCCAAATATTTGTAAAAATTTTTCCATAATCATCTAAAAACATCTGATATCAAACTACTATAAGCTTAAACAGTACGTAATACAATAAACCTCATTAAAATACATCAAAATGATATTAGAATTCATCAAGACACCTCTAACAAAAATGAGCAAAAATACTTTAAATTGTATTAAAAAATTCATTGCGACGCATTAAAATACAATTAAAAACAGCAAATACATTAAATTCCATCAAAACTGAAATACGATAAGGATACAATGAAATTGAGAAAGAGACGATATAATAACAAAGATCGATTTAAAAAGACAGCTTTGAAAGGGCAAACATGAATATGATTCCACTAATTACTGATTGTTTCCCTGAAAAGTTATTGTTATTTCACTCATTTTTTTGTGTTATTTATTTAATCATTTGTTTTTTCTTTTCTTTTCTCCAAAATGAAAATACAAAATTCAAAACTCTTGGCTTTTTCTTACGCATTATATTATATGAAAAATTCTAGTTGACTTGATTTTTCCAAAAGATTTCAATTCATACAATTGAATAATAATGAATGATCTTGTTGTTCAGACTGTTTGGGAATCACAATATCTAACTTAACATTGTGATCAATTGTAGATGTGGTTGATAAACAAACAATAATATTAACGAAGCATAATACTCATTTTCATTTGATAGTTGTATACTGTTTTCAATCCGTAGCTAATAACAAGAAATTTCATGTGTTCGAAACAAAATTTGTAATCAATGTGGTATTAGTGATTGGATTACATCCAGCATTACATTGAAACACTAACACTACTCATAACAAAAAATTCATCAAAAATTTTAACTATTTCAATTAAAGATCTTCTTTCGTGAATTCTTCGTTTTTGGTACATATTGACAATAAAGCCGGAAGCATAACATCCAGCCGACAAAAAATCTTCATATACCCTTTTCAAAGGGAATTTCCAAATAACGTCAAACGTTATCATCAATTTAAAATGAAATCGTACCGTCTAATGAAACTACTTCTAACGGTTTCCGTAAATGAGAAATCCTGCTTGATGCAAATGGACTAAAAATCTGGAGTTTCGAATTGTGTAGACATATTGAGGAAAAATACGATTGATAGTACAAGTACTTACAGATCAGCGAACCAGAATAACGAGTTATCTTCGTTCGGAAAGGTTTTAAATCTTGCCACAGCGTTCAGTTTGATTAATTATTTACTCTATACATGGGATATCGAAAAGTTGTTGTTCAGTTCTCCCATTAATAATCATAATTTCAATATCTACAAAAGAATGAAACTTTGCATGTTCGAAATTTGTTTTATCACTTAGAAAACATTTAATTGTTTTCAGAAACTATCCCATTCTATTACTGCAAACTCCAATCAAGTTAAAATAGAAACTTAAGATATTGAGCAACTTCCTTTTATTTATGATTACTGTATCAGATGCATATTCAAATGAACAATCTATTAACCAACCTAGTCGATATAACGCAATACATGTTTTTCTGTATAGGAGCAACGCAATCAACTTTATCCAATATCGCTGCAATATATAAAAACACCAACTTCATCACAATTTCCCATTTCACAGCTCACTCTTAGGGCTTACATTCCATAACAGCAACAAACAACAATATTTATTTGTAAACCTTCATTGAATATACATTTATTCCAAGCCGAAGATTTCAACAACGCGATATGACACGCGCTTGTGAACTAAGAGCCTCCTTCGGAAACTGTATTGCGTTGCTCACCTAATCTCCAAGCTGGGAAATTGGGGAATTTCGCTATACGGACATCCGTATAAGAAGTCCTCACCTAATTTCCAAGCTGGGAAATCGGGAAAATTCGCTATACGGACTATACGGACATCCGTATAAGAAGTCCTCACCTAATTTCCAAGCTGGGAAATTGGGAAATTTCGCTATACGGACTATACGGACTATACGGACATCCGTATAAGAAGTCCTCACCTAATTTCCAAGCTAGGAAATTGGGAAATTCAATTTCCGGAAATTCGTTTTAAACTGACTCTACATACAATTTCCCGGCAATCGCTATAATGCATCATATGGAGAAAAGCTTGTTGATTGTATTTGCTAGTCCAAAAATCCGGTGCTATCGTTATCGCTTGTGCTTTCAGTGGTTCACGAAGTTCACTCTTCAGAATAGTTCGATGTTTTTGTGCTAAATCA
>CAJNOJ010000194.1:0-202753 GCA_905250025.1 Adineta ricciae
GACTGGTAGACGAGTATTAGTAACTCTCACTAGAAGGTAACCGATTATTAGCTGAGTTGAGTTTTGCAGATTTTCCATCTGAACCATAAATTGATAAGTTCGATTGGACTGAAGTGAACCAGAGAGAATTGTGAATGATGAATTCATGGCGTTGTCAAATCGCCATCCTGTTCGATTTGTAAGACATGATGGATTCGATGAATCATTTCTCATATCATTAATTGTTATCAATGAACTTTGGAAACGAGGAAACTTGGATACTCCATAGATTCGACAATAATAATAATATTTCCACATCTATTAACAAACAAACACTACTCAGCAATGTTGCAAGGAAAAGTAACTTACAGAAGGATCGAAATTGTCTTCATCGGGATCAACGGAATAATTCCCCGGATTTAGTTGAAGATCTTGAAGATATCCACGAGTGATCATTGATGTTCCGTATGAGATTAAATTCACTTTCTTCTCGGAGGAAGATATTTGAACGTAAACCGTGTTTGTTAAATTTGAATTCGGTACGTGAGACATTGTAACTTTGAAACTTAATTCGTACAAGCCGCATGGTAGAGTTCGTTCAGGTATGTATAGTTCACTTGCGGTCGTTATCACAGATGAATCGAGAAGAACTCGATTAGTACATGATGAGTTGCAACTTTTTACAGTCCATTGAGTAGTGATCACTATAGAATTGTTACAATTTAATTGAATCAAAGAAGCAATAGTAAAGTCGTGAGCACGACGGAATTGTATTGGAGATGATATCGATGATGAACTGGGTATGAGTGTCACAGTTGGAGGAAAACATCCTAAAGCGAAGAAAGCATTACTATTACTTTATTTATTGAAGAACGAAATGGTTCTATGAAGAATTCGATGATGAACGAGCGTTAAATGATCAATACACTCAATTTAATAGTTGTTTACCTGCGTTTGCCGTCATGGTTGTCGTTGTGCTCATCATTGTTGTAACTAAACGAAAGTTCGGATATAAATTGTAATTTTCATATGAATATCTGTTCGTTTACCACAACTGTCAAATGTAACAAACTTCTGAATTCGACCGTTATTTTGATCAGTAACATAGATATTTCCATTACTATCGAATGCCATATATTGTGGAGCAGATAATTGAGATACTGAAGATCCACTTGAACCAGAACATCCTACTAAACATTGAGCCGCTGAAGGTCCTGATCTAATGATACGACTATTTCCACTGTCAGCAACATAAAGATTACCATCGCCATCAAGCATAATTCCTGTTGGACTATTAAGTGCGGAAATTCCTGTAAAAGTAATAGTTGTTCCATTCCAGTCAGGCAACGCAAAATATTGAATCCTGTTGTTTCCACTGTCAGCCACATATAAACTAAAATTATCGGTCACATAAATTCCAGTCGGTAAGTAAAGCTGATCTGAAGCCGATCCACTACAAAATGTACCAGCAACAGTGCCAAATATATCCGAAGTGGTATTCAAACTTTTGGACACAACTCGGTGAAAATCCCGCATTGAACAATACAATGTATTATTCAAACTTATGAAGATATCAGAACAGATTTGACCAACTCGCATTGCGACTGAAGTTGCACCTGTATTCAATACTTGTCTGATGTCACCAGTTGTATTGTCCGTACTGATATAAATCTGTTGTTGATTTGTAACAAATACCGAATTGGGAGTTGTTAAACTATTATTCATAGTGATCGTTTTGTTAGTGTTATTAGTATACCAAATAATGATTTGACTATTGTCTGCATCCGCTCCATATATTGCATCATTCGAATCGATAAAAATGGCAGATGGACGATTTCCGAGTGTACCATTTGCTGCAAAAGTAATTGCATCGCCATTCCATGCTGTGCATGAATTGAATCTCGGTTGATTGAATGAAACAACTAAACATATAATGCTCAATCGAATGAAAAAGGAGAACATGAAATGAAACTTACCACCGACGATTTCTCCAATCGATAAGAAAATGATCATCAATTTGAAATGATCGAGATAGATCATGGTGAAGCGTTGAAATTGTTCAATTCTTCACGTTGATAAGACCAAATGTTCAAAGGAAATGTTTAGTTTTTCCAAGAATAAAACTGCGTCGAAGAAATAAATGGAAATGATCATTACATGGACTTTTATATTTTTCTTTTACCATTTTAGCTCGTCTATTTTCTCGTTTGTTAAAATACTCATGATTTTGATAGGAAAACATTTTTCCCAATAGCCAAATATATCCCGAAAAATACTAAAAGATCATGTTGGCAAGAAATTGATCGTATAAACACATTCGTTAAATACATAAGTTCGGCGAAAATCATTTAAAAACATAAACACGTGATCAAGAGTAGCAGAATGAAATTTATTATTTATTTCACTTTGTCCTATGTAAAAATCATCAACTTGAAATCAAATCGATGTAATTATAATCGATTTTCCTGCGAAAAAAAGAACACTTTATTTCGCAGTCTATGAAACTACTTGTTTGATAAATCAAATGAAGTTTCTTCAAATATTATCGACGTCAATTGCTGAACAATATTAAGATTTCATTATTGATATTGCTTTTTGCTGTCTGAAAATCAGTTCAATTCTAAAAGTAATCACATACGTTGAAGTTAAACAACTGATGTTTTCCGATAAACTAACGAGAAAGCCGAGAAATTCTTTCGTAGAAGTGTTTTTCTTCACTATAATGATATAGTCTTCGAAATAATACCATGGAATGAATATAAGCTAACACTAGATTAGCTTTTTACTGGTCAATTGATTGACTTGCTTGTGCAGACAACATTTTGCTTCAGTGTTTCGAGAAAGAATAATTTCCAACAGCGGATGATATTTTTTTGTTAATATAAGACGGTGTGGAATAGGTGATGCATGTCGTATCGCACTTTTTATTGAAGAAAACTCAAATAGCCTTGTATGCCGAGAGAAGATATTTTTTTTATCTCAAATTTTGTTTGTTACTGTTTTGTTGATTATTTGAATGAAATGTTATTGATGATGGTTTGAAGTATTTAATACAAATATATTGTAAGCTAGTGAAGATTTCTTTGTTACACACAATATTTTGAACAGACTCAATCATTAATTAAGAAAGAACGCGAGAAACGAATAATTATATATATAATCGTTTGGAAAGTCTACAGGTAAATATTTTCGTTTTCGTAGAAGATTATCTAAGATCTTAGAGATAATAATTCATCAAATAGTTGTATAATTTAGAAAGTGATCGATTTCTTTTTCTACTATGATTCTTCATTGAGTTTCATCGAGATCTAGTTTATAAATTCAGTGCAAGTGAATTATAACGAGCTTGATTTATTGTCAAGAACAAACAAAACAAAAGGAAAAAAGAACTATTTTCGTTTGCTTTTTTTATATGTCGTATGAGGTGTAGTTGGTTTTGTTGTTTCTCGGTTTTTACTCGTTCGTTTATCATTATTATTAAATGTTGCTAATTGCTTTTCCAATTTGTCTACTGATCGTTGACTTAGTAAACCTTTTGATATTAACTGTTTGATCAGATCTTCAGTTTCATTGAATTCATGTCCACGTGTTTCTGCTTGTGTTTTTAATGCACTCAAATATGAGTGAAGAACTCTGTGAGTACTCATTGTCAGTAGTGTAGACTGATCTTCACTTTTAGTTTCTTGAGCAGGTGTGGTTGTTGCTGATGTCGTTGCTGTTGTATCAACATCAAGTTCTTCCTCTAATCCAATGATTGATCGTATTTTTGGTGCATTTGATTTAGTTCCACTGACTGATTTTGCTTCTTCACTAATGGCGGCAACAGCTTCCGCTGTTTTTTCTGTTGTTGAGGCTGTTACAGCAACATCTTTCGCATCTTCCAGACGATTTGTTCGATGGATAAGTTTGACAATATGTTGTACACCTGCGTGTATGATTTGATCAAGTTCTGCTTGGATTCCTCGAATTAATTCTTTGTCAGGAAACATGTCCGGAAAGCGAAAGCTGCAATTAATAAGATATGTCGAATCTATTCATGAACAATATCGAACTGTTTACCTTAACCATAAATAAAGATCTAAACAATCGAATACTTCTTCTAGATGAACTAAATCCATAATTGTAGTAGGAATTTCGAATGGCCAGTTGATTTGTTTTGCAAGCCAATCGAATGTCGTCGGTTCACTTCGACTAAATTGACGAGCATACTAGAAATAAAAGAAACATTATCAAAAAACGTTTCTCAAATATGTACAGAGAGAGAGAGTTTACCTTCAAAAATACTGTACACACAAAAGGCATTTTTCTATTGATTGGAGCGCATGAAAATGTGTAACGAGCACGGAGTGGTAATGGTACATGTTCAATAATATCAGCTAGAAATTTCACATCTTCAACATTACACATAAAAAATAAACTATCGTCTAATTGCGATAGAAGAACAAAAATATCCTAAAAAAATTGAAAGACGGTCAAGTGATCATGTTGTTGAATGATATGAAAACTCACAATTAAACTCGAAAGTGAATGTTTAGGTAAATGATATGCAAACATTTCAATTTGTTCAGCTGTTGGATGAAGTCCAGCACGCTAAATAAGGAAAAAAATGAAAGAATTCAATTATCTATTTGATGAAGAGTAATACCTTAATTGTTTCTACTTGTCGATTGACGATGTCTTTTAATAAAGGTAAATCATCACGACGAAATGTTGTTACTTCACCATCGGGAAAAGCACTTGCAAATCTGAAATGAAATACAATTGAGTAACTCTGACGATATCAATGGAATTTTCCAACCTTCCCGCTCGACCAGCAATTTGTAGTGCTTGTGAAGTTGTTACAGTATCTTTTTCTTTCTCTCCTTGTTCATTCAATTGCGGTTTCATCAGACTATAGAAGATAATTCGTTTTATACTCCTACAAATATCCAGCATAGATTAATAAGGATGCAAAGAACAGCCAACATACAAATTCAAACCCATTCCAATCGCATCAGTCGCCACCATTATTTTGCACGAATCGTTGGGATCGTTAAACCGTTGAGCTTGTAATAACTTTGTACCTGGCGGTAATGAACCATAGATAACTGCTACTTCATGTCCACGTCGTTCTAATTCACGTGTTATATGAAAAATATCATTTTTACTGAAGCAGACAAAACAGTCGCCAGGTTTGACATTATCGAATGTTTCTAAATAAATACTACAAAGCGTAAGTTAAGCCACAATGTTCTCTTTCTCTCCTAATCATCTTCATAATCAACTCATAACTCAAATACAATTTGTGAATAGATTACCTAATGCTCTCTCTTGATAATTTAATTTTGTTAATCGTTTATATTCTCGAATTTCCACTTCATCACCTGTTGTTACCATTAATTCTTGAATAAGTCGTATTGTTGAACCTTCACCACATAGATGGATTTCTTTTGCTTGAATGCCAAGCAATGCTCGAGTCCATGCCCAACCACGTTGTGGATCACGCATCATTTGAATTTCATCAATAACTGCTACATCATCTATTTACACAAAATCTTCCGTTAATTTTCATATCGCTCATCGATCTGTCACTTACAAACTGTTGTTAAATTCGTCATTTCAACTGTACACGCAACATGATTAGCTGCTTTGCCTTCTGGATCAGCATACCGTCGTTCTTCGCCCGTTACTAGATCACATTTTGTGCCCTATATTGAAAAGTCACTTTCAAAGACAAGATGCATCAATCTGCTCTCACAGCTGCATTCGTTTTATAGAAAACTTCTGATGCCAATAGTTTTAATGGTCCACAATAGACTCCGCTTTCACTATTCATAAACCGTTGAAGTGCATGATAAGTCTAAATGAAATTTTCAAACAATGTATTTATCATTCTTCAATCTTACTTTTCCGCTATTTGTTGGACCAGCATGGAAAATCACTTTTCTTTGAATAGCTCGAGCATCTGGATACCAATTCGCTGGATCTCGAAGATCACTAATTTTCTTTAGATCATCCATACATGTCAAATGTGGAAACATTTCTCGTGCATGTCGGAGAAAATAAGGAAAGATATCCGTTGCATGACCTTTACAAACATGACGCATTGATTCTGCAAAGATAATTGAGTTCTTACCAGATCCAGAGATGATATCGCTCAATACAATATGTAAATCTACAGGTAAAACTGTTGATTGAATACAAAACTTTCTAAAACTAACATATGCATCTTGAAATAATCGAATATCAAGACCTTGGTCAGCAGCCAATTTTTTGATTTCATCACGACGATAAAAGTCGGTTATTACACGAAGAAGTGAGTTTCGATCCAGCGTTTTCCCACCAGTCAATTCTTGCCCTATATTTGCATCTACATCTTTTGTTGACGTTGGTGTATCAAGTTTTTCAGTGGATATGATTGGTTTGACATCAACTGCTTGAAAAAGTCGACGTAAATTGTCTGTCTGATTTGCCGGTCGATTTGGATTACTTCGATGAGATTGAGATGAAGACCGATGTCGTCTATTATTCGAATGAATCGAAATGGAAGATATTTGATGTTTGTAGGCAGCAAGGATGGCTGAACGTGAGAATAATCGTTGAGATGATATTGCTAAAAGCATTGTTTTATTCAAAGAGAACATCATCTGAAAATCAATCATTTAGTCAAGAATCGATTTCAATAAAAATTTCATCCGCGAAAGAACAATTTCGTTCGTTCCAATGATGGTTTGTGATGTATATGGAGCATTTATTTGAACAATACCGTTTTGAATCACAAGAGTAATACTCTGATTGTCTTCTTGTTTTTCTTGAAATGGAATTCGTTTGGATGACAGAAACTGGCGAAGATCTTCGAGACGAGTGGATGCCGATTCTCCAGCATTTGTTGGAATGGTTGTCGAAGGTTGAAATGGATCTTTGAACGATTGAAGAGATGAACTACGATCGAGAACTTTCAATTGAATGATATCTGGTCGAAGAACGATATGAACACGATTTGATGTGTCATCAATGAGAACGATACTGAAAAAGTCAAAACTCATCTAATTTAAAATGAAAACTCATTTGAATTCGAACCTTTGTGTCAATGGATCAATCGTGTACACTCTTCCTGAATAATTTCGTTGTCCATGACATTCAATTTGTACGCGAACATTAATCAATGTTGCATAAGTGTCAACATCAAAATGAAATCCTTCATGTAATAAATCATCCATTGAGAAAATCTACAAATAATAATGTATGTTCTTGTGTGTGTACGTTTTTTTTTCTTTTGATGTTTGAATGTCAATCAATAAACGTTCTTTTATTGTCGAAAGACCAAAGACTTTCTTCTCATCAGTAAAAAACATAAATGAGAGATTAAAAAAAAGAAAGAATAGAAGAAATCGAAATCTTTTATCTTCTGCTTGTCATCAATGATATTTTACTGATGAGTAGATTTTATTGATAAAATTTTAAGCATTTTTATTTGCTTTTCTTTGATTTCGTTGATTTCTTTTGTGCGACTGGATCGGGTTCATCTTCAAAATCTTCATCACCATCATCTTCGACTGCTTCCACATTGTCAAGAGCTGTTGCACCTGATGCGCCTGTACCTTTCTTCTTCTTCTTTTTGTTTTTCTTCTTTTGTGTTGAACTTGTAAGCAATTGTTTGATATCACTATCGGTTATTTTATACTCCGATTCATATAAATCTAAATCAATTGGTAAACCGGTGATTTTCATTTGTCCACTGGGCATTAATAGAAGTGTGAATTTAAATTCGGCAACAAATTCTCCTTCTTTTTCTTGATAAACTGGATATGGTTCAACAAGATCATGTTTTGCACATTCAATAACACCCATACGTGCGCGTTTTTCATCTTCGAAATGTCTTAATGTAAATAGCATCAATGAAAAACGTTTCTCGACTTCCGATAAAAATGCACGAGATGATTTCATACGTAATTGATAAATAAAATCTTTCTTCTTGTAAACTGTTGTACGAATATCTGTTTCTCGTGGTNGATGAAGAGTAATACCTTAATTGTTTCTACTTGTCGATTGACGATGTCTTTTAATAAAGGTAAATCATCACGACGAAATGTTGTTACTTCACCATCGGGAAAAGCACTTGCAAATCTGAAACGAAATACAATTGAGTAACTCTGACGATATCAATGGAATTTTTCAACCTTCCCGCTCGACCAGCAATTTGCAGTGCTTGTGAAGTTGTTACAGTATCTTTTTCTTTCTCTCCTTGTTCATTCAATTGCGGTTTCATCAGACTATAGAAGATAATTCGTTTTATACTCCTACAAATATTCAGCATAGATCAATAAGGATGCAAAGAACAGGCAACATACAAATTCAAACCCATTCCAATCGCATCAGTCGCCACCATTATTTTACACGAATCGTTGGGATCGTTAAACCGTTGAGCTTGTAATAACTTTGTGCCTGGCGGTAATGAACCATAGATAACTGCTACTTCGTGTCCACGTCGTTCTAATTCACGTGTTATGTGAAAAATATCATTTTTACTGAAGCAGACAAAACAGTCGCCAGGTTTGACATTATCGAATGTTTCTAAATAAATACTGAAAAGCGTAAGTTAAGCCACAAAGTTCTCTTTCTCTCCTAATCATCTTCATATCAATTCATAACTCAAATACAATTTGTGAATAGATTACCTAGTGCTCTCTCTTGATAATTTAATTTTGTTAATCGTTTATATTCTCGAATTTCCACTTCATCACCTGTTGTTACCATTAATTCTTGAATAAGTCGTATTGTTGAACCTTCACCACATAGATGGATTTCTTTGGCTTGAATGCCAAGCAATGCTCGAGTCCATGCCCAACCACGCTGTGGATCACGCATCATTTGAATTTCATCAATAACTGCTACATCATCTATTTACACAAAATCTTCAATTAATCTTCATATCGTTCGTCGATCTGTCACTTACAAACTGTCGTTAAATTCGTCATTTCAACTGTACATGCAACATGATTAGCTGCTTTGCCTTCTGGATCAGCATACCGTCGTTCTTCGCCCGTTACTAGATCACATTTTGTGCCCTATGTTGAAAAGTCACTTTCAAAGACAAGATGCATCAATCTGCTCTCACAGCTGCATTCGTTTTATAGAAAACTTCTGATGCCAATAGTTTTAATGGTCCACAGTAGACTCCGCTTTCACTATTCATAAACCGTTGAAGTGCATGATAAGTCTAAACGAAATTTTCGAACAATGTATTTATCATTCGTCAATCTTACTTTTCCGCTATTTGTTGGACCAGCATGGAAAATCACTTTCCTTTGAATAGCTCGAGCATCTGGATACCAATTCGCTGGATCTCGAAGGTCACTGATTTTCTTTAGATCATCCATACATGTCAAATGTGGAAACATTTCTCGTGCATGTCGGAGAAAATAGGGGAAGATATCCGTTGCATGACCTATACAAACATGACGCATTGATTCTGCAAAGATAAGCAAGTTCTTACCAGATCCAGAGATGATATCGCTCAACACAATATGTAAATCTACAGGTAAAACTGTTGACTGAATACAAAACTTTCTAAAACTAACATATGCATCTTGAAATAATCGAATATCAAGACCTTGATCAGCAGCTAATTTTTTGATTTCATCACGACGATAAAAGTCGGTTATCACACGAAGAAGTGAGTTTCGATCCAGCGTTTTTCCACCAGTTAACTCTTGGCCAATATTTGCATCTACATTGTTTGTTGACGATGGTGTATCAAGTTTGTCAGTGGATACGATTGGTTTGACATCAACTGCTTGAAAAAGTCGACGTAAATTGTCTGTCTGATTTACCGGTCGATTTAGATTGTTTCGATGAGATTGAGATGAAGACCGATGTCGTCTATTATTCGAATGAATTGAGATGGAAGATATTTGATGTTTGTAGGCAGCAAAGATGACTGAACGTGAGAATAATCGTTGAGATGATATTGCTAAAAGCATTGTTTTATTCAAAGGGAACATCATCTGAAAATCAATCATTTAGTCAAGAATTGGTTTCAATAAAAATTTCATCCGCGAAAGAACAATTTCGTTCGTTCCAACGATGGTTTGTGATGTATATGGAGCATTTATTTGAACAATACCGTTTTGAATCACAAGAGTGACACTCTGATTGTCTTCTCGTTTTTCTTGAAATGGAATTCGTTTGGATGACAGAAACCGGCGAAGATCTTCGAGACGAGTAGACGCCGATTCGCCGGCATTTGTTGGAATGGACGTCGAAGGTTGAAATGGATCTTTGAACGATTGAAGAGATGAACTACGATCGAGAACTTTCAATTGAATGATATCTGGTCGAAGAACGATATGAACACGATTTGATGTATCATCAATGAGAACGATACTGAAAAAGTCAAAACTCATCTAATTCAAAATGAAAACTCATTTTAATCCGAACCTTTGTGTCAATGGATCAATCGTGTACACTCTTCCTGAATAATTTCGTTGTCCATGACATTCAATTTGTACGCGAACATTAATCAATGTTGCATAAGTGTCAACATCAAAATGAAATCCTTCATGTAATAAATCATCCATTGAGAAAATCTACAAATAATAATGTATGTTCTTGTGTGTGTGTACGTTTTTGTTTTCTTTTGATGTTTGAATGTCAATCAATAAACGTTCTTTTATTGTCGAAAGACTAAAGACTTTCTTCTCATCAGTAAAAAACATAAATGAGAGATTTAAAAAAAAGAAAGAATAGAAGAAATCGAAATCTTTTCTCTTCTGCTTTTCATCAATGATAGTTTACTGATGAGTAGATTTTATTGAGAAAATTTTAAGCGGTTTTATTTGCTTTTCTTTGATTTCGTTGATTTCTTTTGTGCGACTGGATCGGGTTCATCTTCAAAATCTTCATCACCATCATCTTCGACTGCTTCCACATTGTCAAGAGCTGCTGCACCTGATGCGCCTGTGCCTTTCTTCTTCTTCTTTTTGTTTTTCTTCTTTTGTGTTGAACTTGTAAGCAATTGTTTGATATCACTATCGGCTATTTTATACTCCGATTCATATAAATCTAAATCAATTGGTAAACCGGTGATTTTCATTTGTCCACTAGGCATTAATAGAAGTGTGAATTTAAATTCGGCGACAAATTCTCCTTCTTTTTCCTGATAAACTGGATATGGTTCAACAAGATCATGTTTTGCACATTCAATAACACCCATACGTGCGCGTTTTTCATCTTCGAAATGTCTTAATGTAAATGGCATCAATGAAAAACGTTTCTCGACTTCCGATAAAAATGCACGAGATGATTTCATACGTAATTGATAAATAAAATCTTTCTTCTTGTAAACTGTTGTACGAATATCTGTTTCTCGTGGTTTTCCTTCACCGGATGAAACCAAAACATCAACAGCATAGACTTCATGTAATGCAAATTCTTGTTTTTCAATTTCACGACGTTGCATTTCACTTGGATTTTGATAGATTTTCTTTTCACCGTCGATTACACCACGTGTCATTTGATAGGAAATCATACCTTCAACGGGTTTGCAATGATAAGCATTGGCAATACGGTCAATGACTTCAGTCACAGCAGTATTGTTTTCTGTTGGTTTAACTAAACGAAGTGCAGCTTCAGCAGCATAATAAGCAGCAAGAATACAATCAGCACGTCGTCCGGTAACTTTCTTTTCACGTGTTGCACCAACAATAAGTGTATGAGCGACGACAGCGACATATCCATCAATATGGCAACCTAAATCGATTTTAACGACGTCATCGTCTTTTAAGATCATATCTGGATCAGATACTAATGGACTAAAGTGACAAATGTAATTGTTGACGGATAAACATGTTGGAAATNAATCGTACAGATTGTTCTTCCAATTCATCCAATGCTTGTTGTTTAACACTTTTCTTATTGTTTGCATTTGACAAACTCGAGTTTTTGCCATTCGACGTCGAATTCGATTCAAACAATAGACGTTTCGCTGTCGATTGTGGAACATCATTGCGACTAATTTTAACAGAAAATATGGCATGTGATCTTGATGAACGTTGATTCGCATTTGTTGATGCTACTGATCGCTGTTGATTTCCTAAATTCAATACATTTTGAAAGTCTTCTTTTGTTTTCACTTGAATATATTTAAGATCTGGCACATATGGTCCAAGTAGTGGATGTTCGCGAATTTCTAATGTTCGTGTCGAGTTACACGCAAATTTGTTCAGAATATGTGTACGAGCGTTTTTGGAAAATGATGATGATTTCGTTGTTGAGGGTTCAGTTGAAACTGCAGGTGTAGCAAGCAGATCTGTGACTTTTTCGTTATAAATCTCCAGAAAACTTAATTCAAATTTCAAATGATGATTGCCATTCATTGTGATTAAATGATCAATACTCAAGGAAAGAATTCCTTCTTCATTGGACGACCCAAAGATTGAATGAGACTTTCCTATAAGAAACACAATGCTCATGTTTTTATTGGATAACATATGATTCACCTGATGCTGTTTGGCCATAGGCTAAGACTGTCGTATTATAACCTTGTAAAGAAGCAAGTACTGCTGATCGAATCATTCCATCATAAACATTTTTCTAGATCAGAAGAAAAAAGAAGAAGAGTTTTCTCAAATAAATTTTTGTATGAAATCAGACATTATTAGCAGATGAGTCAAAACAATTGGTAAATTTGAATATTTGTGGTCGACCATTCTGTGTGCAGATAACATTTGTTTCGAAGATTTGAACAGCTGGTGTATCATCAATAGCAGATTCTCTTCAAAACGGAAATCGATATGAAGAGTTTGTTCATCATCTTTCAAATTCTTACCGATCGAGAAATGGACGAAGTCGAATACCAGTAATAATTGGATCACCTTTGATCGCTTTCTTTCCAGGTGTGCGGGGTGATGACGAGGAGAGAATACTTGATGAACATGTCAAGTGTTCGTCTACACAAAAATTAATAGTGTGAAATGAAAAATCTTGAAGGAAAACATGGCATACGAGTAGAAAGAGTCGATTTTCTTAACTGATTTAAACGACGAGCCATAGGTGAAATGAAGCTGTTCTATAAGTAATGACGACCAATACTGTTTGTAAAGACAGTAAGGGGAAACAACACACAGAAACGAACGACAATATTCGTTTGTTTCGTTCCATATATATCTATCCACGATTCCGAAAAGACATAAGATAGATGGCGATTGTTGTCAAATCGAATAGCTAAAATGGCACATTAGAGAATAATAGTTGGTTTCTCCATTGATTTAAATGTATACGACTTGAAATATAAAGTGATTGATAACGATCTAAATATCTATATCAAGCTCAGTGCAAAAGAGAGGAAGAAAGGCAATGCTAGTTGTTCTGTCCGCATTGTGCCATTTTCGCAGAAAACATTACGAGAATCGCCATTAATCAAGATAATTTGGGAACCGCCAACAATGCTAGTATCAATCGAACTAAATGAAAGATTGAAAATATCGATAAATCGTTGTCGATAAGGTAATATTAACGGAATAGTAATTGAAAAAGTCAATGTCTGGTCTGTTAGTTTCCTCGAGCAGTGATTTGCTCGAAACTTTTTCGTCCTTCTCTGTACGCCTTGCAAGTTTCACATCGTCCCTCATCCCAACATCATTCAGTGAAAAGTTCTCGATCCTGGTTTACTTTCTCAATCCTTTAACGATCCGTTTCTACCGTCGACTTCTATTCCAACAAGTGCTGCTGAATCGGTTTCCACTCGTCTCGAAGATTCTCGCCTGTTTCTGTCATCCAAACGAATTTCATCTCAAGAAAAATGAGAAGACAGCCAATATGTCACTCGTGTAATTCAAACTGCAATTTTTCAAATAAATGCTCTACACACATCACAGAGAATCGTCGGAACAAACGAAATCGTTCCTTCATGAATGAAGGTTTTCCTGAAACCGATTCTTAACTACATGATCGATTTTCAGATGATGATTTCTTTCAATAAACCATGCTTTTAGCAGTATCATCTCAAAGATTGTTTTCACATTCAGCAGTCCTTGTTGGATGCCAAAAGAAAATATCTCTTGTCTCTTTTCAAAGGTTTCGTGAATGTTTGTTATGATATTGATGTCGAACAGAGCACACGAAGACATTTCAAACGCAGCTGTCTATCAAAACCATGCAACCAACCCACAACCATCTTTTTCAACAGAAATATATGGCTCTCGTTCCAATGATGCAAGAAGAATGCGTTTTCGTAGTTGTTTAATGAACAGCCAGTGTCTTTTATATGCTGAGATCTTGTCATATGGATCCGGATATTTGTCCCTGCGAAAGCAAAATGAGAAATCCGAGAGTAGCAAGGCTCTCTCTGCAATAATTTGAGAACTTGTGTGATCTGGAGGAATCCGCATATCATATAAAAGTATACGTAAAGATTTCAATAATGGTAAAGTTGAAAGTGCACGTAGAATAGTCCAATCATCAGTTGCAAAATGAAGACATTCGTGATGAAGAACGATTTGAATAGTTCGAACATTGAATGGAAGAGAATTGGAACGTAATGAATCTAAACTATCAATAAGATTGAGATGAGAAACATTGGGTAAATTCATTGACACGTGTCTGTTGCATCGGAATAATTGAAGCTCCACTATCTTATTTGGAAATATCACGTTAGACAGGAGTGTTGAGCATGATGGAAGATTATCTGACATATCCAACTTAGTCAAACGAGAAGAATAGTTTTTACCCATTGTAGGAGACATAAAGACTTCTACTTCACTGATACATCTATCTGGAACACATAATTGAAAAAACTTATCAAAAACCCATGGTAAAGTATAGAAGAGATGTTGCCGAAACTTAGGTGTTTCTATCTGAAAGAAAAAAAGCATATGAATGAATACTTTAGCACCAAAGTAATCCGAATGAAGCTTTACATAACGAACGTCTGGAGTTATGAACGGTTGATCATCAGGCCAAGGACCACTCATGAATGTTACACTGACTATTTCCCGAGGATGAGATTGACTGCCACGCGGTACATGATTCAAAAGCACTGCGTGGGATTCCCGACTTGGAGCGACGATAATAAATGAATAATGAACATCAATGTGACGAAAGTCTGTAAAAAGTGCTGAATTTTCCATTTCAATCAGATCAATATAATTAATCACCAGAGCAAAACTCATTCGTCTCAAAGCGGGCATAACTTTTGCAGATGTCAGCCGATCAATGAATGACCATTCATAATTGGATTGCCACTCGAATGACTTAGCAAAGGTAAATGTATGTAAAGTCTTCATTCGGGATAAATGAGATACAGCATCCATACTACTTTCAATATCGCAGTTCCTTGCTAATGTAATGTGTAATTGTTCTAAAGTGTGTGACAACGGGTCAGTTAACATGAGATTTATCAAATCACAGATAAAATGTAATGCAACAGTCAAATGAGTTAATGGAAGTTGTATCGTTTTAAAAGACCATGTGTGTAAGAAAAAAGATGATTCCATTCCCAAGTTAAGTGAACGAAGAGCAAACATATTATTAAGAATTTCACTGATAAATTTATATAAATTCCATGATGGATAACACAATCTTCTACTCAAGCCATCCTTAATGAAACAAAAGAGAAATATTAACAGTTAAAAAAATGAAAATGCTCTTTTTCTTCGTTTAGATTAGTTATCGGAGACGAATCGTCCACTAAATATTCGCTTTTTCTGCCGAATTCAACTTTATATAGAAAAGTTCAAAAAAGATTTGCTCATCGAACGTTTTCTTTTACACATTGATCATCTATAGGACTTCAATAACGGATCATCAACTGTTGTCTTTAGATAGTCAAACTATTCTCTCGTGCATCAAGCACGTTGAAATCTATCTCTAGTGTCTTCTATTCTTTTCTCTTATACTCGTTTGAAATTATTAATTAGACATAGCTGTTTTGAGTCATACTTACAGTTTTAAAATACCTGCTTGATTCAACTGTTAAGTGAGATAATGTACTCGCATGTCGATGTGCGAAACTGAAAACATCACGGAAGTTTCGTACACCTTTGACTTTCAAGATTCTTAATCTTGGTAAATAAGGCCAACATCTTATCTGAAGAAGTGATGCATGAACATCAATGGTAAGTGACTGAATTTCATCGAATCGAAGTGATGATAGAAGTGCTTTGAACTGTTGATATCGTGTGGATGATAAATTGACATGATAATAGAAACCTTGTTCACTCAATAAACTTGTTAGACGAGCGTTGAGATTCGAGAATGCCCATAAAGCATCCAAGCAGGATAAATAGGACAAGATTTCCAGTAAGGGCAAGTCTGGCAAGTGATCGAAGAGAGTAATCATATTATGGCGAGATGGACGAGAACGAGCAGCGTAGTGCCATTTTTATGCAGTATGTCCATTCATACATTGCAGACGTCCGCCTTGTCAATGTCATCTTTGTCATGGTTCATATCAGACGAAAAGAATTGTTCAACACATTTCTCTCGTTTATTGCATGTTCTCGTCGTTATACATCACTTTATCAATTGACAATTAGGATGCAAACTGGTGAGAAATATTCTACATAAGAAAGTTTGAGTGTTGATATGGATGATCCATATCTAACACATCTTTTCCTACTAACATATTGAGTTCGAAGAAGACATTTCTTTTCCATTTTACATGCCGCACTACTCATTTCAATACAACGAGCACTCATGATTGTTATGAAATCAAATCAACTCAAGATTCTTCTTGAGACGTTTTACGTAGTGAAAAGCATATTTTTTTCAAGAGTTATTCTCAATAAAACAAAGATTTGTAAATATATTGATTGAATTCAGATGAATAGTAGTTAGATCGTGTGTTCATGTGCACATAAACAAAGCGAAGGAAAACGTGTAAAGATGTTCAGCATGCGTTTACCTCTTGTTCTCTCGTTTTTCTCAGCAAACGAAAAAAATTAGAACATCAATACTCTGCTTATCGGAAAAAATAGTAGTTGCTTTGTTTTTTTTAAAATTTAATCTACGTTTTGTGTTCGTGTTAGTTGAGGTAGAGAAGTAATGTTGGTATTTGCCAATATTTATCAAGATTTACTATAGTATCTGGTATTTTTTATAATTTTGATTCTTGCCGTAATCAAACTATTAGTAAAAATTAAAAACATGCTTCGATTCGGAATGATTGTGAATTAAGACAATTGAAATCAAACTATTCCTTAATTCTTGCTTCTCGCTCATTTTCGATAAGTATGAATTTTGACAATAATTCCCTCTACTGAAAGGAGGGTTATGCGTCGAGCAGGTATTACAAAAAAACGAGTTGATGTTGGTTTGTTGGTTTGTTGGTTCGTTGGTTCGTTCTTTCACATCACTGTTCGATAGTGACTATTCAGTGACCCTCAGTGGAGAACGAAGTTTGACCGGAGGGTAATCGAGGTCGAGGAATCCGAATCCGCTGTTAGATTTCTGAAATTCCAATTAGCTAATTAGCTAATTGCTAATTAATTAATGAAATTTTTTTGTTGTCGAGTAAGGGTTGACCGAAGGGTAATCGAGGTCGAGGAATCCGAATCCGCTGTTAGATTTCTGAAATTCCAATTAGCTAATTAGCTAATTGCTAATTAATTAATGAAATTTTTTTGTTGTCGAGTAAGGGTTGACCGAAGGGTAATCGGGGTCGAGGAACTCGAATCCGAGGTTAGTTTTTTCATGAACACTTTCTAACCCGTTTTTTGCGACAAAGGATCAATTTTTTAGACGATAATGTTTTAAGCGGCAATATGTAGAGCAAAATGTAATAGCTGACTGACGTCCGATCGCTGGATCTCCATAATCATAAGCATATTAATGAGATCACACACTTTTAGAAACAGCTATACTATACGGATATCGTCTGATGCCAGTCATCTAAAATAATGTTTCGCTTGTCAGGTGTTGTCTTCGAGAGTTACAGTAGCATAAAGAGGGTGACTTTTAAAGAGGGAATAGAAGAGAATGAATGGACTACTTTCAAAAGTGGCTGTAGACTAAATGGAAGAGTGAAAATGTACATGTAACGGCTAGCCGCGAGTGGCCGACCGGAGGGAGGCCGACGAGCGACTAGTCGTCGATTTGCAGAATAATATTTTTAAGAACAAACTTTGTGATTTTCATAGAGCTTTAAGATTTCTTGATCAGAAATTAATCGTTGCTCTGCACGAACATAGCTGGCAGCCATTTAAGGTTCCTCGTGGTGCAGTGAAGATTGAAACCTTTTCCAGAGAATCATATAG
The DNA here is from genome assembly GCA_905250025.1 of Adineta ricciae. Lineage (NCBI taxonomy): Eukaryota > Metazoa > Rotifera > Eurotatoria > Adinetida > Adinetidae > Adineta > Adineta ricciae. The sequence continues at coordinate 18,213 of CAJNOJ010000194.1, forward strand.
CTATGTAAAACGTCTAAGTTTTTGATTATGAATTGATTTTCCGAAATGTGCTCATTTGCAGAACGCGTCTTCGTCCGAATGAAGTTAAGATAGTAAAATGAGTACGCATGGGAAGAGCTAGCCGTGCGTGGCCGACCGAAGGGAGGCCGACGAACGACTAGTTGTTTCTTTTGAAAATTAGTTGAAAAGTGAGATTTATAAGACTGTCGCAAAGTGGCCATAATTTTTCTAAGGTATATATATATATATATATGACATCTTTTCGAGCTTCAAGAAAAAACTATGTAGATCATCGACATATTCAACTAAAAATGATAATAAAAGATATACTGTAGGTCATGAAGTTACGAAGAATTTCGGCAACTTTGCTAGAGACGGACTCAACAAGAACGAGGTACTTTTTAATATGAAAATATCATTAAACACTTATTGGGTACCGACGGCTAGCCGTGAGTGGTCGACCGGAGAGAGGCCGACAAACGACTAGGCGTTATAATTTCAGAAGATTTCAGGAATCGAAATTGTTCTAAGTAAAACATTCTGACAAACTATTAAATGATCAGATCGTTCAACTGAAAAAACTTTTTGCTCTCTTTGGACGAATAGTAGCGCTCTGATACTATCCTTTCAGTAGAGGGTTTAGCGGCTATTAGGCCGCGTTACTTGTGTATAGTAATCAGGACTCGACATTAGCGATCGCATATTTTTCTTGCGTATATCCCACTCAACGAAATGATTTATATTGAAAAATCAATGATGATTGAGTTGACTAGTAATGAAATCTTTTTTCTATCTTGATGTGCTAAGATCCATCATTCCGACGAACGAAACCGGTTGTTTGCGACGACAGATCCCTTTTATTTTTGGTCGATTTCGTTATCCTCCAATGATTTCTTAACTGTACGATTTCAGTCCAGTTTTTTCCGAAAAAGTCCTTTCAAACGACTACCCTTACTGTACTTGTAGACTATGAAAAGGTCTTTTCAATCTAGTCTGATACTCAGGCATTCGCGTCGAATTGCACTAACTCAATATGTTTGAAAACTCATTGAAAATGGTCTGCAACTGTGATTATGCATAAACTATGAATAAACTATGATGTATTGCTACCGGTCTGAGGAGAATTTAAGATAAGCTGTTTTCTCCCATAAACATTTTTCTCAAGTTGGATCGATGAGATTTATTGAAAGTTTTTCGTCGAGAATCGATTAACCCAAGCTAGAAGTAGAAATTTCCGAATCATTGACTAAGCAAAAATCGACTACACCTCTTCACCGAAATATTTATCGATAAATATAGTACAACTTTTTTTTATTTTGGTCATCAATGCAATTCCGCAATTAACCCACAACATTTAATATAGAAATGACTTCATTACATGCGTGTTTAATTCGTATAGGTGGTTTCATAATAAAGAGGAGGGACACGGTTGATTTCGTTTTCTTCTTCGATCGCCTTCGTAGGTATGTTTTGACTTAACTGTAAACATAGTTATGCAATACCATGTGAGAAAAATTAATATAATGACACCTTTAAAGATAAAATCCGTTTTAATAATCAAAATTTATGAGAGATAAATTCCCATTCTGTCGAAGTAAGTCGAGAGATGCTCTCACTACTTTAAATATTCCCTATATGCCATCATGATTGTATTATTTTTCTGATTTATCTGATATTGATCAACCAATTTTGGGAGAAAAAGCCCACACGTGAGTCAGGAGAAATGCGTCTTAGCTTTATTGATCTGTATGAGAGTCAACTATAAATATCTTCGTTGACAATCACTCAATTATACTGAAATCTATCTATTGACAATGTTGTTATTTCGGGATTTTGTGCACAAACTCACTTCTTATGAAGATGACTGCACTGGTGCAGTAAAAGGAAATCCAAAAGTTGTTGAAGTTCGTTTAGGACTTCGTACAATGAATTACGCTTGTTTAGGAGCTCGACATTGGTCTGTTTTACTAAAACTCAGTAATGATCAATGGGCTTGTATTCAATTCCACATAACAGGTATGATAACTGCGGATATATTTGATTGTGAAGAAGATGCCGTTCTTTATACAAGTCCAAGAGCTTATCACAAGGTGCGAACATCAATTTATGGTTCTACTACTCAGTCGCTTTATTGGTCAGATGTTGTTAATTGGATAGAAATGGAACAAGGCAAACATTATATGTTAGGATTTCGAGATTGTCAAAACTTTGCTCGTAAAATGGTTCGATGGTTAACTGGTAGACGTATCGGAGTATGGCCAACCGAAAATGGAAAAATATTCTATCCAGAAACATTTGACGAAGATGAAAAGTTACTGGTGATTCTTGATAGAATAGTCCTAATGGTCGTCCCTGTAAAAGAGATGATCAAAGATGGGAAACAGTCAGCGAGTGCGCTTCATACGATGGTTCCTCTGGTCGTTCCTGAAAAACAGATGCTTCGAGGCTAAGACAAGTGAACTGTCATATTGGAATTGTGTTATTTGCAATATTTTCAGATAAATAAATATTTTTCGGTATCCTAATCTTTCTTTTTTTGAATGTATATTAAACGCATTCCGTGACGGTTTCTTGGTGTTCAGCTAATCGCCACTTGAGAATGTACAGAAGCTGCAATTTGGTTAACATAAATTAGGACAAAACATACACTTTCACTTAATAAAATACATAATCCTATTCGTATTACAACGTTCTCTTACTATAGTTATCTATCATTGAATTCTTATAAATATCTCAATCGAATTTATCCAAAGCATCTAACCATGATGATGAACTTTTTCTCACATCGATGCTGTTTCTATTTTCCATACTGCTTTATTTCATGTTTACCTGCAACAAATTTGTTTTTCTTCGTATAATATTTTTCTAATTAAATATCCTCACGCTGACTTCCGTCGTGATTCGTCTGTTCAGTTCTATGTGAATTAATGAATGGTTGAACTAATCCAGTCCATAGTTTATACTCCATCCAGCGCCATCTGTACATTTATTTAAGGTTGTTGAAAATTACTTTAAAAAATCTGAAATATTCTCGAGAAAAGACAATAAAAAACTTTCCATTGAAAAAAATAATATAAATGTACATTTTAACAGTTGTAAACAAAATAAGCAAAAGATAGAACAGAACAAATACCTGACTGATGGGAACAGAGAAGAAGAAAAAAATAAATAACATAGCATGTGATTTCGCTCATGATTGAAACAAATCTGATGGTTCTATTGACAAGAATAGTCATTTTGTGTATTGGGTACAATAAACTATTTTTTTTTCATTTCTAGATTCTAATCTTATCGAATATCATTTGCTCGCGCGGAAAGCGCGTGGGCATTGAATATATTCCAAACAAAACAATGTGATTATTTACGAAGTCTGACTAGAGCACAATCGCAATTGATCTTGTTCATGCAGAGGTAAAACCAATATTGAAAAAGAAAAGAAGAAATTCTCAAATAATGTATTGTTTTTTCAGTCATTATTATTCTTTTCATTTCAATGTCTGCTATACGTACATTTTTCAAACGTACTGTTGGTCAAACCTCACCAGATAATAATCATTTAAATCCTGCATCTCCAGCAGATTCACCAAGTGATACATCAACAACAACAACAAATGGACATGTACATAAATCAACTAATGATAGTTCGAATAATTCATCAGCAACAGGAGTATTAGTCAATCATAATGATGATTCATTAAAGGATCCTTTATTAAACAATTCATCGATAAATCGTCCACGACGATTCATATTTGGTTTGATTCATCATTCAGCAAAGACGGATACACAATTGGAACAAGTTTCAGATGAAGATATTTGCTTACTCGACAAAAAGCTACCCAAAGAATTAGTTTTAAGGTAAAGACTCCGAGATGTGTCAACGTAATTCTTCCAGGAAACAAATGTGTGATGTGCAAAGAACTTTTCATGTCCAGGACTTAATTAAATAGAATATTTGTGATAGTGACTGGATGACTTGTTAAAAAATGAAACCGGAAATGATTTTCCTGTACTTCCGAGTACCAGAAGTAGTACAATAGATGTTCTTTTCAATGACAGGACGAGTTCCATTCTCATCTGAATGTTACCTTTATTTTTAGAATTTTTTCCTTTCTCGATTATCAATCGCTCTGCCGATGTGCACAAGTTTCCAAGGTGATTCAAAATTGTGCTCTTCTGTCATGACCGTTCTCTATCGTTTGTTTTAGTATTGGAATACATTGGCATTAGATGGTTCCAATTGGCAAAGTATTAATTTAAAAAACTTTCAACGTGATATTGATGTATGAACAGAACTCTTTCTTTTATTTCATTGTGAAATTATCTGGTTTTCAGGGAACTGTTTTGGAAAATCTAAGTAAACGCTGCGGGAAATTTCTCAAAAGATTAAACATTGAAAATTGTAAATTTATAACGGATCATAACATGCGGTATATAACACATCTCTCTCGTCAAACTTCACAAATCGTTTTCGTTTATCTAGAATTCTTGCAAATAATTGTCCCAACTTAGAACGATTGATTATGAAACATTGCGACAAGTTATCCAATACGTAAGTGAATCTCTTTGAAGAAGCTCGATAACGATATTTGTTTTTATTTAGTACATTATTCTACTTGAGTAAACATTGTTCTTATTTAACATCGATTAATATTTCATCATGCTCACATATTGATGATCATGGAGTGAAGATGATCAGGTACGATTGGAAAACATCGTTTTGTGTGAAGAGTATTCTTTTCCTTATGTTTTAGTTCGAATTGTTCACATTTGGAGTGTTGGGATATTTCATGGTGTATGGCTATTACGGAAAATGGCATTCGGACTCTTGTGGAATCGTGTTCGAAATTAACAACGTTCAAAGCTGAAGGATGTACACACGTATGAAAGAAGAAATTCTCTTCGAGAAAGAAATTCTTATGAAAAACTTTCTTTAGATGACAAATAATGCAGCGGTTTACTTGGGAAAAAATTGTTCAGGTTTATTATTTCTTGATTTGAATCGATGTTCTGTAAGTAGAAAGATCTTGTTGATAGTTTCACTTGGTCTTTCTTGTCTTCTTCTAGTCCTTGACTGATGATGGACTTACTATTCTCTCACAACATTGTCCTTTACTTGAAACATTAATCATCGCTAATTGTACGAGTTTAACCGATCAAACATTAATAGCTTTGGGCAAATATTGTCATCAGCTGAAGTAGGGAACTATCTTTCGAATAGAAAAACGAAACTTTTCGTTCATTTTAAAGAAAACTGGATGCAACTCTATGTTCACAATTTACCGATGCAGGATTTTTAGCAATGGCTCAAGTAAGATTTCTGCTCGATTCACAAGACTTTTCATGAATTAATGTATTTCAGGGATGTCATTTACTGCAACGAATTGATCTTGAAGATTGCACGGCTGTAAGAATTTGAAATACAGTCGCATTGATAAAGAATGATTTTCTAGATCACCGATGAAACATTAAGACATTTGGCTGATAATTGTCCTAATATTCGCATTTTAGTATGTTATTTCAAAGAGATTGTACTTGTTTTTCGATTATATTTTTGTGATAGACACTTTCTCGATGTGAACAAATAACCGATGAAGGTGTCCGTTACATTGGTTCGAGTGTTAGCGCTCAAGAAAATCTTCGAATACTTGAATTGGACAATTGTCCATCTATCACAGATGCATCAATAGACCAGTTATTGACTTGTCAAAATCTCCGACGTTTAGATATTTTCGATTGTCAACAGATTAGTAAGAATGCAGTCAAAAGGATTCAGGTAATTTCTATTGATTTATATCTTTTTCTAATTCAAACGAGAATTTTCATTTAGATACGTTATCCCGATTTAAATATCCATGCTTATTTCGCTCCTCGAACTCCCACACCTCTTATCCATCCATCTACATCGTGTACAATTTGTTGTTGTTGCTGTTGTGCATCACGTTCATTTTGTGTCCCTTCATGTTGTACAATCACATAAATCCGTTCCTGTATATTGATTTATTCTTCTTTCAAACAAAGTTTTTGGCGTATTGATTCGGCAATTGTATTCTTTGTATATATTTATTTATACGAAAAAAAAAGATCCACATTATAAACAATTCTTTCAACAATCAGTTTTCCTTTTTCAAAATATTATTATAATCTTTACTTGTTCTATGAAGTATTCTCTCTTCTTTATCATGTCAGTTGTTTTCTTTTTGCGTAAGCGTTTTACAAAAACAGTCGTTTTCTTCGCTTTTTCTTTTGTTTTGTTCTGATGAAACAAGTCATAATAAATGAACTTACATAGACATACTCAAAGTAACGGTGTGGTCAATGAATAACTGGTAGTATCAAACTAATTAGTCATTATCAGTCATCGATACAAGAACTTTTATTAATGTTCGCTTTCACATAGCCAATGAAAAGGCAAAGGCACTGAAAGATCGTATTTCTGCTGAACATGCACTTCACGAAAATTCGTAGTTTTTGTTCATGATCTATCTAGTTTTATCACGTGTGAAATTCATAGTGCTGCGATGGTATTGAGATAATTTTACAATTACATATTTACTCAAGTGAATATCGCATTATAGATGGAATAAGTATTGGTATTATAATCGAAAGAAAAGAAATTTATTGAATGTGAATAACAAATATGCATGAGAATCCTGTCTGTCATATGAAATTGAGTCCGATAAAAGCAACAAGGTGTGAGTTGATGAATAAAGAGTAGATGATTTATTTTGACATTGGATAAAGATTTTCGTATTTTGAAGTTGAAAAGTTATGATAGATCGGTTCTATAGAAATAATCACAATTATTAATTGAGGAAAAGAAAAGATGAGAAATTTATCATACCATTTAAAACAGGAGAAGATACAGCGGAACTTATGTCTTTTCCATATGGATCACATCGCACTATACCTAATGAACGCATTTGTTTTTCTATTCGAACCGATGGATTAGCATATTGAATGATAACATTGTTTGGAAGTTGTTGATCAAATGTTGGTGGCATGTCATCGTTGGCGGGTAAAGCCTTTTCATAAATAACCTGCCGTTTTTGTTGTTTATATGGAAGCCAACGTTCAACTATAATATCAGGTGGCTTAGCAGGCATTGGTGGTAAGCGTTCGATAATAACACGACGTGATGTTTGCTGTTGAACAGGTGATACTCGTTTGTAAATAATCTAAATTTATCTTTTGAATTATCCAGTAAAAGACATGTTTTCATTTACTTTTGGTGTTGTATAAGATGGTGGAGTTGGTGGACGCTCTCGAATTATTATAGGCGGTGGTGTGGCTGGTGCTGGTGGTCGTTGTCGAATAATAACTGAAAAAAGATGTTTAACTAGGCAATTTTTTCAAATTGAATTCGTCATCTAACTTGGTGGTAATGGTGATGGGTCGCGAGTTCGAACTTCTCGAATAATTAACGGCGCTGGTGGAGGTGGAGTGGGTGGACATAGATATCGAACAGCAATTTGTTGTTTATAAACAATTGGTTGATGGTTTGGATCTACTGTTTTACGAATAATCTGAGGTGAAGGATCATAATTAATGGGATATTGCGTCAATTGATGTTCACGAATGACAATACTTGGTCGACGAACACGTGGCACACGCTCTGGTTCATCTTTTTCTATATGAATGCCGTGATATTTGTTCATTTAGTGTTAAATTTTCTTACCTGCTGATGGTTCTCGATCGATTTGAGTTCGTTGCTCGGCAAGATTTTCATATGTCTTCGATCCTGAAACTGTTTTCAACATTATTGATTCGCCCTTTTGAACACAAAAACTCATATCATGTTCTGCTCCTTCTTCGTTCGACATTTGTTTTCGGTCAACTATTTCTCTCATTATGACCTTCTTCTCGTATACTCATGGTCAACAAAACCAGTCAACCATATCTTTTCCTTTCATTTACATCTTCAACATTCTCTTTCTCTTCTGCTTTCATCTTCTCACACATATTTAACGAAACTAAAATCACTCAACAACTTATCAATTATTAAATTCATTTCATGAAACATACCAAGACATTGTCGTCACGTGTGTGTGATTTTGATGTCATACGAAGAATAGATTTTCGTTAGAGAGAACAGAAATTTGTCACGAAATATATTGAAAAGAGAGGTGTTATAGAATGACTATTCATCATGCAATGCTCTCGTTCGTCATCGAATTATCTTGATGCAAATGTTCCAGAATCGAGATGTGACTACATTTGAGTAGATAGTCGTGCAGCTTTTCAAACATAATTTTATCGTTATATATAAAGTTGATCTTTGCAGAAAATAATCTTTTTAACACACCGCATACCAGTGACGTGAACCGGATTTACCTGACTAATTGTTTGTTCTCTGAATAAATTTATTAACAAGATGAAAGTTAATGAGGAGTTACATATACACATCAAGAAGATTGTTCTTGATGATTTGGCATTGAGTAATGATGGCCCAACGATACTCGATCTTCCCAAGTTATAACTGTACCTCTATTGCGTGAATCTCTTAACAGCAAGAGGACTTATATCAAGTTTACTGACACTGAGGAAGAATTTTGTTATGAAATATTTTTGTAAAAAGAAACCTTTTTCTTTTGACACATAAAGTCTTCATGTAATTGGATTCACTTTCTATACAATAAACATGTTATTATTCTCATATACCGCTTCTTCATGTGAGTTTTAAAAAAATGTCTCATTTTGATTGATTGATTGAAAAGATATAATCTGTGTACTCTCTTTTCTGAATACAAAGAAAATAAGTATTCAGAATGACGCCTTCTTTCATCATAAAACAATCATCTAAACGAGCACTTTCAGAATCGCAATCCTATATCAGGTATTTTCGTTCTAATCTATGCAAAAATCATATTCGTTATCTGATGATCTACATAAACGAAATAGAACAAAACCATTGAATTTATTTCAGTATATTTTTCAACAAGAGAATAAAGCAAATATGAAACAGATGAATTAGCTAAAATCATGATTTGATGTTGTCTTCTCTTCTGAAATATCGATTCAGATTGATATTCAATTGTTTTACCTCGTTATTCAATGATGCGAATAAAAACATTTTTGTTGTTTGACCTGTTCCCCATGCACATACACCGTCCTTACGAACCAAAAGAACGCACTTTGCTACTATAAATACATATTTCAATGTACGTCTATATTCACAAAATCAATGGCTAACAGTCGTGGTATTGAAGCTCTTAAAGGTACATGGAGTTATGTATGTTTAATCATTAAAGTCTCATTTAAAACATTGAATTTCCAATGATTTCGTTTTGCTTCAGAGTAGTAATGACAATTTCGATGCTTTTCTCAAAGAATTCGGTGTAAACAAAGTATTACGTACGTTAGCAAAAACGGTGAAACCTCGTGTTATAATCAGTGAGAAAGATGGCAAATGGGGATATCGCTCCGAATCAACTTTGAACACGACAGCAATTGAATTTACACCAGGTGTTGAATTCAAAGATAAAGGACATGATGGAGAAGAATATACAGTAAAATGATTTCTTTATTACTTTCGTTTCATATCTCTCATGTTCTTTATAGTCAACAATTCGATTTGAAAATGGCATATGGGTACAAACAGTTAATTATAAAAATGGTAAACAAGTTTCTGTCGAACGTCTGATTAACAATCAGGATCAATTACAAGTCGTAAGTTCTTTTTTTTGGAGATTTTTGGTTTGCTCAAGATCAATCTATATTCTATTCATAGAATCTTCAATGTGGCAATGTTAAAGCTATTGAATATTATAAACGCGCGGCGTGATATACAAATCAAAATTCCGAATAGTTTTTATACTTTATTAATAAATCAGAACTTCAATTTTGATTCTTGTCGTTGATATTTCGAAGATATTTGTACTTGGAGAGTCTAGGTCAAAAAGTGTGAATATCCTCCCATCGAACCCATCGGTCTGGAAATTGTCCGATAATCTAACAAAACATAATTAAATATCCAGAAACTCTTCTGCGTTCTTTTTCTTGCACAAAAACCTTCGATACAGTGTTTTTCAGAACGATTACATCCAGTAAATAACTTTCCTTCGTTTTGTCAATTGTTAATTTAGTATGAAAACCTAAATTGAACTTGGCAGAAAACAGCGAGTTTGTTTTAGTATGTTTTTGTCATATACAGAACATCGCTGAATGTTCCATGAAGCGTTAGATTCGATGATAGTCATAATTAGATAGTTTAAATATATCTTTCTCGATAGTCGATTATCATAAATGTGTTACTACAATCACATTCCGCACGGTAGATTTTCCACGTTATCTAATCTAAAAATCGATTAGAAGAGAAATACATTTTCCTCTCATTTCTATCAATTCGTTCATAAATTCCCATCCGTAGATTCCAATATGTCGCGATAACTGTTTGATAATTTATTTTTCTAATCAAACGAATGTCAATTACAGAAGAAACCTCGTGTTGTGATTTGAGTCAACATTGTTGTGCTTCATCGAATCGTCTAGTTAAGAAGAGTAATAGTCATTGGTTCTATTCTTTTCCCTTCATCGTCGCTGATGAATATAAGCGATAGAGTATTTTCACATGATTAGACTAAACCGATTATTGCGAGTGTAGTTGTAAGTGTGAGTATATGTGCAAAGATATAGTCTTTCTTCACTCGGCAGTTTAGAAACGAATGAACGATAGAAGAAGAAGAAGAATCCAGTTAGATAAGATCGGAGAAGAAAGTGAGTAATTATCTTTTTTTCTTCTTTGGGAAAACAAATCAGAGTTCTTAAATTCATAATCTTCGCACGCGAATACGAATTGATTTCAAGCTTTTTTTTTTTTAAAAAAATCATCTCTGTCATGTTCTTCATTCTCTCCGTTCAAATAGCCTACAAGGCAAAGTCGGTTAAGTGTTACCTTATCGATTCAAGTTGATGAGACGAAAAGAATAGAGTCTGATTGTCGAAATTAGGTTCTTATTATTTGAAACAATAACTTCTTGTGTGCGAATGACTCGTCGAGCACGACTCGACTAGTGCAAAAGTCTTTAGAACATCGAAGAAAATGCAAAGAAGAAAGTTTTCTCGACATTGCGTTCGCTTACTGTTATTATCGGTGACGAAAATTGTTTGAACATCCTTATTTAATCATCATCATCAGTAGCAGCAGCAGCACCATCGTTCTTATCCGAAAGAAAGAATCGTTCGACGTAACAAAAAGAAAAAGAATCTGTCTTGTATGTATTGACTCGTTTCTTTCTTACTTAACTGCTATGATTGCTTTCATATATGTTTTATAAGTTTCTCTTCATCATCAATTGAGGACACAGAAGAAAAAAGAAGACGAAAAGAAAGGTGAGACCCATTTTTGACGTATGAATAAGACAAATATAAATGACAATTGTGATTCTGTCATTCCAATTCTGTTTCTTTCTTTCTTTTTTGATCGATAATTAAAAGGAAAAATTGATGGTGGCTAATGACGAAATTATTCTCCATTCTGTTTATTATTCTTATCTATCTTTTCATCTTTGTATCAACATCTTGCTGTTCAATGTCCAATCTTGGACGACAAGGACAAATCATCAGATCATCAGGAACATTTCTTCGAAAACCTAATGTCACAATTCTGATGATGTTTCCTGATATTGATGATTTCATACCAAATTTAAAATCTTTATTAATTGTTTATGAATATATTGTTCATCGTTATCAAATCTCCAATTGGTTAAATATTAATTTGCAAGTTAAAGATTCAAAATGTTCAATATCTTTAGCACCACATCAACTTGTCACAACAATGCTTTCGACAATTCCTGATGTTGTCTTCGGTCCATTCTGTGGTATGCAAACTATGCGAGATTCATTTCTTATACTAAAAATTCAACTCTTCTTCTATTCAGATTTAGCAGTTGCTCCTGTCGCACGTTTGCTTCATTTTCAGAATATTCCTTTGATCACAATGGGAGCTGTTTCTAATGAATTTACATTACAACGACAAACGATGTATTCCACGCTATTTCGATTCGGATATCGAACAGATGAGCTCGGTAAGAAATTGTTTGTAGAGGTTAGTGATGTCTAATAGGATCTAAAAGAGAATGAGGCAAATCTATTTCTTGATTCGATTTACTTAAAGATTGTCTAAGAATGGAACTTGTGGCCTTTCAATACGATCGGCACTCAGCATCCGGAAAGAAAGAAAAAGAGTTCTCTCTGATTGACTCTTCAGATAGAACGAGAAACTTTCTCTTCTATCTGATTTGATTCATCGTAAGTTATTCAATACGATAATCGATTTCTAGTTTTCGAAGTTAGTTTCAAAAATATGAACTTGAATGATCGAAGAACAAAAAACTCTCTTATTGAATTGACATTTGTCAACAAGATTAATATAATGGAGAGTTGAGAAGTCAATTGAATTCATCCAGTTGATCAAAACAAAACCGAAATCGTTAATGAAATAAAACCGAAGGCAATGAGTACGAGAAAGTTCGAATCGGCCGAAGATCTTTACCTGATAATTTCTCGAACAAATATCTCGATCAATAAAAGACTTGAAGAGAGCACTTCGGCACAATAACTCTCGTTTTTTTTTCTTCATATCCTTTTGTTTCCGTTGAATGAATGACAAAATTCCAAGAAGACTTAACATTTGTTGTTATTTCCGTTATTAGATTCTGAAGATGGAAATCATGTCTATTACGAATCGCTATCGAAAACAACGATTGACGTTATGTCACTCGATTCCTAATAGAATTCGTCTTCACGACTCAACTAAGCAAGAGGACGAACGATACTTGTGAGACATTTTACACAAACGATCAGATGAATTGAAGCGAGAGTAAAATATGAATGATAGACAATTAAATCTCGATATTTTTCAAATGAAGTGACTAATCAGCAATGACATTTGTTTACCTTTGTTTCGTTTCTTTTTTTTTCTTAGGTACATTACTTGTTAAATTATTTCAATATTACAAATGGTCGTTTGTTAAATTTCTTTATGAAGATAATCCAAAGCCTTGGCATGAATGTCAAGTTTTGTTACGACCCATCGCGCATACATTTGCATCGAATCAAATACGTTCGGATAATCGAAAAGTGACAAATCATGATGCAAAAGATGATTTCAAGTCAATCTTTGTTGATTTTATCAGTAATAATGCATCAGGTAAAAGCGAATGTGACACATATCTATTTCCTCTATCCCGAAAACATAAAAGAACAATTAAGATAAATGCTTGCTCGTAGTCCTTCCCTCTGATTGTCTATGTTTGGAGTTGAAGATATGGAAAATCGCTGAGTGGAATGATTTGTTAACGAGTTTTTGAACTTTTTAGTGTCATTATGGTGTGTTAATCCACGAACATTTCGGAAAGCGGTTCTAACAGCTCAGAAACATGGATTTGTCAATGGTGAATATGTCTTCATCTATCTCGATACAGTTCTTACACCAGAAAAGTAATTGAGAGCATCTAATCATATCAAATAGCTGTTTTTTGTTCTATTTCTTATTAAAGTACGGATGAGAAAAGCTTAGCTGTACGACAACCATGGTATGATCCGAACGAATTCGATGAAACAGTCAATGAAAAAGCTCGTCGCGCATTCGAAACTGTCCTTTATGTTCGGCAACGTCTTTATACCGGCGATCGTTTTCGTCGTTTCGCTGAGAATGTAGTCGAATTTGCACGTGAAACAAATCGAACTGAACAATTAATACACGAAGCCGTAAGTTCATTTTTCTTTCAATCGAACATTGAACGATTATCATTATATGTAGAAATTCGCCATAAGAGTGAGTAGGTGATTGACTTTGACTTTCTTGATATAAACGCATGGACTTGTTCTCTGCATGTTGAATAACATTTGCTTTCTCTTTCTACTAAACAAACTCGAGTTGATCAGTTCGCGAAGTCAAACATTTGTTTGTTTTTCTTTCGATTTAGATCGGAACTGACGAAACGAACTTTTACGATGCTGTTGTTACATATTTCAAAGCATTGGAAAGACACTATCAAATAGCAGCGAATGATGGGTTGACTGCTTATCCATCGATGGATGCGAAAACTTTCAAATCAATGATTTGTAATCGATCAATTGAAGGTGCGAATAAAAATATCACAATGAATCAAATTTGTGATCGTATCGATATTGGTTATACGGTTTACGATATGGATCCTGACACAGGAGAGTTAGAGGTAACGTTGTCTATGAGAAATTCGTAGATCTCTTCTGCTTTTTTTTGTAGGCGGTTGTTGCTTATCCAACGGAACCGTTTCAAACAGATAATAAACAGTTGCAATGGTTAAATGAATCTCGTTTTATATATTTTATTGATAAAAATTCCACTTCAATTCCTGATTCTCCACGTTGCGGTTTTAATAATTTGAAATGTCCTAAGAAGAGTTCGTTTCTGTTCTTTGGCAAATCTCAATCGTATCGGTTGTTTTGTTTCTTATCGTTTAGCACTTATACCAATCTGGGGCTGGATTATTATTAGTTTATCGTCCATCATCGTCATGCTTCTCATCGTTGGATTTATTTTATACCGGTAAATTCCATTGGAAAAAAGAAATTTGTTTTTCTTTTGAATAAAGATATTCTTAGTCGAGCAAAATTCGAAGCAGAATTAAAGGCAATGCAATGGTTGATCAAATGGGAAGAACTATCTAGTCGAACATTATTGCATAACAATGTAGCAACACCTTCTTTTCATAAACTTTCACTTTCTCAAAAGGTAAACAAGACTTTTCTTTGAGAAGTCATTAAAAAAAATCTACAATTATCCATTGTAGGAATTATCCGATGAGAAATCGGTGAGTATAATCGTTTGTGTGGGATGATACGAACTCTTCCATATATGATTTTGTTTCAGCGAACTTCTATTGCAAGTCATCATTCTCAAGATAGTGAAACAGATGGACCGACTAAGCAAACATTTACTAAAACAGCAATTTATAAAGTAAATTTCAAATTGTTATCATGACATTATGTCTCAAATTGAACTTTCAAGGCATCAGTTGTCGCACTGAAACGTTTTCATAAAACCAAATTGGAAACCACACGTGCGTTACAATTAGAAGTGAAAGCAGTTGAGTAAATTCATCTTTATCTCAAATGATTTCAACATCAAATTTGTCTATTCAGATGCAAGATATCACTCATGATCATATAGCACGGTTTATTGGTATTTGTATTGATCCGAAGCATCAATACATTGTCACAGAATATTGTCCCAAAGGAAGTTTAAAAGTAAAGGATTTTTCCGAAGAACGTCGTTTTTCTCTATGATTCATTTAATAGGATATTCTACAAAACGAAGAAATTAAACTTGATACTATGTTTAAGCATTCCATTATGCATGATATCGTCAAGGTAAACGATTCGATCAATGTTTATTAGAAATAATTGCTTTGTTGAGTGTCTAGGGCATGCAGCATCTTCACGACAGTCCAATAGGATCGCATGGAAATCTGAAAAGTTCAAATTGCGTCGTTGATAGCCGATTTGTTTGCAAAATAACGGATTTTGGTTTGCCAACATTACGGTCCAATACAAACAAGGATTCACCACCACCGGGTGTTATAAAAGATCTTGCATTCTATCGAAGTAAAAGTTGTTATAATATAAAGATTGCACAATTGAATTGATCTATTTAAAGATCGTCTATGGACGGCGCCAGAACTATTACGAGATCCGCATCCTCCGGCTGCTGGTACAGTGAAAGGTGATGTGTATAGTTATGGAATTATTTTACAAGAAATTCAACTACGCAATGGACCTTTTTATCTACGAGATCGTGAATTAAGACCGGATGGTAAGAAATGAGTTATAAGTGAAATTTCTTTGATTAAAGAGTTTTTGAACACACAGAAATTGTTGAGAGTGTTAAATCGGGTAGTTTGCTTCGTCCAACGATCGAAGCAGGCGAATGTAATATTGAAATTGGTCAACTAATGAAACGTTGTTGGCTGGAAGATCCGAATGAGCGGCCAGATTTTACAGATATTCGACAAATTATGCGACGAATAAATAAGTATGATATCAATTCATCGAATGATGACAATTATCGTGAATAAATTTTTGTAGGGATGGCGATAGTGGAAATATTCTTGATAATTTACTTAAACGTATGGAACAATATGCAAACAATCTCGAAGTAAATCGCAGTTTGATAGGAAATCGGAGGAGGAAATCTTGTGTTTAGGGACTCGTCGAAGAACGTACAGGTGATTATTTAGCTGAAAAGAAAAGAGCGGAAGCATTGCTTTACCAATTACTACCAGCGTAAGAGAATCAATAACAACTGATCGAGATGGAAAAACTCTTTTTTTTATTTTCTCAGACCCGTTGCTTCTCAGTTAATGGGTGGTCAACCGGTCACTGCTGAAACATTTGATTGTGTTACAATCTATTTTTCCGATATTGTTGGATTTACTGCTCTCTCATCAGAAAGCACACCATTGCAAGTCGTTGATCTCTTAAATGATCTATATTCAGTATTCGATGGTGTTTCGGAAAACTATGATGTTTACAAAGTCGAAACAATTGGTGATGCTTATGTAAGAACAATGTTTGCTTTTTTCCTCTCACATGTATTTTGCGTAGATGGTGGTTTCTGGTCTTCCCACATCAAATGGAGATCTACATGCCCGAGAAATAGCACGTCTCTCTTTAGCTCTTCTCAATGCTGTACTTAATTTTCGTATTCGACATCGACCGGATAAGAAATTACTACTCCGTATTGGAATACATTCCGGTCCATGTGTAGCTGGAGTGGTTGGCCTACGGATGCCTCGATACTGTTTATTTGGTGATACTGTAAGTGAAAAGTTTTTCTTTTTCTTTCTTCATCGAATCGAATTAATTGTTCGTTCGTGATTCATTCAAGGTGAACACTGCATCTCGAATGGAATCTAATGGTAAAGCATTGCGTATACATGTCTCATCAAGTACGAAAGGTATTTTGGAAAAATTTGGAACATTTCAATTGAAGTTTCGTGGTGATATCGAAATGAAGGTCTGAGAAAGATAAAAGTCGAGAATAGAGATGCTATTTGCGTTTGTTTAGGGTAAAGGAAAACAACGAACATATTGGTTACTCGGCGAACAAGGTGGTTTAAGTGCTCAACATAGTTTGGTGAATTGGGATGATGAGACCGTTGATGAGCATTAAGGAGATTTCTTTGTCTTTTCTTTCCATATATAGTTTGTGTTTTTATCTTTTCTGTACTCGAATTATTGAAATGAATGCTATTAGAAATAAACAATGTTTTTTGCGAAAACACTTTGTCTTGCAACTTCAATATAATTGTCCTATTTTTTTTTGTATGCACAAAAGAATTCACATGATGTTAGTAAAACATATGATCTACTCAATAATTTCATCTTATCATATTAAATACAACTCGTTTTCCATTAGCGTTTCTATGAATATTTATACTCAAATTGTATTAGTTAAAGTGCTGTTGAATAGAATTGTTGATGAAATAATTTTCTTAATTTCTAATGTAATGTTGTACTCGTCGACATCGCTGCAATATATTCGAGAACACCGGAGACTATTGAATACTACTAAACTCATTCTCATCCATGTTTCACGGATAAGACACGACAAATTTTTATCTCTCTCATAGCATTCTCTACGACATTTTCACACAATTTAATTGCCTTTTGCATTGGTTGCGCGAATATCAATACAGATTTTTAAGAATTGACGAAAGAGAAAAATCTTTCTTTTCCCCCTTGTTATACGAACGTCAGAGAAGAAGAAAAACTGAGTACGTCATATTTTATTCAAATAGTAATTCCGTACATTGCATATGGTCACTATATTCTTATTCTACATATTTCAATAAAACTATCGACGATTGAAAATTCTTAAATAACATACATAATGTGTCCGTTTATTTACTGAACTAGTTTCGTTAGAGATTTTCAGCGTATTATTAACGTACTAACTGAAAAAAGTAGAAGAAATGATTCAACTCAAACTTTCAATCAAATATTATTCTTCGCTGTACTTTTAGACGATGAATAATAATAAGAGCAGAATGGTATTCTATTCCAAAGAATTTTCCAATGATAAAAGAAAATCATAATGAAAATGAAAGTTTTTTCGTGAAAAAAATCATAAAAGCAAAAGTTTGAAGAGAATAAATCATAAATTCTTCAGCATGAAATCTCTTCCTATATATTCCGCATTTAAATATATCAACAAATTCTGTACCATCTAGGGACATATCGTCATTCGAACCGAAAGAACTTTTTCCGGATGTATTCAACACTTTTTTTTTGTTTTTTCACAAAGTGTTAAATCAACTGAAAGAACATATTTATTAAATGGATTGAACAATTAAAATTCACAGAAAACAGATGTCGTATTTCATCAATCTTTTATTGTAAATATTTATCCGAAGCAATATGTGGGAAAGTCCCAGGTCAACAAATCCGATCGGATCTTACCGGATACGACCATCTGACAAAATCCGATCGGATTCCTGGAAACGGAATTGCATTGGAATCCGACTAGAAAAATCCCGTCGGTTGTTGCAAATTTTATGAGCGATCTTTCTAGCTATATTCTATGATGACCCTTAGAAAATCCAGGAAATCCATGTTTCGGATCCGACGTGGGATCCGAGACCGTCGGAATCCAATGCGATTCCGTCACCAGGATTTCATCGGATCCGTCGAGTTCCTGTAGGATCTGATAAAATTCTGTATTGGATCCGAGTATGGGATTGTTCGACCTGTGGTGTTCGTTTGAGAACATCTCCATAGGACTCCGCGAATCTTTAAATTAATTCGAAATCTTGTGTAAATTCAGATTTACTATACAAATAATGTGTGATTTTCTTCCATATTACATACTCTTTGCTCCCTAAAAGTCATCTGTTCTTCCAGTGTTAATATGCATAAACACCATTGGATAATTAAGTTAATTTTTATGTCTATTGTCGCATTTGACAACATTAATGCGAAAATAGAGATGTTTTTGTTATTTGATAAAAACATGAATTATATATAGTGTTCGTACAAAAATTATTCAAACGACAAATATTTATTTACAATTGCCAGTGTGATTTCTTTCGAATGTTACTATGCATTCAATTAATTATTGTAGACTTAATACAATACAACAAAAGACAAAACTAAATACTAATCTTAACGTATTTATCGAAGATATCGTTTACGATAAGACATTTGAATATTATTGATTTATTTCAATGAACATAACTTTTAAAATATTCTTCTTCATATGAAATTCTTTCAATTTAGACTTTGGAAATACGAAATTTCTTTTCCATATAATCTTTAAGCATGAGAGAGTTACATTCTTTCAAAGGAGAAACTTGATTGAAAATACGAATTCATCACCATAAATTTTCTACTTCCTTACACATTCTTAACTCTGGTAAATTCCACTGAGAGATTTGCCACTACAGCGAACCTATCTCAAACTGCAAAAAGGAAGCAAAACCATTTCTTTTTTTATTCTTTGTCAATTATTTACATCCATGTAAAGAAAAAAACATCGTTACGACCTGTACCCATCATAAAACTAAGCTACTTCACTATCAATGTACGATCTAAAAATATCTGATAAGCTAATAATTCATGTCAGCAATTCACAACTATGCTCAACAGAACCATTCTTTTCTCGTTGATTTTAGTTTCTGCTGTCTGTCTCTCTCGTGAGCTATTAATTTTTCCAACATAGAAGAAAAGCGGCGGTATGAAAGAACGTTCTTGTCATTAGTTTGTTTCTTTTTCATCATCAATGAGCAAAGTCATTTTCAATTATTTAGTGTTTAATTCTAAAGAAGACTTGTTTTTCATCGACAGATATCACAACGTATCGTGTTTCTATGCGATTTTTATCTCAATCTCACATTTAATTAAATTCAACTCAATGAACAAACGATGAGAACGCCGTAGTGAATGTTTTTTTCTTCTTCTATTCTCTTTGGAATAATAAAATCAGCGTAGAAATTTTATTTTATATTACATAACTAGATGGTACAATAATTTGACTTCGAATTCGTACGATTTAACATCGTACTCACTGCCTTATACATAATGACATATTTTTTAGTCATTTTTTTATATGAATTATTTCTATCGTTATGTAATTGTTTAAGGTGAATATTATTTTAGATA
Organism: Adineta ricciae; assembly: GCA_905250025.1. Lineage (NCBI taxonomy): Eukaryota > Metazoa > Rotifera > Eurotatoria > Adinetida > Adinetidae > Adineta > Adineta ricciae. Next base: position 38,355 of record CAJNOJ010000194.1, read on the forward strand.
TTTCAAAATTCATCGATCATTCAATTGGTTTATTTTGTTATAGAAAGACAGAAATGTCGAATCTGGCACAGAATAGTTCTTTTAATGATAAATTAATGTTTGAAAATGTTCAAATCATCTTCGGTATTTATCTTATTCCAATTATATGTATACCCGGTCTTATCTGTAATATTCTTTGTATAATTGTATTTATAACTCATACAATGCAACGTTTATTAACAACACAATTTCTTCTTTATCTCACTATATCCGATACAATTAAACTTTCAAATGATTTACTGTATTCATTCGTTTTGATTATCCAAATATTTGACCAACAACTCGGTAAAAAACTATTTCTCATTCTTTATCGTTATTGTCATTATATCAATACTGTTTCAACATTGTCAACAGCATGGTTAACATTAATCGTAGCTATCGAACGGTAGGAATTTGACTAACTATCATCTCGAATCTTTGTTGTATAATTATTTAGATACATATTATGTACTACAAACAGTCAACGACGAATACGCATTCAGAAGAATTCTCGTTTAATATGTAATTTAATTATATTTGTAAGTCTTCTTGTCGCGTTACCTGTTTCATTTCGTTATGAAATTGTTCCTATATCATCCAATGACACGACTACATCGTCGGAATCGATCCAATTGACACACTTTGGCAGTTCACGTTCATTTCGTTTGTATTCGATTGTGATCGATCTAATTCGTGCGATATTTCCATCATTATTGTTATTCTATTTGAATACACGTATTATTTATTTACTCGTTCGAATGAAATCATCAACTGGTACTGCATTTTCTCGTTTAACACTGAGTCTTATTGTTATTATTGGTTGCTTTATTTGTTCTTACTTTCCAGATGCACTTTTATCATTAGTTTTAGATATGGGTTATATTAATGAAACCTATCGTCGACGAACAATAAGAGAAATAACAGATTTTTGTGTAACATTAAATTCAGCAACTAATTTTGCTATTTATTTTTCTATTTCCTATACATTTCGACGTGCTGTGTTTCGTTTATTTCAACGACAATCAAGAAAAACATATTATCCAACAACTTATGAAGATCTTATTCATCGACATCAATATCAAGCACGATCTCTATGTAAACATGGAACTCCATTGTAATATTCTTTCTTTGTGATCAATAAACAATCTCATCAGATATTTAAAAATGAACTTTTGACATTTACATAAATCTACCTGTATTAGATTTGACAGTATATTATTTATTATGTTTCTTTTTGTATGACAGATGAGTTTCATGGAAAGTAAATCGGAACGCAAACCTGTCTTTTCCTTCCTTTTCAATTCTATGTTAATTACATAAGAGAGAAAAAGTTTACATTCTGTTAAAGATATTGAAGATAATGTTATTTAGTTTGGAAATTCTTATTGCGTGTTCAGAAATGTAAAATTAAAGTCTTTTGGCGATAAATTTGTACTTTTATTAATTATCATGTGTGAGGTTACCATTCAAATGACTACAAGGTGATTGAGTAAAATTTACATACAGAACTTGATTGTTCTTTCTTTGCAAGCATTTATATTCATACAACCGTAGCGATAATATGTGCATCACAAGTGCTAATCGCACAACAATGTAAAACCCTTAGGCGAAAAAAAGAGACGGTTCTCCAAGTATTGGATTCATTAAAAAAGATAGTACTCTTCATAGGACTTCCATAGAAAAAAATTTGACATGTGATGCTTCTGATGACAGATGTTCTTCATATTGACGAGTATTGAGAATGTCTTATTAGGTCATGAAACTGTAAGAACATATACATCAACCTTATTTTGAAATTTTGTGTGTCAGATGTTTGTTTGAAGATAAATACAGTAATCCCAAATTTGATCAAACGGTAAATTGTTGAAAATAATAATGACAGTGCAAGTGTAGAGAAGAGCTTTCTATTTTTGACATTAATTGGCAGAAACAACCGCGCTTCATTTCCAGTTAGATGTAATTTCGATTTATTTCTAAATTTTTTCGTTATTGACTTCAATCGATCAGATTTATGATGAAATCTAAAACAAACCAACAGATTTACTTACGTTCACATGTAATAAGTATAAATTTGTTCTAAATTGAGAAAATACTCATCAAAATTAAGAATAGAGTAAACATTGAATAGTTAGTTATGAATCATCATGTCACTTGAACGTTTGACGAATGATTATGTTACATCTAAATCCTCAATCACACTTTTCTATTGTATAGAAAACTTATTTGTTATCATGTGAACATGAGGTGGTTCCAGATACATTCATACAAAGTCTATCGTGCTTACAATTATACTGTAATGGGTTTTGTCGCACTTAATTTGCTTGTGTCAGTCAGTTAGATTACAATAAAAAAGACAGTAATTTCATTTGATAGATGAATGCCACTTCCTCTACTGACAATCTACTTGTAACTCTTTTATTTATTCGTTTAAGTGTACATTATGACTATTTTTTAGTACTTGAATAATGGAAGATGATCTTTACTATCTCAAACAAAAAACTAATGACATGAATATCATTCAGAGTACGTTGATATATGAGATGACAAACGATTTTTCATCTTGATAATAGTAAATTCTATTATCAATTTAAATAAAATCATTTATGTTTGAACCATTTGGTTGTTGTTCCTCTTGTTTCATGTAAAGAAATCCTGCGGTTTTCTAACTTAGATTAACAATTAAGTACTTCAGTGATCTTTTGATTGGTCTTTAAGTATTTAAATTCGTCATATGACTAGAAAGTAATCATAATCCGATAAAATGATGCAGTTTGTATTGAAGGAATTGCACTCGCATTATATACCAATCCTGTCCATAGAATTATATTGAGTTCCGTTGATAACCACGGTAGTTGTTACGAGTTTTATTTATTTATTAACAACACAGAGTATATTATAACAAAGTTACACTAGTTGTTAGCATTTTGTTTATGAATCTCTCGATTAAAAGTGAAAATATTGGTACACAGACGAAGGTACTTTGCATACTTCAATCCATTCAAGTACCATGACTATATTCGGAGTTTGTTAATCCTATACGAGCGGTCGGATACATAATACCATTTCGGATAAATTTCAAGACCTAGTAATGCTACAGATTTGAAATCAATCTAAAATAACTTCGAATAGCTCGAAACCCATTTTTATTCAATAATCACTACTTGGCTTATTTCGATATCTATCAGATAGAGATCTTCAATCACTAATACTCGCTGAAAAGTCAAAGACAAGTATTGAAACCAAATCTAATCTATGTTCTTTGTAAAATAGTTAGAGTGAGACTCACTGATGAGTTACATCGTTTCGACAAGATTAAATAGATACTCATATAACATAGATGATAACTCTTTTTGAAATTCTTCGTTTATTTGATTTTAGTGTAAAAATAATGACGAAAGTATTGCTCAGAAAGTGGTCATGTACGAGCAGATTCTGACGTTTTGTTCTAATCGATTTTCTGTTCATCGTAGTGAATCCATTATAATGGAAAAATGAAAGCAATTTGAATAGTTCTCTGTAGAAAAACAGTAATACGGTTATTCATTTATATGGAGTTAAAATACAACTATCGTACCTAGTTCATCTAGACGATGACTTTGTTTCGCTTTTTATTTAACACCGAAAGATTCATTTTCATCTTTGTTTGCCTCTTTAAATGATAAACGACGTTTTGTCATTGCTCTTCTCTGTTAGTAGATAATGAAAAAAAGGCGTTTTAATTGTGATCATTTGTAAATACAAGAAAAGATATACGCATAAAGCGCAAAAATTAAGAAAAATCTCTTATTTATATTACTAATTATCCATTTTTCTCCATTCAATAAAGTTTAAACAGGACATCAATCGACAATTTCTTTCATTGTTTCTTTTCCAATTTCTTGTGTCAAATAGATCTTTAAAAAAAAAGCAATGCCAAGATTAATCTGCATCTTAATCTTAATACAATTACATACTTTATTCAATGCATCTAAAAATTGGTTGATTTTTTCAGGAAAAAGTTCCACTCCACTTAGATATCTCACATCCCTTCGATGATTTCTTGCTTCTTCAAACTCTTCACCAGTTGTCCGTTTCAAACCTTAAAATGATCAAACTAATACGCTGTTATTAATCTTCGTAATTCAAGTCGTACCTATCCAGTGAAGAAGTTTGTTAAACATAAATACAAATATTTCGTGATTGTTTTTTGTTTGATTCTTTCGAGCACGTTGAAAACTACGATTAATGATTGACAAAAACATGCTCATACAAATCAAAACCACGATAAAGACACATAAAGTAAAAACAAAAGGCCCAAGCAAAGACGAAGCATCGAGAAATTCTTTTCCATTCGCTTTCATTAAAATCATTTTTACAAATATCTTTGTTGCTGCAAATAAAGTGGAACAAGATTGCAGTTTTGAATTGAATAACAGATAAAACAAACAGACAAATGCAAGGACGATAATTGAGAACATCAACATAAACAAACTTAATTCATTTGCAGCATATTTGATTGATTGCAGAAATAAATGTTGTTGAGAATTATAAACGCATAACCGAAGAAATTTTATAGTAGAAAAAAAGCAACATAAGGCAAACAATGATGTTAAAAGATGGTTGACATAGGATGCCATTTGTAAATTCATACGAATATGTCCTTTTGTTTCTGTAAACAATTGACCGATTCGTTTCGATTCATTGTAACGCCAAATATAAATCATAACACTTATCCATGAACATACGATTATACTCCATTGGATTAATGACCAAAATTGAAGAAAATATTTCCATTTTAATCGCATTAACAATCGAATTTCAACAACCATGAAATAGATAATTACAATCAAATACACAATTGTGCAAATGAGTTGCCATACGGATGTAAACGCTAAAGCAAAAAAAAGAAGAAATGATGAGAAATTTCCAGAAGTCTAAATAGTATTAATATACATACTATAAAAATGCATCGGTTCAACACGAATTGTCGGATAAAATCCACCTGTCGATAGTATTTCTATGAGAAGGGTCACTGATGTGAATAATTCAACATTTGCATTGTATAAACTTAATTGGATGATAACAGCTCGTGTTCGTGTATCGATCCAGCCTAATCGATGAAGCTGTGAAAGGTTACTTTGAAGTGATGATAAGCGACCACGAAATTCATAAACATAACCGCCACCTCCATAAGTCTTATGGTCACCCACATAAATGTATGTACCCAATTGTTCACTTGATTTGTATTTGAATGCATTATAAATAGTCGAACTGTAATTGTTATTCGATTGATTTCTCCATTCGGGATAATAAGAATGTTCATCTTGATCAAAGAAACTGTAGTCGTAAATACACGAATAAGCAATTGTATTATGAATTGGACATCGCTGTGATTTGACTCGTAATTGTCTCATTGTTGCCCAACCAATCAATCGATTGGATTTGTCATTGATAAATCCACTCAAATTTCGAGGTACATTGCCGTTATACCAAGTTTGTGCTCGAAGATTATACACGAAACTGTTTTCTAGCCAATTCCAACAATCGTCAATTGTTGAAATCTACAAATAATTGGAGATTTTCATAGAAAATCTAGAGCAATAAGAAATCTACCTTTGAGAAATTCGCATCGATTTGTCTTGAGTTTGTTAAATACTTACGTAAATGATCAACTTGATAAAAAGAATTTGAAAAATGATTGGAATAGACGAGAGAATACAATAGAATGAGAAAACCTAGATACATAAGTGCTTCATTGACAATAGTCCACATTTGAATTTCTTTTAAACGTATTTCACGTGCACAGGCAACTTCAGTTTTATTCAAACGATTGAAATAAACTGGATTTCGATAGATAAAAATCGAAGTTCTCTAAAACAAAGAAAGGCAGGAAAAAAATATTTCTCCGACTATTATTCAAGAATAACAAACTCTGATCATATGAAGATATTCTTCATCTCGATCTAATTCGATTGGTTGATTATCGAAATAATCTTTGATTTCTTCATCATCAAACGCTTTTCGCCAACAAACACCAAAGAATACAATCAAAAAGAGAATCTTTCAAAAGAACAAACATACAATTAACATTGTTCATCGAAGACAATTTTATACTTTCAATGGTTGCACTAGAAGTATTGATGAGAGAAATCCACTGAAAATTGATGTTAACCATTGTCCAGTCTTCAGATCACCAAATTCAATTCCTCGACCACAGATAAAAACGATGGAAACGCCAACTAAAACTATACAGATACCATAGGCAATGAAAATAAACCACCAAGGTAGAGTTTTTCGTTTGTTCTTCCGTTCAACAGTTTCATTTGATCTGAAATAATGGATTCATACAAACATAATTGTATGTTCAATGCGACGAACTTGGAATTTGCTTGAATCTTTTGAAAAGTACTTCGTAATGTTGAAGTTTGCTTTTGTCGACATCGAATTCGACGAAACATTTGTACCAATAAAAAACTGGGAAGTAATGCAAATAATTCCACAATGACACCGACAATAATCTGTAGTGAATAACTGAAAGAACTACACGAAATTGTTTTCTTCTTACCTGTTGATGCGTTATACACAGTGTACCGAATGTTAAACTCAATGATTTTGTTGGATCAGACGCTTTTGTTTCGTTTGCCAAATCATAGTACATAATATTCAAGAACATGGAGACAAATAAAAGAACAAAACAACATGTACATCGTTGAACACGTGTGAAGTGACTCGATGGCGGACGAGAAAAGATTGAAAACCATAAATGACTATCTGATATACAAGAATATGCACGTTTTGATAGAACATGACGAAATTCATGTTTTTCCATTTCACTCGCCACCGGTAAAATTCGTTGGATCTATTTGAAAACGAAACGAATCAATCGCGTAAAACTCAATCGGGGGGAAGTGACTCACTTTTCCGTCATCTTTTTCCACCGCAAACCATTTTTGACAAATAAAATGAAATGTTTCCATTGTTTGTAAATCACGAATGATTAAATATTTCAAAAACCATGATGATGAGGATCCTTTGCCACTATTGTCATGCCAAATACGAATGAAATTCAATAAACCCAACGATTTTGGTACACTCATGAGAAATGCATCGATTCCACCTCGTTGTAAAATCGATCGCTGTGGATCCATTAAAGTACGAATACGTGTCTGATGATTATTACCACAGAGGACGAACTGTACATTTGATTTTGTTCCAGCATCTTTTCGTTGACCAGTGAAAACGATGATTTCATAGAAATAATCATCTAATTTATGATTATCGGGTAAAACTGTTACTCCCAATTTTTCCGCATCTTTTTTATCTTTGTAACGTGCAAAGATTAACAAGATCAGATAGATAACTGAGACACAGATAATTGTTAAATAAATTGTTTTATTTTTCATAAACTGAGCATTACTAAAGACGTAGTTCCAATTGATTGGATCAGGTAAAACACAAAACGCACTGGTAAATGTTGTTAAATGTGTTGAATAACATTCTGTTGCATTCAGAGTTGTTCTCTCTCCAACCTACGGTAAAAATTTTGAAAAACTTTCTTCTAATGAAATATTTCTTCAACACTCACGACTAATCCATCCGATTTCCATTGATTATTTGAATCGAGATAATAACAACCAGATGCATAAATTCTCAATTGATAATTTGCTGTGAAGTTCATACGTTTGTCCATTATTGGTGGATTTGTAGGCGAAAAGTTCGAACAGACATTCTCCGACGGTTGTAATTCTCTTAAACCGAAGATAATCGATCGATGATTAGATGTTTGTCGATTATCAATAAAATATTTATAAAGGTTATCAGTTGTTAAATCTAAATTGGAAAAAAATAGAGACGTTTTTGATTCGAGAAAATCATTTACTTGAAGAACAAAACAGCGTCCATCCGTCGATGTGATTGATTGAACTATTCAGTTGTGGTGATTGGTCAAATTTATAAATAAACATATATGAAATATTTTCCTTCAATGGTTCAATTTCAAAATGAAGTGAAATTGGAAGAGAATTCGTTATGTTTAGATAATGCAAATTAAACAACTGCTGATAAAATGTTGAATTCATGGATATAACATCTTGTAAAATCATCGACGGAATTCTGAGATTCGAATCATGAGGAATGACAATTTTAATCGGAGAACGTTCATTTGTTTGCATGGATATTTCCAATTCATTGAGATCAAAAATCGACAATGAGATTGATCGCGACAGATTGGTGAAAGTTATCTGAGTTGTTATGTTACCGAATGGAGCTAATGGTGTTAACATTGACTAAGGAAACGAGAAATTACTGAGAAATATTCTATGAGAAGACAACCTACTCGAATTAAAACGGATGAATTATTGTAGAGATTCGTTGGTAATTGAATGTGCGCATTCTCAGTCTGTTCGAGTTTGATGTTTGTTAACGATTGAAGTGTTCGTTTTTCGATTAACATGAAAACTTCGGATGTATTGACGAGTAAGTTTTGATTGAGAGTCAAGTGAATGTTCATAGCTGAAGTGATTTTTGAAATGAGTGTATTCATTTGATCAAGAATTTGATTTGCTAATTCCTTTTGATAATAAAGATTTCGATTCTTTTCGACTGTTTCCCAAGAAAAATCGTTTCCATCGGCAAATAAATCTTAAGAAGAAAAGTAATTGAACATAGAAATTTGTCTCATTCAATCTTACTTAGATTTGACCAAGGAGACTCGATATCTGTGTCGTAATCAGTCGGAAAACTTGTTGCATCGAAGAAATCTTCTTCCAACACGTCTGTTCGGGATTGTAATGGACCATTTACAGCCTAAATTGACTCACAAATAATGTCTACTGAGGAAAACTACATTCTTACTGTTAAAACATTGGAAGCACATTGAATTAATTGCTTCGATGCTCGTCGAACATCATCAGCTGAGATTCGACTTGCCATCGAACACAATGCAAGAGTCAATCGATAACATTGTTTGGATACAATTGCCTATTATTTAAAAATGACTCGGTAATTTTCAATCGGAAAGAATCTCTTACTAAAGTTTGACGTGTTAATTCGTTTGTTGATTGAGTTAGATGAACTAACATAGTTGACTGCAATTGGATACTACTCGAACCGAGAATTGCTACTTTGGGAATGAATTTCGCTAAAGTAGAACGAATGTTTGCAAGAGAATTTCTTCGCTTGTCATATTCGATTAGGGCAGATTGATTGTATGATGAAATTGAGTTCTGAAAGATCGAATTCGAGATGATAGAACTAATTTTTTTGAATTAGTTTACCATTGATAGAGAAGTATTTCCCAATGATGAAATGAATATATTCGTTGGTGAAAGTCCATCTATCGAATGAATGATTTCACATTAGTTTCGTAGTTTAAATATTTACTTGAAATTGCATTGTTGATATTTGCGTAACTCATACTATTGAATTGTATTGATATCGATGTTATTATCTGTCCAATTAGATTTTGATTTCCACTTGAAAACAATTTGTTGATATAATTATGAGTCGTACTCTTGATCAAACTTGTGATTTCGCTCGAATCCGGTAGAACAACGACAGAAGTCGATATGTTATATTCAGTTACACAATCTGCTTTATCTCGAATATGAACGATCAAAGAAATAGTTCCTGCTGGTAATCGAACTTGAAATGTTGATATTGAAGAAAATGCATTGATCATCGTGTCCGATGGATCGGTTGACCAAACTACACCGAAAAAAGCGACGTTTTAGATGTATGACAAAAGGACTGACATACTATAAAGTAAATATTCCTTGATTCCATTTTTGTCGAACCAATCTGTGCAGGAAATATAAAATACAGTACTTGTTGTACCATTGAGAGGATTAATTGAACATGAACCATTCGAAGGTGGTTGATTGATTGTAAAATCCAATGCACTTGAACTTATTTCTGATAGAAGTCCGTAGATGACTTCAAATCTCCAAAGATTAAACTGAGAATTTCTCGAGAACAAGTCCTTTGATGCGGTAAAATTGCTTGTATTTCTCCCTAAACAAACTATCAACAACTGAAGAGCAGAACACAATCTTCTTACCATAAAACCAAATATTATCATACAAATTCATTTGACTAAACAACATCCATTGTGTTGCATTCGACGAAGAATTGATTTTACCATAGTAAATATTCCATGTAATATTTTCTTGGATATCACAAGTATCAATACATTCGGCATACAATGCAATCTGTGTTGATGGATTCACAAGTTGATATTCAATATTTGGAGTACACATCGTTTGAATAACACATCTAAATGCGAAATGAAATAGTTTTCTTCTATGAAAAGATACCCTACCCGATAATAATGCGTTTCGTTGGAAAATTTACGAGTTTGACTAATGCCGAACCAGTGATTTGAATAGAAGAATTCTGTTGATTTTGCATTGAAACGATGAATTGATATGTTTTGTCAGGTGACATTGACCCAGCGTGAATACTTATCGATGATCGATGTGAAAGTGGTACACCATCATATGTAAACAATGTCTGATTTATCAAACACGATGAATTCAGTGAATCTATTGGTACCATCGGCTCATTCGTTGTGAAAGTATCATAGATTCGGCAATAGTATTCATATAACCAATCCTATAAAACAAGAAAAGAGATAAAAGTAAAACTAATTCACGATTGAAGCGTACACTAGCATTGAATTCATATCCATTGAAATCGATTGAGTATGTTCCAGGATCAAGTTTAAGATCTTGTTGGTAATTATGAGTAATCATTGATGTTCCTAATCGAATTAGATTCACTTGGATATCAGATGGAATGATTTTGACGAAAGTAAATGCCGTGTTTGTACTTTGTGACGAAGTATTTGCAGTTATTGTTAGTTCTAATTTGTAGATTCCATAAGGTAAACTTCGAGGTGGAAAATAAATTTCACTGAATGTTGTGCCGATTGATTCATCTATTTGTATTACATGTAAACAATTTGGTGTACAGGTTTTCACTGTCCACTCCATGGTCATTAGCATAGAATTATTACAATTGATATCGATTGTTGAACTAATATAAAAATCTTCATTTCGATGGAATTCTACTGCCAATGAAACCGATGAGATCGCAGGGATTAGAGTAATTGCAGAAAGTAAACAAGCTAAGGAAAAGGAAGCTGAAATCGAAAGAAATTAAAGACTTTGTTTTTGAATAAATACATGAATTATTAATAGCGGTGGGCATCACTGGTTCTTTGGTTGTTTGCGGTGAAGGAGAACTTGAACTGAACAATGATTTTCCAGAATTTGTATTTGTTGTGTTTCCGTGTATAGTTGAGACGGCGATCATTGACGTTGTTTCATCTAAGTGTATGAATTTTAACAGACGTTTTACACTTACAATAATCCAAAATATAAAAACCTCTGCCGTTTTCTATTGTAGCCGAGCTAATAGTAGTATCATCGCCTAAAACAAACAAACAGTAATGAGAATGTCTTCGATACAACATATTTGAACAAACGAACCTTCTGTTGCCTCTGTGTTCATATCTTCAACAAAAAGAAAAAGATAACCAATGTTAACCTTTAACAATCCATTCGCTCGATACACAAACCTGCTGTAAACTGTGTTTGTGGACTGTTTGATACCACTGTTGTTTCAACTAAATTACATATACATCAGTCACTATCAAAAATATACTTGAATATGTCAACCTTTTGCAATTTGTGACACCGTACTTTCGAGCATTCTCGTACTCATAACATTTTCTATTAGATGAGCAAAAAACAACATGTAACCATAATTTTTCATACAATATATGTATGCCTCAACTAGCCTGTCGTTCTGGTGGTGATTGTTTTTTCTATAGTTGTTCCATATTCTGCTACAGTTGATGTTGGCGCTGTACAAAAGATGTCGATTGGTATTATCATTATTTACAACAGATTCAAATATTTTGTACTTAGTGTAGTGGCACTTTGAACAGTGATTGTTGCCACAATGTTAGTTGTTGTGTAGTCTAAAAAAAAGACATGTATTGGTGTTTTCTTCTGTCTGGACTGACCTATGATCATTTCTGTAGCGGTTTGGTGCGATGTAAAAGCAGTTGTATCTATACAGAAGAAAATTCATGTATTTTCGAGAGATCATAAATTCACGTGCACAAACAGTCATTTGTAGTTGCAACTGTTGTTGAAGAAATTGAAGATGTTGATGAATCTATAAAATAAAAAACAGTTCATCCTCGTTCGCTGAAGTATTCCTAAATATTCTACTTATTGTTGGAGATACTTCATTCACTGCTGTTATCCCCTCTAAGAAAAAAAGAAAAGGTCTCTTAACTGAATACTTCAATTCCCACTAATGTTCTCAAAGTCGATTTCTCTACTTACTCGAAGGTATATTTATGATTTCGAACTTTTGTATTCGGTTATTGTACACATCAGTTACAAAGATGTTCCCATGACTATCAAATGCCATATATTGAGGATAATTTAGTTGATTTGCATCAGAGCCTCCAACTCCAGTGCAGCCAACAATACACCAAAAGCCATTTGATCCTGACCGAACAACACGCTGATTAAAAGAATCGAGAACAAAAAGATTTCCATCGAAATCAAGCATCACACATGACGGAGATGAGAGTGTAATGGTAGTATTTAACGAACTACTTCCTGCCATAGTTATTCCACTTGTCTGACCTGCTGGAAAGCGTTGAACTCGATTGTTAGCCGTATCTGCTACATATAAATCCAAATTCGTATCAACAAATATACCAGAAGGCTGTGACAGTTGTAACGAATTGTTTCCCGAGCAACCTGTTCCAGCAACGATGGTCATTAGACTCGATTCATTGTTCAAAGATTTGAAAACAACTCGTTGCAGTGACGATTGCGAACAATATAACATATTGTTAATATCAATAAATAAACCTTGACATCTATTGTGCATATTTAGAGCAAGAACTGTGGTATTCGAATTCACATTCCATTTGTGTATTTCCCCGTTGATGTCTTTTTCAAGATAAATATCTCCATTCAATGTAACGAAAAGACCAACTCCAGCCATTTGATAATCAGGTAGAGTATTTGTCACAATATTACTACCGTTCGACCATATGATAACTTGATGTGGATTACTGGCAGCAAAATATACTGTGTTATATATATCAATGAAAATAGCGTACGGATCGTCACCAATTACATTAGTATCAGCAAATGTCGTTGCATTTTCATACCATGTCGAATTTTCACTTAACTTCGGTCGATTATATGAAACCACTGAACGAGAAAAACACGTATTGATAATTCAGCTTTCTTAAAACAAAACATACTGATGTTCGCTGAAGTTATTGTTGTTAAATATTGGTTTGAATTCTGTGTACTTGCTGAAAGGAAAAAGTAGTTCAAAATAGGAAACAATTTTAGAAAGCATTTACTAGTAGTTGTAGTTGATGTGCTTGTTGTGATGATGGCCGTTGTAAAGTTATCTATACGAAAATAAACAAGTATATTTCACGTACAGAAGTCGTTCTTTGTTTTACTCACTACATAAGTTTGACTGTGAATAAAATTTTTGGATACGACGATTTCCTTTATCAACTACGAACATATCTCCGTGACTGTTGAAACTAAAAACTACTGGAGAGTTGAGTTTATCAGCTGTTGAACCAGCCAGAGACGAACAGCCAACGAGACAACGGAATCCATATGGTCCTGATGCCACAATACGATTGTTACCAGAATCGGTAATGTAAAGATATTTATCTTCATCGAGTACAATTCCAGTAGGACTGTTTAACGTAATCGTAATATACTGCGAGCTTATTCCAGCTACCGTGGTTCCATTTGTGTGTCCTACTTGAAAACATTGTACTCGGTTATTGCCAGAATCTGCGACATATAAATCCAAATTGGTATCAACATAAATCTGATAGGGCGCCGAAAGCATATCTGAATTCGATCCACTAATACCAGTTCCAGCCACGATGTTCATTCTATTGGAGATATCGTTCAACGATTGTGCAACAACTTGATGTTTGTCATTTATTGAACAATAGATATTACTATTAATATCCACAAACAAACCATAGCATTGCGAGCAAGGATACATTACCGGTTGACCGAAGGTCGAATTTACAAACCATTTTCCAACTTGACCTGCTTGAATAAAACTATCAATGTATATATCGTCTGAATCCATTACGAAATGACTGTACGGTTGACTGGAATTGAGCTTGATAGTTCTAATTGGTGTACTGTTATTGTCGTTCCACATAACAATCGTGTTGTTGGACGGATTAACAACAGAAATCGTGTTATTTTTAGTGATAAATATGTACGCTGGACTTATACCAATAGTCGAAGCAGAGAAAGTGGTTGCATTGTAACGCCATGTTGCGCTCGAACAAAATCTCGGTTGATGATAAGAAACAGCTAAATAAATCAGAAGAATATTCATCAAAAACTTCGAATAAATAAATACGATCTAATTCTATAATATCAATCCCGTGATCGTATGAATATTATCAGACAAGATCCTAGAGATAAGTGTCTTTATGCTTTTCTAGTAAAAATAGTTTAAAAACACTCAATAGTATCACACGTTCACTTGAAAACTTTTATGATATCTTCTTAGAAGTACCATTTGCTTTCATCGACGTCATCAGATTGACAACAACAGCGCATATGTTAAGAGTATTGTTTTGATGCTTTTCAATAACACAAAAGAAAATTCCTAATGAAAGGGCAAACCTCTCATTTATGCACTTCCTCAACGGTCAAAATGGACTTAATAAAATATACAACACTTACGTACAAAACTCCCATAGCAGTAGGATTGAAGTCTAGTCCAGTGTCTTCTCTCCCGATTCTGCCTCTCTAATAGACTTTGGAGAGTACAATTCCAATTATCGAAAGATTATTCAAAATCAATGAACAAAAACGGGATTTCTGATAGAAAATCTTGTTTTGGAAATGGATAGCTGTTCTGAATTTTTGCAAAACATATGAAATATTTACCGTATCCCCTTCCAGCTATCATCAGGATGAGCCATAGAACCCAACAACGACGGAAGATCATTGCGATAGAATCGAATCAACTTCTCCTTTCAAATATTGTTCAACTATGAAAATAAAAAACTGAAATAACGCGCTTCTCTTATGTGACGATACTTTTAAAAAATGTAGGCGAAACAAGGCTTTTCGCCGACGCATTCTTTCTTCTTCTTCTTCAAGTATCTTTAAAACGTATCAACTGAGAAAGTTGTTGGAGTGAGCGACGAACATTTTAGTTTAATTCATTTTTAACCAATGCAAACATAGAAGCGACTTCAGGTATGAGATACTTATGCGTACATGGCGAATCTTTCTTTCGGTTGTTTCTACCAGGAATGAAATAGTCATCCGTGATCCGATTCCATTGTTCTTCATGGTCAATAAAGACTTTTCTAATATAAAATCCTTGAAAACGAAAATGAAATAACAGCATGATATCGTTTTAATCTTCCGCATGCACTCAGATGAAATCGAATTATGAGCCAGTAAACAGTGTCGTATTAGTTTTAAATAAGTTTGAAGTCATTTTTTTCCAAAAGTCAAAGTTCGATTTGCACAAATACAAAGCTAACAAAAAAAAGATATGCTTAAACTATGAGTAAATTCGTTCGATAAAAGATGTGATTTGTACACAAAATGTCTTTCCAAGCATAAGCGAAATAAAATTCGATAAAAATAGAACGTTACAGTGGAGCACCGGATGATTTACGCGAGACAGAAGTCCATGTTTTTATCTGAAAGGAGAGTAATGTCTTTGCGGAAAAGATGTTTGCCGATAATATGAACACGTTCCTGGTTCAGTTGTTAATATCGACGAATTGGAATTTTCATACAGAGGATTATACGGTTGGTATTGCTAAAATCGAGCGAACAAAGATTTGAAAATGCAAAAAAAATCATGTTTTTTTTTACCGGGAACGAATGTTGATGTTGATACGATTGAGCTCGAGAATAGTTAGAAAGTTGTTGCATAGGAGATTTGAATTGATTCGAAAGAGTTTTATCTGACATTAGAAAAGTTAACAGACCATCAACAGTTAAATAATCTTGAGGATTTGGACATGTAGGTAAAATGAACATATCAAGCGTGGATAAATCGATATCTTTCAAATACAATGACAAATTTACATCAGAATATGGTATCAACGTTGATAAATCTGCAGATTTAAGTGGATATGGTTGTTGAGAAGATGATGGCGAAACTTTCTGTGGCTGCCCATTGACACTTACATTGATAACAGTACTTAATGTAAAGTGATGAGTCGGAGGATGATTTGTTGGACCGGATAGGTTGTTGTTGTTGGCACATTCGATATCGATCTTTTGAGTTAATTCAGCTTGAAATGGGTAACATTTATCGTTGGAATTTAATGATATCGATTCAGTTTCGTTGAGTTTTTGTTTCTTATGAAGATGATCAGTCGAAGAATTTATCGATTGATTGTCTTCAAATGAACGTTTCTCGTCATAATATTGCCGTCGAGGTGTGTATGACATGGATGGGTAAACATGATTTGTTTGTGGTTTTGACCAGTCGAAATAATGATGATCAATCGCTGTTAATTGTTGTTGAGGAGGTGCTGTCATATTTCTAGGAAGAGACAAAGTACGAATCAGTTTATTGACATATTCATTAGTTCAACAATGAACTTACATGGACATGTGTAATTATATGATTGTTGGTTGTGACGGTGGTCAATCCACCATCACCTACAAACTATTCTCGTGTTTGTATGTCAGTGTATGAGTATGTCGCGTTCAATCGATCAGTCAGTCAGTCAATGAGCGCTTGTTGCTTCTTCTTTTTTTTCTTCTTCTTCTTCTTTTTTGCTGCGTCTCTTCTTTTCCTCATTCAGTCCGTCAGAATAGTAATAGTAGTCATTGAAGAGGAGGGGTAAAAGACGCATTTTTTCGCTTCTCGCCACCATCCTCCTGATCATGTGTGCATGTTATGTTGCCTCGTTGTCGACGAAAGATTTCAATATATTTATTTATTTATATCGTCGTTGAATGGTTATAGTTCAACTTCTCCTTTCTTTTCCTTTTAACGCGGATGCTTGCGTTTGTTTGATCAAAAGGAAGGGTATAGAAATGAGACGAAGAAAAAAAAGTCTATATATACATACAGTGTATGCTTGAAGTAGAGTGTCGCCTGAAGGGAAGAAAAAAATGTTGCTCTGTATACGCGTACCCACGGACAGATAGATAAGGGAGAGAAACAAATCGTGTGTGAGAGAGAGAGAGAGCAGTGAACAGGAAAAGAGAAGTAGAGAGGGAGGTCTAGGACACCGGCGCAACCTCGGTAGATCTATTTTTATATATTAATATACATACACCACTATCCTCTATCATCTATATATAAGAACGCAAGAAGAATGAAACGGATAGAGAGAAGGAGAAGAAAAAAGAAACAGATTTCTATGTTTATAGACTACACAGCTCAATTCGCAAAACGAGTCAGATGTATATTCTATTCGCAGTATATAGAGAGTGTAGTGTCACCGATTTCTGTCGACAACAACAAGAAGACAGAAAAAGAACGAAGGAAGACTATACGAGCCACTATCAAGCTATCAAAAGAAAGAGCAAGAAAGAGAAAACTGATGATTATTGTCATAAGTTCTACTCGCACTTTTCTATCCTCATGTTCGCATATCTGTTGATGAGGCAGATTGTGTGCTTTTCTTTCCTTAACACGCAATAGTCGTAACGTACAGAAGAAAAAATGCACTAATAACTGATTTTGATCATTAAGCGTTGTTCATCGGATTTTCACAGTTCTATTCGAAAGATTGAAATTGATTCGAAGTCAATTTCGGCTTAATAGATAGCAATGTATGTGCAAGAATTCCGCTGTCAAAATCAACGAAAAAGAAAGAATCTGATTCCAACAGACAAGAAAATTACCAGCCTGATGATTGCTGCGTTCGTGTATAATTTGACAAAGTCCTAATGAAAAAACGGTCTAAATCTCGTGAAGAGATTACAGGTGGAATAAATGTTATTCTTTTATTTCTTTTGATTATTATCGCTTTATGCTTCTCAATTAAACTTCTATGACATCTTATTACTTTTTCTTTTTTCTCTCATTTGACGCAGATGTAACAAACCAAGCGACAGTTCTTTTGCTTTTTCTCGTCGGTATACTCGAATTCAATGTACAAACTAACAGTGACGATATTTTTCTACTTGATCATTCAACAAACGAAAGTTTACGTCCATGGAGAAAACCAACTCGTAAATTTGTTTACGAGTTGTGATCAATCCAATTCAAACGAAAATATTTATGATTTTTCATCTTATGACATTCAAGATGAGACAAAAATAAATCCAATTTCATTTGAAAAATATCGAGGTAAAAAACTCAACTGAAAATCGAAGATAGATTTGACTTCTGTCTTGTAGGAAAAGTGTTACTAATTATTATCACAGCCACATATTGTCAATACACTCGTCAGTATCCGTATTTAAACCAATTGAAAGCACATTATCGATCAAACAATTTTGAAATACTCGCATTTCCTTGCAATCAGTTCGGTTTAGTAAGAAAGAGAAGTTTTCGTTGCAAAGAATCCGATGTGTTTTTACTTTAAAGCAAGAGCCTGGCGTAACTGGCGAAGAAATTCTCAATGGTATTCGATTTGTTCGACGTGAGTTCTGTGACTTTGTATCAGAAAAGCAAAAATTTGTTGATTTAGCTGGAGGTAATTATATGTCAAACTTCCCAATGTTTGAAAAATCAGACGTCAACGGTTACGACGAACGGCCACTATTTACCTATTTAAAAGTAAATTATTTGCTAAAAAGAAAGATTGAATGTATATACATGAGTTTTAAGAGTCGTTGTCCATCACCGGTTGATGAATTTCATCCATGGCCAAATATAACTTATAGGCCCATAAGATCAAACGATTTGAGATGGAATTTTGAGAAGGTAAGTGAAAGGAATTTGAGTAGATGATTGATGTTTGAATGATTGGTATTTAGTTTCTAATTAGTCCGAATGGTTTTCCGATGAAGCGATTTGCATCAAAAGTGACTCCGATGGAGCTCATACCACATATTGATGAAGCGATGGCGAGATCAACAGACAAAGTATCATTAGCTCATCAATTGAACGAATTACTCTTTGTTGAGGAGAATTTCTGAATATTAACACACTTTTTTTTGTTTTGGAGAGGAGAAATAAAGAACGATGAATCATGTCAAATCAATTACTTCATTTCTGTGTCTTAAGGCTCTTCCCTAAAAAAGCGAACTGGGCTTAGGAAAGTTCAAATGAACTGAAGAGAGTCTGTGATAAAAATTTCAGCTCGATATCGCCTTGTTTTTCAGAGATATGAAACAAACAAGGCGAAAAATAGCTCGTTTTATTCCCAAGACTTCTCGGTCCAGAGCCAGGGTGGACGTTTTTCCTTTTTTTTGCTAGAACGAGATTCTCAGGATGCAGAGCACTGCAAAGTCTTTTGTTTTTAATCTTACTTTTTCACTGAAGAAAAGCCATGAGAAGTTCAATGACCTAAAAAATGGGGGTCCAATAATATAAATGTGTGATTCTTTAATAAAGAAAAAGTTAAATTCAAAAAAGGACTCTGCTTATTGAATCGCTCTATCAAACAAAAAGAACATACTTTAAACCCCTAACGAAGAAATTTGGAAGTAAAATTTAGAAACCAGAAACGGAAAAAAATGAAAGATTTTCGGCTTTCTGTAAAAGAGCATGATTTTTCGTTAAAAGCCATGAAAATTTTGGAAACAAAAGAAGTTTGCAGAAGAAAAACTTTATGTTTTCTGAAAGATCTGAAGACGGGCTATCTTCCTATGCATTTATCTGATTTTCGAAAACTGACTTTTGTAAGGGAGGAGGGGGTGATCTTAAGTTACATTGGCAAAATAGGTTTTTTCATTGGAAAAACAAAAAAAAGATTTTTATTTCAGAAATTGAAAACCCGACCAGGTTAAGCAGTTTAAACTTCTCATTCGAGGTTTATTGAAGAGAATCCTGTATTGAAAAGCTATAGAATTTCTTTGTAGTAACACATAGACATGATAAAAGCTTCAGTTAGTGAATGACAACATTGTCTACAAACACTTTCCTTCACATGACAATAAATCGAGAATATATGTTGGACAAAGAAAGAATATTTCGCATTTTAATTTAAATGGCGAATATTATCGCGAAAACTCAATGATGATGTTGGTAAATTTCTACCACCTGGAAAATCATTGTTTGAACTTGGGGCAAAATTAATAGTAAGACCAATATCATGAATTTTTTTCTATTTATCAAAATACTTACATGACTTTTTATCTGTGTTAGTATTTTTAAATAAACTAATTTTCAGCCGGTAAAAAGTCAGCAATGGAAAATCAAAGATTCATGTTGATCATTGATTGACGTCAATCAAATTTATCACAGATGAATTTTGACGTGAACTATAGAAAAGAGCTAAAAATTTTCACATCCAAGGTCAATTATCGGATAAAGAAAGTACACAAAAGATATTCAATGCACTGAAATTTCATTCCGGGTTGAATACAGAAAACTGATGCTCACAGTGTAACCATGCGAAAAGTAATCGCATAGCAGCTATACGATAGGAATATGACTGTTTCTTGTTTAGTTGTAAAAGAAATAAAAGATTATAGATTGGTATTGGTATTTGTATTTCCTAATGAAAGAGGAAAATATTTGTTTCGCCATATTCTAGTTTTTAGTCAAACTTCTGACTTTTCATTGACTTCCGAGTATTTTGTTTGCTGAAAAAATCCTTTCTTATTCAAGTCATGCAGAATCCTAGAATCGAAACACAAACAAACTAAAACAAAGAAAAATATAAAAGTCCATGTAATGATCATTTCCATTTATTTCTTCGACGCAGTTTTATTCTTGGAAAAACTAAACATTTCCTTTGAACATTTGGTCTTATCAACGTGAAGAATTGAACAATTTCAACGCTTCACCATGATCTATCTCGATCATTTCAAATTGATGATCATTTTCTTATCGATTGGAGAAATCGTCGGTGGTAAGTTTCATTTCATGTTCTCCTTTTTCATTCGATTGAGCATTATATGTTTAGTTGTTTCATTCAATCAACCGAGATTCAATTCATGCACAGCATGGAATGGCGATGCAATTACTTTTGCAGCAAATGGTACACTCGGAAATCGTCCATCTGCCATTTTTATCGATTCGAATGATGCAATATATGGAGCGGATGCAGACAATAGTCAAATCATTATTTGGTATACTAATAACACTAACAAAACGATCACTATGAATAATAGTTTAACAACTCCCAATTCGGTATTTGTTACAAATCAACAACAGATTTATATCAGTACGGACAATACAACTGGTGACATCAGACAAGTATTGAATACAGGTGCAACTTCAGTCGCAATGCGAGTTGGTCAAATCTGTTCTGATATCTTCATAAGTTTGAATAATACATTGTATTGTTCAATGCGGGATTTTCATCAGGTTGTGTCGAGATCGTTAAACGATTCATCAGAGACGTTGACCATTGTTGCTGGAACGCTTTGTAGCGGATCAAATCTAGATCAGCTCTCTTCACCAAACGGAATTTATGTGACCGATAATTTTAGTTTATATGTGGCTGACAGTGGGAATAACCGGATTTTATTTTTCTCATCGGTTGTAACGAACGGGTCATTTTATAATGAAATCAATGGAACAACTATTACTTTTACAGGAATTTCCGCACTTAATAGTCCAACAGGAATTATGCTTGATGGCGATGGTAATCTTTATATTGTTGACAGTGGAAATAGCCGTATCATTAGATCAGGACCTTCAGCGGCTCAATGTTTAGTAGGATGTTCTGGTTCAAGTGGATCTTCAGTATCTCAATTATCTGCTCCACAATATATGGCATTCGATAGTAATGGAAATATCTATGTTACTGATCAAAATAATGGTCGAATTCAGAAGTTTGTTACATTTGATAGTTGTGGTAAACGAACAGATATTCATATAAAAATTACAATTTATATCCGAACTTTCGTTTAGTTACAACAATGATGAGCACAACGACAACCATGACGGCAAAAGCAGGTAGACAACTATTAAATTGAGTGTATTGATGATTTTACGCTCGTTCATCATCGAATTCTTCATAGAACCATTTCGTTCTTCAATAAATAAAGTAATAGTAATACTTTCTTCGCTTTAGGATGTTTTCCTCCAACTGTGACACTCATACCCAGTTCATCATCGATATCATCTCCAATACAATTCCGTCGTGTGCAAGATTTCACTATAGTCTCAGTAATACAGTTGAATTGTAATGATAGTTTGTCGATCAGTACCCAATGGACAATCAACAATTGCAGTTCGTCATGTAGAAATCGAATATCTCTCGATTCATCTATAACAACAACGGGGAGCGAATTATACATACCTGGACGCAGTCTGCAATACGGTTTATATCAAATAAACCTAACAGTCACAATGGCTCAAATACCAAGCTTAACGGTAATATCGACTACTTATGTTGATATAACTCCATCAGGCATAACAGCGAATCTAATTCCCTATGGCACATCAATGATCACTCGTGGAAATCTTCAAGATCTCAAATTCGATCCGGGGAGTTATTCCGTTGATCCCGATGACGACAGTTTCGATCCTTCTGTAAGTTACTTTTCCTTGCAACATTGCTGAGTAGTGTTTGTTTGTTAATAGATGTGGAACTATTATTATTATTGTCGAATCTATGGAGTATCCAAGTTTCCTCGTTTCCTAAGTTCATTGATAACAATTAATGATATGAGAAATGATTCATCGAATCCAGCATGTCTTATAAATCGAACAGGGTGGCGATTCGACAACGCCATGAATTCATCATTCACAATTCTCTCTGGTTCACTTCAGTCCAATCGAACTTATCAATTTATGGTTCAGATGGGAAATCGAAAAAATTCATCGCGACAAGCAACAGGTTATCTTCTTGTTAAAACTGTTGATACTCGTCCACAAATGATCCTTATTGGGTAAATATTGAATTGTGTTTGAGTTTTTATTTGAAATGTAAAGTATGAAATTGCTTTAGTTGTGTTATATGGACATTATGTGCACCAAATCAAGAATTTCAATTAGTTAATCCTACAACACAAGTTGCATTGTTTTCTGTTTGTTCAGGAAATTGTAGTACATTACAAAATATCATATGGAATATTTATTATGGTGAAATGAATTCTTCATCAAATTTTACTAATTGGATTTTATCTAATCTCACTACAACATATAAAAATATTTGGTTTTTTGGTATAAAAATTGATATTTAATAAGAAAAAGATGAGATAATTCTTTTTTTCTTTGTAAAGGTGGCAATTCCAGTAATTTTACAGCAACAAGTGAATTGTTTTTGATGAATCCTAGCAAAACTCTTTGGCGATTTGAAGTTGTTTATACATTTCTAACAGAAAAAAGTTCAAGTTCATTAAATTTTATAATAAATCAACCACCTACAAATGGTTCATGTTCAATTAATCCTTTAAATGGAACAACAAGTACAATATTTCATATTTCATGTCCAAATTGGTTTGATGAAGATGGAATTAAAGATTATACAATTTATGGTAATAAAATTTGAATAAAATTGAAATTTTAATTTTTAAAATAGGTTGGACAAATAATAAAAAAGAAAAAATGATAATTGGTTATTCTGAAGTATCAATATTTAATGTTCAATTACCAATAGGAGATAATCAAACATCATTACTTCATTTATTTATTGATATTCGTGATGAAATGAATTGTATAAATGAAATAAATATTTCATCTGTTTATATTTTATTTGATAATGAAGGAATTGATAATTTATTAAATGATATTTCACAATCAAAAGGAGAAAATACAACAAATTCAATAATTCATTTACTTGCAAGTCAAAATCAAAATATTGTTGGACAAATTTTAACATCTGTTTCACAACAATTTAATCAAAAAGGAATAAAAGATATTGAAAAAGTTATTTCAAGTAAATTTAATTTAAAATTAATAATAAAAATTCTTCTTTTTTTCTTATTAAAAGATGGTGTTCCAATAGGAAGTATTTCAATTACATCATTAAATTCTTTAAATAAAATTTCAGTAAGTAATTTAATAAAAAAATAAATTTAATTATTTTTAAAATAAAAAATTTAGACAACAAATTCATTTAATGAATCTGCATTAAAAGATTATGAAAAAAATTTAAATTCTCGTGCAAATGCTCGAGATTATTTAATAACATTTCTTCAATCAATTCTTATAACAACAATTAATAGTATTAAATTACAATCATCAACTTTATCACAAATAACACAATCAACAAATGAATTAACTCGATCAACTTTAGTAAAAATTTTAAATTTCTTTTTTTCTTTTTCTTTTCTTTTGTTTAGACATTTGCATCAAATCGATGTTTTCAATTATCTCAAAAATTATATTTAATGAGAGAAAAAGTTGCATATGAAGATGTTGAAATTGCATCAAATTCTCTTATTCAATGTGCAACAAATCTTCTTAGTGTAAAATTAATTTCTTTTTTTTCTTTTTAATTTAAATAAAAATATAATTTAGGCTGTAAATGGTCCATTACAACAACGAACAAAAATTTTAGAAATTGATTCATTTCGTGCAACATCATTTCCAGAAAATTATGATACTGATATTGAATATGAATGGGCAAATTTAAGTAAAAAAAGAAAAAAAAGATTTTTTTTATAAATAATTTTTTTTTCGAAAAGATTTATTTGCTAATGGAAATGATTTTTCATGGGAAACAATTGAAAATAATCGAAATGATTATTATCAAAGAAAATTATCAAATGAAATTACAAATCAAATGAATGAAATTATTTCTCTTTTAACTTCAACAATAAATTTAAATTTAAATATTGGACAAAATTGTCAAATTGAAACATCACAAGTAATTATGTCATTAGAAACAAAATCAAATGAATTTTTTTCAAATTCTTTTCAACAATCAATTGGAAATGGTCAAATAAATCTTCCTTCAAATTTTTCATTTTATTTAAATGAAACAAAAAAAGTTTCAATTCGAGTAAATTTTCAAAAACAAAAAGAAAAAACAAAAATTCTTTTTTTTTTTATTTGATTTATTTAGTCTTTAATGAATCCATTAGCTTCATTTGGAAATTCCAAAATAACATCAAATACAAATGTTTCAAGAACAATTACATTTTCAATTTTAGATGAAAATTCATCAGAAATTTCAATAAAAACAAATGAAAATACAACAATTGAACTTTTTATTCCTCGTGATCCTAATTTAATAATTCCTTCAATGATTTATCAAAATGTCACATCAATGAATTCAACACCACATGAATTTTTATTTCATTTTCATTATTTACCAATCAATTTTTCACTTTCAGTTTCAATTCATTGGGAAATTAAAGTTTTACAAAGAAATCTTTCTTATTTATTTATTTATCGATTTGATCAAATGCCACAATTAAATAGTTCAATCAATCAAATTGATGGTTGGCATATTTTTTGTCCATCAACATTAAATAATGAAAATATTTATCAATATTTTCTTAATAATCAACAAACAATTGGTCATGAAATTCTTATTTATGGTATTCGACAATTAAATTCAACAGAAATTAATGAAAGATGTTCAAATTCGAAAAGAAATGATCCACCAATTACAGATATTCGATATAATTTTACAAATGATTATTTATTACGAGTTTATACATCCGGTTGTTATTATTTGGATTCGAATAATCAATGGAAATCAGATGGAACGATCGTACGTTGAAAATTCATTGAAATGAACAATTTCGAAGGAAAACAATTTCATTTTAGGTTGGACCGTTGACAAATTATTCTCATACACAATGTTTTACAAATCATTTAACAACTTTTGCAGGTGGTTTTCTTGTTTTACCGAATTCAATGAATTGGAATTACGTTTTTTCCAATGCGGATTTTCTGAAAAATAAAACAATTTATCTCACAGTTATTTGTGTTTCGGTGATTTATTTCATTTTATTAATTTATGCGAGATTTTATGATAAAAAAGATTTGGAGAAATTAGGTGTGACAGTTTTACCCGATAATCATAAAAATGACGAATATTTCTATGAAATTATTGTTTTTACCGGTCAACGAAAGAGTTCGGGAACGAAATCCAATGTTTATTTTGTTCTTCATGGAAATGATGATGAAACAAATATTCGAACATTTGCAGATCCAAATCGTGAAATTCTTCAACGTGGTGGAATTGATGCATTTCTCATGAGTGTTCCGAAATCTCTTGGTTTATTAAATTGTATTCGTATTTGGCATAATAATTCAGGTAAAGGATCGTCTTCATCATGGTTTTTAAAATATTTAATTATTCGTGATTTACAAACAATGGAAACATTTCATTTTATTTGTCAAAAATGGTTGGCAGTCGAAGAAGATGATGGAAAAGTAGAAAGTTTCTTTTGATGAATAATTAATTAATGTTTTTTTTTCTACCAAAAATAGATTGAACGACTTTTACCGGTTGCGAGTGATCTGGAAAAACAGCAATTTGCACATCTCTTAGCAAAACGAACTTACCATAGTGTTTCCGATGGTCATTTATGGTTTTCAATCTTTTCTCGTCCACCATCAAATCAATTTACACGTGTTCAACGATGTACATGTTGTTTTGTTCTGTTCTTTTTCTCAATGTTTTTAAATATTATGTATTATGATTTATCAACTGAAGCCAAATCAACAAATTCATCCACTAGTGTTAGTTTATCTTTTGCTGGTCTTTATATCACAAGTGAACAAGTATGTTTTCATCTCTTCTTATTCTCCTTTTTGTATACTCAAAAAGTGAGTTCATACCTATTGCGAAATCGATCAGTGTGTCCCGTTCAACCTTTCAGTAGAATTTTCTCAGATTCTTATATATAGAATTGTATAATTGTGTGTTAACTCACTTTTTGTACCAGTTATGGTTGCCTAACTTTCCATGATAGTCCCTTGTAGGCCTAGAGAGATACGGAGAAACTGTCGACGGACCACCAAGAGAGCAAGTATGAGCTACCTGGATGAAATTTCATCCAAGAGGCTTTATTTCCTTTTCTGAAAGAAAGAGTTATAGCGTCATAAAGACAGTCATGAAAATGCGTAAAGTTTGTTTGTTTGCATAATCCAATCAGATTGCAGCATACTATAAATCAATGAAATTTACTTATGGCCACCAAAGATTGACTACTGATGAGGTAACGGAGGTCGAGGATCTCGAATCTAAGGTTAAGTTTTCGAAATTCCAATCATCTAATTACAAGTAGTGCTCATCCGTTGGATTCGCTGACTCATTTCTGAAAGTATCGGGAAACTAGTAGATAAACGCTCTCACTTAAATCTCAATCTAATTGGCTTCGAACTGAAGTCGCTTTTATGCTCATTCTTTCATTTGCTGCTTCATTCATGTTCGATTACTTTGAATTCATTTGTCCAAAGACGTAAACAAAACGAACGCCGCTTATAAAAATTTATTCATCGACTCTCCTCAGACTACTCTGAATAAAAAATCAATTTATTTTCACTTATTTTATCTCCTCTAAGCAATTGAAATAAATGCCTAGTTGTTCGTCGGCCTTCCTCCGGTCGGCCACTCACCGGTAGCCGTTAGCGTCGAACTTTGTGCCGTTGTGACTGTCCAAAACAACATTTGTCAGAGGAAGTATTACTGAGTGGTTAGCATCAGATAATGTTTGGGTAAGGTAATATAACTGTTTGTATAATCGTGATGTTATCAATATGCTGATGTGTATGAATATCCAACAATCCGATGTTAGTCAGCTATTTCTTTTCAGTTCTACATATTGCTACTTCAAGCACTATTGCCTAAGAAAAACTTCCCTGCAAAAAGCCGACGTTTATCTAAAAAACAGAACAGGATTTTTTATTGAAAAACTAACAACACATTACAGATCTTGGGAACAGATTACCCTTCGGTCAACTCTTACTTGACAATATAAGAACTAATCATTAGCTAATTAACTGTTTAATTAGTTAGTATTTGCGAAAATTAACTGCAGATTTGGGATGCTCGACCCCGATTACCCTCCAGTCGACCCTTATTCGACCACCAAAAAATGTTTTCATTGCTTAATTAGCGAATTGAAATTTCGAAAAACTGACACCGGATTCGAGATCCTCTACCTCGATTACCTTGCAACAATCACTTCGTTAGGAACATCGTTAAGTTTTCATTGATTTATGAAATGCTGCAATCTGATTGACTTGGACAAACAAACAAACTTTAACCAGTTTTAACGCGGTTATAACCCTTTCTTCCAGAAAAGGGAATGTAATATGTTACCGAGAATCGATTGAACGGATCTTATCGCTGTAGTAGACGGAAAACATGAGTGTATTATTAGACGTAGTCAGTGTCCTCCATCCGTTTATACGATAACTGTAGAGAGACTAATGTGATTGAGATGAAATTGTTGAGGATGTGTTATTACATGAAAATCTCTGAAGAAATCGAAGATGAGACTGATTGGACAAACAATTCATGTTTGATCGAAAAAGAAAATGATATTTCTCTCAGATTCTTTATGTCTTCTATCTGATTCACTTTTTTTGCAGTACACATAACTCTCGGATAAAGTGTGAAGTTTTCATATTTATTTTTATTTGTATTTGATTAGATAAGCATTGGAATAATTGTGGAAATTTTTGCATTTCTTCCAAGTTTATTTCTTATACAATTATTTCGACGTCTTCGTCCTCGTCGACCTCAACAATCACCATTACGTAAAGCTTTATATAAAGTTCGACCAAAAACACAAAGGTTTGTTGAATTAGAGTTGAAATGTTGATGAAAGAAGATTATTTGATTTAGCGAAAATGATACAATTGATATGAAGATGATGCAGATGAAGAAGAAGAAGAAGAAATCAACATTGATGTTTCCTTGGTGGTGTATTTTTATTGGTTATGGATTATGTTTAATCATTGTTGGTGTTTCAATTTTATTTATAATCGCTCGTGGAATTGAATTTGGTGATTTAAAAAGTCAAAAATGGTTAACATCAATTCTCACTGGATTTTTCTCATCAATTTTATTTATTCAACCAATTAAAGTGAGAAAGATTTGTAAATAATAATAATGAAAAGTATTTCATAATATTTTTATATTGAAGATCGTTGTATTGGCGATATTCTTTGCATGTTTTTGTTCAAAATCAAATGATGAAAATAGAGAAGCAAATGAATGGTTAGATGATAATTGTGTTGATTTGAATTGTGATGAAGAATATCTTCATGAAAATAAGGTTTGTTTTATTTTTTTTAATTTTCTTTGATAAAATATTAAAAATGAATGCGAAAAATTGAATATTTTGAAAAGGATGAAAATTTATTTACATATCGAAATCCAATTCGTGCAAATCGTTTAACAGAAAATGAAGTAATAAGTTTACGTGAAGAACGTTTAAAAGAAATCGAAATGTGGTCAATGATTCGAGAAATTGTTATTTATATAATATTTCTTATTTTCTTATTTATTGTTGTTTATTCTAATCGAGATTCCAATTCATTTTTACAAGTAAATCATTTACGAAAATACTTTCTCAATACTCGACAAGAAAATTTTGATTTTACAAAAGTAAAAAAATGATAAGAAAAAGAAAAGATTTTGAATATAAAAATGATTTTATTTAAGATTTCAACAGTTGATGATTATTGGAATTGGTTAGAAAAAAGTTTTATTAAAAATCTTCGTGCACAAAAATGGTATAATGATGATCCACCTCGAAATTTAAGTGGATTTATTAATGATAAATCTTCACGATTAATTGGTTGGGCAACAATGAGACAATTACGAGTCAAATCTGAATTATGTATTAAAAGAAATTTTATTGAATCAAATTGTTTATTTGATTATAATTTTTTAAATGAAGATAAAATTTCATATAAACCAGGATGGACAAATGTAACATTAACAAATTCAATAAATTCATTTCTTTTGAAATCATTTCAATATCAATCAAATGAAACATTAGATACATATATTTATTATGGAAATCATGGAATATATGGAAAAGGTGGTTATATTTATGAATTTCGTGGAAATTTATTATCATTACAAACAAATCTTTCTCAACTTCATCAAAATCAATGGATTGATAATCGAACACGTGCAATAATTATACAATTAACTTTATATAATCCAAATGTTCAATTATTTACATCAATAACATTTTTAACTGAATTTTTATCATCAAGTGGTGTTTATCCATCAGCTCGATTTGAACCAATTCATTTTCAAAGTAAAATTTCTTTTCTTTTATTTCTTCTTTTTGTTTTTTTTTGTTCATTGTAGTTTTTTCATCAATTTTTGAATTAATTTCTACAATTTTTTATTTAATTTTAATTATTTATTTTATGTTTATTGAATTACGATTGATGTTTAATTTACAATTCAAATATTTCCTTCGATTTTGGTCTTTTATTGAAATTGGAATAATTATTTGTTCATGGACAAGTCTTTTGATTTATATTTGGCGTTATCGAGAATGTCAAAGAATTGAAAATTTATTTGAAAAAACCAATGGATTTAATTTTATTAATTTACAATTTACTTCATTTATTAATGATATTTTAAATTCTCTTTTAAGTTTTTTATGTTTTTTTGGAACAATTAAATTAGTTAAATTATGTCGTTTTAATCAACGTCTTTATTTATTTATTTCAACACTTCAATATTCAGGCAAAGAATTATTATCATTTTCATTTATGTTTATAATTGTATTTATGTCATTTTTATGTTTATTTTATTTTTTATTTATATCAAAATTACCACAATGTTCAAATTTATTAGGAACAGCACAAATGTTATTTGAAATGATGTTAATGAAATTTGATGCACATCAATTGAATGATGCAGATGCTTTTCTTGGACCCTTTTCTTTCAGTTTATTTATTATCTTTGTTGTTTTTATTTGTATGAGTATGTTTTTTTCAATTATTGGAGATAATTTTCGATTAGCAAGAGAAAATATCAATCAAACTAATCGACATTTATATTCATATGCATTCAAAACATTAATTCAATGGACAGGTTAGAAGAAATTATTTAGATTTATTTTTCTTTTTTTATTTGTTTTTCTTAGGACTGAAGAAATCGAATGGTGAAGAGATTTATGTAAAGAAAGATGAACGAATGCGTTCGGAATATCGTAATCCAATTGATCAATTACCAGAGAAAGTAGATCAATTACTTAATGCATTAAACAGTGTATGTTATAAATAATGAAGAAGAAAATTATCTTTGAGATTTTCGTTTTTTAGATTTATGTCAATCAATCCAAAGATAAACTCAAACTCAAGACACTTTAATCCAAGAATGACTTTTACACACATGTTTGACTTCATTTTTCGGAAAAATATAATTTTACTGCTTTTTTGTGTACGTGTTACATGTTTCCAATAAAGAATTCTGATATAAACAACAATTCGAATTTTTCAGTTCAACGAATTTAAATGACTTTATACCATCGATGTTTATTGATCTCCAAATATTCTTCTGTTCCAACTAATTCTGTTATACATAGAAATTCTGAAAGTTTATAATGCTAAAATTCATCGAACACAGAAAAAAAAACCAACGATTATAGTGTAATATCTAAACAACGTTCGTCTTCCGTTCACTAAGCTTTAAAGAAATTAACTAAGAGAAAGAACAAAACATCGCGTGTTTGTAACACCTGACGATATACCTAGACTATTTCTTTATAAAACACCGAGATAAACATGTCGAAAAAGGGAGAGAACAGAACGACAACTGAAGAAGATATTCAAACAAGCCAGATGATAACATCAAATCGTGAGTATTATTCTATGAGATCAACAACGTCATTTTTATCCTTATCAGAAAACAAACTCGACATATCGTAATTTGGAAAAACTTTCATCATTACTCTCGATTACATCAAATGTCTCGTTTTCTTTCTTCTCAACATTCTATACAGATAAACATACAAAGCATGATTTGATCCGACTTGAATAGCTCATCACACATTTGACACACATGCACTCACTCACTCACTCACATTCAAAGAATTGATTGTTTTGAAAAAAAAAGAGAAAAGAAGCAAAATAATCAAGAACTTGATGGTTCAACAACAGAAACAGTCGTCATCAATTTGGGCAAAACATCTTGACAAAGTGATGACATACTATTCGATTGGCTATTATTATTATTGTTGTTGTTCTTGTCATTTCCAATAATATTACTACGAAATCGTTTGACAGCTAGAAGACAAAAGATTTATTATCGCTTCCACTTTGACAAGTAAACATACTTGGTGACGGGATTGATTCAATGTCGATTTCGACATCATCATTATCTTCACTTAAACGACGCGTCAAAGGAGAATTTCGATGATCTGATAAAACCGGTGATCGACTGACATCAACGGAATGTTGTCGAATCATAGGTATCAATGGTGCAAAAGCGCTCGATGGATGGTTAGGATTGACTAGTAATGGTGTTGTTGTTAATGAAGGTGTTGAAAACGATCGAAGAGGATGAATATTGGGGAATCCGGTTGCTGTTGTGCCTGCTACCGACGATGTTGATGATGTTGGGGCGAGTGGATGATAGAATGGTAAAACTGGTGATGGCACGTAATCGAAACGACGTTGGTAATACTCAGCAAGAAATGGAAGGGCAGCGGCGTGAGGAAATGTTCCCATGGGTCCAACGAAACGGTTCATTGGTTCGCGCATTTGGGACAAATGTTTGGAACAAAACCCGTGTCGTTGGGATTCTTTTTGACACTGGTTCATTCCACATAGGCGACGCCACTGTTTTCCATTGAATTTTTTTCGTATACCAGTGTTTCTACATTAAAAACGAAGATCAACAAAGGAAAGTGAAGGGATTTTTTCTTTACCCCATTGTAAAAATATCGCCTTTTTTGATTCCTTGAAGTTTGTTCATTGTTTGTTGTTCGCCTTTCTTGAATTCTCGTTCGACTTCTTCATCATCTTCATCTTTGTGTTCAGCTGGCGGTGTCGGATACGCATTCTGTTGATTCGTTACCGATGAATCAATCGAGATTGGTCGAAAAACAGAGAGATTTTGTTGATGAAGACGTAATTCTTCATGCCACGGTTCAGACAATAATCGAATATTTTGTCTCGTAAACCAAACATCTTCTTGATTTTCTTCACTATCCTCTTGATTGTTATTCGAATCTCGAAATTCAATTGAAAATTCTAAACGTGTCGGATGTTTTGATCGTATTCGTCCGCAAAAGAATTCGGTGCTATTTTCCGTTTTCATTCGACGAACACACACTAATATATTATTCACGAGATCTTGACACGCTGGAATATTATCAATTATGATCGATGGAAAATGTTTTGATATTGGCTGATGAATATCAATTGTTAAAGGAGACGATTGTTCATCACGTGTTGATATTTTGATGAGATGAGAATCAATAATATCGAGAATCACACCAAGATGATAACAGTTTGGATTCGATTTATCAAGTACTAAGATACTTTGTTGTCGCCATTGATTTGCATCTAATACAAACGATGTTGAAGGTGTTGGTGTACAACTTTGTTGTTGCCAACGCTTCTTCGGCGGACAGGCATCGTCATAGGCCATGTAATGATGTCTGCCTAAAACAAAAATCCTCGACATATTTATATATGTTATAATTGAGAAAAAAAAAGCAAGTGTGTGTATGTCCACGGAATGTGACATCCAAACGCGAAAGTAAACGGAGAACGCACATTTTTTGGTTATTTATCGTCCATGGAATCCATAGTATGTCATTTCTATCTTGCTTTCGTTTCGCGAACACGAGAAGGAGAAAGAGAAACCTGCAGAGCAATTATTAGTAACAGGTCATCGACGACGCAAAAAAAGCATTGAGTAAAATGTTGCAAAAAAAAAAACAGAAGAAAACAGATGGGAGATGTGTCTTTAAGAAAAGAAAAGAAAAAATCTTCTCTCAGCTGACAAATGTTTGTGAATGAGAAAAAGAAAATTTCATGTCCGAGAACAAGTCGAACAAACAACGATGTTTCACTATGGAACGTACGATGTATTAGTCGTACGTTAAAAACAACATCTGTCTGTTTCTTTTCATCTAACAAATACGGCGTATGTGTCTGTGCGCGTAAAAAAGCGATTCTGTTTCTACTCACTTAAACAACGATGAAAAAAAAAACAGGAGTAATGTTCTTTTTGAAAAAAAAATTCAAAATAACCGACTCGGAAAGAAAGAGAAGAAAATGCTTTCCCAGTAATTCTAATCTTTGAAACAGAACTAAAATATTTATAATAATATAGATATAAAGAAGTAAACAAAAAGATCCATCATCAATTTGTTAATCATCTCGTCTTTTTTTCCTCGCTCTCTCTCTCTCTTCTTTAGCAAACGAACGTCTAACAAAAGACGCAAAAACACAAACACCACTCATTAGTTTCTTATCGTCAGAAGTAGAAGAAAATAACAGTGAAATTAAAGAAGAGATATAAAATAAACGATGATAATATGTGTCAAAGTGCAAAGCAATATTTTCTATTACTTACCTTCAATTTTTATCTATTGTCAATAGAGAAAGACTGACGAAAGAGAAATACTTGAGAAAAAAAGAAAAAGAAAAAGTCCTTTACTCTTTGAAATGAACATTAAAATGAATATTTGAGTGTATGAAAGTGTTTATAGACACAAAGCATCTGATAACAAAATCTTTGGGAAAGAAAAAAAAAAGAAGAGCTGGCAATCAACTATCGACGATGCAAAATGTCTCACTTCTTCTCGGTTTCCGTCGGGTTTTTCATGCACATACATACACATTATGATCCCCTATCGCCTCTTTTTCTTTCTGTGTCTTTCTCGCATTATGTATTTTTGTCGTATTCCTCTTCTTTCTTTTTCTTCCAAAACACATACAGACAGAAAAATCTCAGTTTGTGGACATATTACAAGTTACGCAAGGGGGTGGGTAGTGTATAGACCGACTAAGTTCTTCGATTTACACCCATACACGCCGTTGCGTACGTACACACACACACACTGTTAATAATTACGTTGTTTTTCTATTTTTTTCCTTATATATATATATACATTTCTTTTTCTTCTTTTCTCTCGTTGTTGATATGATGTTGTTGTTAATAGTATACTGATGTGTACGTGACAGTAAAACGCGACATATCATTCTTCGATTAATTTTTATGTCGTTCTTTTCTTTTCGCAGATGATTAATTTATTTATTTAATGTAAATTTGATAGAGAACGAACAGTTTCATATAGGTTGGATGAAGAAGAAAAAAGACTTTTCTCCTATACTTTCTAAATGAATATTCTTTCCGCCGAGTTTAGAACTCTTTTATTACTACCTTGCTAACTACTTTTCTTTGTTCCTCGTGGATGTAACGATAAAAATAAACGACATAAAAAAAACAAGATTCATTTATCCGTATTCATCATTAATTTACAATGTTCGAAGAACAGTAAACTTTTTTTCAAAACGAGATTTTCTGCGGAGAGAAGCTGGTAGCTGTTTTCTCATTACAAATTTTGACTACATTTTGAAAATGAATCGACGAGTAGGGCATTACAATCTGCTCCGGGTAATTAAATACTGAATTAGAATTTTGTAATCTTGTCATTACTTTGCATACAAGACGATTAAAATACGTTACGATGCGCTATTTGTAGGAGGATTGACACGTTCACCAAGAATGTCTTTAATTAGTAAATTTGATTTTCATAATTATAATATATTTACAAAAGAAATTCTGTTCGGTTGAGTTTATCAAACCTAACCAGGTCATTTGGAACACTATTGCCGAATCAATCTGAGTTTTTCATATGATTACTTGATCTGAATGAATATTGATTCTCTAGAATGAAGTATTCCTATAACAAAAACTTTCATTTCAAAATCTTTACTTTTTTCATAGACGTCATGTTGAAGTATTCTTGTTCTTCTGATTATATGAAATGCATATACGAGTACGGGACATATGCGTCTTTATTAAAGATCTTTCACGTTCCGTGCGTGAATGCGGTATTTCGAAGATTCAAACTACGAGAACTATTCATAATACATTCTTTTCTTCGTCTTAAAAACCTATTTTCTCCGTCCGGGTATATTGATGAAATTCAAAGTAACCGATATAATTGATGCATTACACATAAAAATACGAAAAATCATCGATCATATTTTCTTATCTGTGTCATTCATGGTATGTATACTGGCAATTGTTGAAATTCAACACAATTATTAACTTAAGCTAAAGAATTTGACAGGAAACAAATCGATTGTAGTGCCGGAAAGTCCAGTACGACAGGAAGTTAGTTCAACAACAATTTAAAATATACCACATGAATTGGAACTGTAACAGAGTACATTCATATCTTTATGCCGATGTTTCGATTTAGAAGAAGATCGAACGTTTGTTAAATAGTGTCCTATATATGCATATACTTTTACAGATGAGAAGGTATATGATATGCTTCCTACCTATTCATGACATCTCACTCTAAGATTTGTTTTTTCTATACGTTGGCAAAAGCAAAGGAAATTAAATACTATATCAACAATTTGCTTGCTTTCTGTGAATAAATCCGTTGACAATTAATCGTTTTGTGTTTTAGACATTCGATGAAAAATGTATTATAACAAGAAACGTAGGCTTTGAGTATGAATATCTGCCAACTGTATATTAGGATTATTAGATTTGTTTATGAACTCGGTCCTTTTACAGATACTTCAGTAAAGCTATTGTCATTAGCATTATTAATATGTCAAGAAATATTAAATCCAATAGAAAAATGACATTACGGTTCGCTATGAACAAATGATAACAGAATGAATGTCAAGTCAAATTGATATTATAAATTTTACAAATATCTGTTAAGATATTTTCAATTCTCACTAACTGCGAAGTAAAATATCGGTTAATGCTACTATAGTTTACTCAATTGTCGTTCTATACAGTTGAAAATATTTCAAAAAGCTGTATGGGAATTGTAGACAGAAGTAGTCGCGCCGTTTGCACGAGAATCTATTAGTAAAATAATAATAAATTCAGTAGATAACTATTTTATGAGAACAGCTACACTTCTACAAGACAGTCCAGGGTCTCATTTTGTTCTGTCTTGTTTATCACGATGTACCCAGTTAAATAAATTGTCTTTAATGATGCTGATATAAGTGCAATTGTTGATATAGTTTATGCATAAGTAGACACGTACATCAAAGCAGTGTGTTTAAATTACTCGTTTTGCGAAGTGGATATGTGATTATTAGAAGAAGTTGAAATCATATTTATTAGTATTATATATAGACAATTTCATGATTAGTAAATACTGAATTGATGTTCATTCATTTTCATCAAATCTTGATCATAAGTGAACAAATATGCGATCATTTAGACGAAAATAATATTCATCAACATTTAATTAATCTTTAAACTGGATCTTTTTATGAACAATCATTCCTTCATCCTCTAGTAAAACTTACTGTTTGTACATTTTTCTAATGTCATTTTGATTGATGATGACAAATTGTCAGTGATGTTTGAAAACATAAGATGGAAGAGTAGTTGTTATTTTGTTTTCAATGATCCTTCGTGTATTAAAGCATATGAATTGCTTCATTTGCTTTTCAGACAGTTAGTCGAACTTTAATTCAATATGTTCAGAAAGAAAACTTTCGCTCCCTACTGCTTTTCTCTTTTCGACACGAGAGATATTGAAATTGTTATTTCAAATTTTTCTTGTAATACAGACAAATCAATGTACAAAACAAAATCAAATTCTTCTTCATATATAAATATTTGCTTAATAAATTTTCGTGAAAAAGCAAATTATGACGAAGAAAAATCAAATGCAATCATTTCTAAAATCGAAATAGAAAAATACGATTGAGAGCAAAGTGGTTGATTATCAAATGTGTCACAATGTGTTGTGGAACCTTCACACAAGGATTGATCAATCGATAAACCATCACCATTTCTATAAATATAAAACAAAAGACTTTCGAAAAAGTCTACTTTAACATCTTCATTACCCTCCGCCAATGATTAATTTTTCATTATCAACAAATAAAAACATTTCACGTTTAGCTTGATTCAAACGGTTAGTATCATCGAGATTTTGTCCAACCCAAGCATATCGAGTTTCATGAGGTACAAGTGTAAATAAAAATGATTCACCAAAACCAAAATATGCTCGATTATGACGATCAGACCATAGACCAGCACAAAATGCACCAAAAATCTATTTTAAGTCAATCAAATTCGGATTTTTTTTTCTATACCAAAGAAAACAAAACGAACTCCTACTTCGCCATTTGTTGCTTTGATAATCAATATCGAATGATCAAGTTCGTCGACTTTATTCAATAATGTTTGCAAACGAAATCCATGTTCGTTCGTTGTAAACACCAACATTGGCTGTGCTAAACTTAACCGCACTGGTAACCAATTCCACAAGGTAACGAACTGAATGATAATAGAAAGAAGATGTTCTTCTGTCGAAAACCATTGTCATCGTGATTACTTGCTGTTGGTTGAGCATAGAATTTGTTGGTACATTGATTAAATGTTGTGGAATTCGCTGATTAGTAAGATTTTCCGTGATATGATTGGGTTTTACATCATCATGTAACATTTGTTGTCGAGTGTTTCGTAAAAGTTTCTCTTCGTGTTCCATCAATTGTTCTATAGTACGTCGTTTGAAATTTCGAATACGAAATGCAATCTAAAAAAGGAAAACTAATAATAAATCAATGAATATTTTCGATAGAAATGACTTACGTGTAAAAGTTTATCAATTGGAACGGAAATTTGCCGACAGAAATCAGCCATTGTTAGATCATTTCCTTGCGTTTGATGTTTGATTCCTATGGAGACGAATAAGATTATGTAAACCAGAGTGATTTTCTCTGCATACTTTTTGTATACAAATGAACGAGTGTTAAACTGATGCGAAATAAAAGTTTAGGACCTTCAAAAAGAAAACAATCCATGATTTTCACCTAAAATAAATAGAAAAGTTCAGAAGAATTCTAAATGATACTTTTGTCGTGTTCGTACAATGTAAGAAAACGGTAAATAACGGAATATCAACCAGAACCAGTCTTGATAGAAATCTTTCGAATAACGTGAATCGATTATATCAACTGTAGGTTTCTAAATGAAAACAAAAAGAAATAGAGAACCGATCACATTCAAATCAAGTGAGATTCAACATACATAATGAAGTCTAAGTAACTTTTTAAAAACATTACAATGTGCATCCCATTGAAGACGTGTTTCACCACAAAGCCAACTTTTGATTAATAAGCGATTAATTAAATATAAAACTTCATATTCATTGTGATAATGCAAGAGTATCGCAGACAAAGGTTGCAATGTTGGACAATACGTAACATCAGGATGTTGGAGAGCAAATGTTGAAATAATCCGATGTAGTAACGGATGACCATTGGTTTGATTTAAATGATAAAAACATAAATTGTTCGTATCGACAAATTTCGGCCATTGATTTTGAACAGGTGCCAATGGATTGAGTTGATTCTCCACAACCATTGTTGACGTTGTTAAACCTGTTTGAGATCTGTGACGATGTTGTTTCGCGGAATTAGCACGATTTAATGTAGAAATATTCATCCATAGATTCTGTCGAATATTATGATCAATAGGCCAAAGAACTAATCGTATTAAGTATTTTAAACGATCAAAATCTTCGTTAAGCACGGAATGCGACGTGACACTAAAGGATGAATCAGTTGCTCGCAATGCATGACTGTTTGTTTCATTCCATGAAAGAAGATCAATAAGATCTTGATGATGATGATGTTTTTGAAGATTTTGCTGTTGTTGAGATGTTAATGGTTTTAAACTTTCACTCAAGAGATTATTGTTAATAACATCACGATAGAACGGTTGATTGATATCATTTGCCATTTGTCGTCTTTAGTGAACTTAAATTATGTTCCAGCGAAATGGAAATAAACGATACACAGACTTGAAGAGCTAAAGTAAGGAAAGAATATGCCGTTTCTTTCTTTCTCTTTCCCTTCTTTTTATTCTGCAACACTCTCGTTCACCCGTCTATTTCTATATTATTAGATAAGTGTGATGAAAAACTCGCGTTTTCTAGTTTCTTTCCATGGTGAGTCAAGTAGCTGAATAAACAAAAATGATCGATCGACACGAGAGAAAAAGAAAAAACAAAGTTTTGACGACTCCTGTTCCATCTAAGAGCATTGTTATTAATTTACACCCTCCTACTTTTCTCCCTCTCTCTCCCTCTTGTTTTCTTTCTCATCAAAGTCTCCGATAGCACAAGATCGAATGAGTGAATCAATCTGTTCATGCAAACTAGTTTTCGCATCACTTCGCAATCGTTCTATGTCGATGTCTAATTTTATATGGCACTCAGTGTCTCAAGGACAAAAGTAATATGAAGTCGTTTCTTGTGTAAAAATAAGTAGGAAACAGGAGAAAATCTTCATCATCGACAATAACAAACGAAAAGATAAATGAAGGAAAAGGAGGATTCATCAGCGAACAAAGCAAGATATTATTTCCTCCCTATCTTACCTTTAATCTTCTTTGCCATGTTGGATCGTATGAGAGAACCACGATTTCTTCCATCGCCTTACAACGGATTAATTCCTACAATCAAAATTGAGAATTTTCAAATCATCTTCATCAGATCGTCTGATCTTCAATGCTTTGACAGAAACTAGTGATCTGCTTTGTCTTCAAGATTGCTTTTAGTATTTGAATTAAATAAATATTTATACAGAATGACAAACTCCCGATGACGATCATTCAACAACGAGACGAATTATTTATTCAATGCGTGGTTTTGGTTTTACGCGTTAGTCATTGATCTCTTCTAATCCTAAGAGAATATGTTCTACAAGAAATCATAACAAAATAAGTGAAGAAAATACGAGACATAAAGTCTGATTTATCCGTCTTGATTGTTCTGCGCTCGAGAGATAGCCGAAATAGAAACTCATTGATCTTTGCAAGAGGATGATTCCTATTTCGTAGACTACTCGAACAGAAGTGCTTTTTGAGTATGGCAAACATTTGATCAATAGCTTTTTGAGCGTCCAAGGATGAATAAACTATGTTTGTCATGTCTTAAAATACTTTCTTTCGCCTGAGAAAATGTATTTTTTGGGAAGACTTGAGCTACAATTAGTCTTCGTTTAGTTAGTCACGAATTTTCATTTCCAACATGTATGTGAACGGTAGGTTAACCCAAAGGCAAAACTGCTTTTTTCCTTATCAAATTCCATTTTCTGTACTCGATCAGAAAGAGTGAATAGCAGCCGTATGTTGTGATCAAAAAACCTCTAAAACAATGAGCTCGTTGAACAAATGTTCGAAAATAATGAATTATTCAACGAGGTAAACGTTTCTATAGTGTATATGAAAGAGAATAAAATATGATTGTCGTTGGCAGAAAGGAAAAACAAGTTATATTCTTTTCTTTCTATTCGATTAGAGCCGGTTGATTGTGAAAGCAAAGGTATGACTTTTCTGCTTTATATCTATTCATAGTAACAACACAATGAGAATAATTTTCAACCGGATAGTATGTGGAGACATTTTTTGTCGTCTGATTACAATGAAACTTGTTCATTCGACTTTAATCGACTAAAATCGGTGTTATGGAAGATATGAATTATTAATTTCGATTGAAATATCTCGCAATCGACAAGTGATTAATCGGCTTTCCTGCTTACGCGGTATCAAACATTAAAAAAAAAGAAGAAAAGTACGAACCAACTCAGATAAAATATGTTTTTCGAAAACGAGTTGTTCATCTACTGTAGTGACAGTTTGATGCTCTACGTCATCTTCTGAACATACAAAAATGTTGTTCGAAGAGAGAACAACCTGATATAGTAATCACAAAACACATAAATTTAATCATTGTCCTGAATGACCTTTGGTTTTATTCATTTTGGCTTATGTTTCGTAAATTCTATGAATGTTTCAGATGTACGATAAAGAAACAACTTTATAAGTGACATGTTCTGTCCTCGAATCGGATAAATACTACGCAAAAACTACCATAAACGTTCGACACTCGGTAATTTCTTAAACATAATTGTTAGACTTGTTTAAGGAATTGTACATAACCATCGTGCAACAACAGTGACGACTGTTGTGTACAAACTAATAATTTTATGTTCAAAAATCAACCCATGGAATATGAATTCGGAAATTCGATTCTGATGGGTAAATATGTCATCCGTATGGAAGTTTTGATAAAACGGAAAATCGACAAAAAGAAATTTGGACAACGGAATTTCTGCAAGAGGGTGAGGGTGTGGGTAAGTCAGGGCAGTACGATACGACATGAATCTTTGTACTGACATACTCCTAGGAAAGCCTATGCAGTTTTTCAAATCTTCAAGATTGTCTAAAGTCCGTTGTCCAAATTTCTATTGTCGATTTTCCACTAAACCGAATTAGTGTGTAGGTCAATTGAGTGATGAATATCATTTCAAGTCGAAAACCTTGATTAATGTTTTCATTCGGACGATAAAGTTTATCGACTGAACGTAATTCATATATGAGCTCCAGTAATATATGAATTTGACATCGTTTGTTGTGTCATACCAATTGAAAGAAAGATGAGTTGTAAATTTTGCGATAAGGATGACACTGAATCAAGAGTATGTAGAGCCGGATTTGTACAATTGTTTTGTGTTATTCAAAAGAATGATTTTTTAAATTTCATGCACAACATAAATCTTTGTTAGCGCAATGCAAACAATTCAATGAACAATGTTGTCGAATTACTCAATATGGTCTTGAAAGTATTGAAACATGTGAAAAGCAACATTGACGATCTAGATAAACATGTAGAAAAAAATTTGAAAAGCACTTATTTTAATCTTCTTATTCATTGATTAACACGGACAAAAAAAAAGAAATTTTTATTCTTTTCTGTACTCCATATTACTTTTCATTCCATTGATAGATTCTTCTTCTTATCTTTTTATTAATAAAATTTCATTGACTTTCAAACATTGAGTTTGTCTCTATGATATTGAGCAATACACAAGAGAAAAGAGAGAATCTTCAAGATAAACTTCCATTTTCATTCTTGTTTTTCTATAATAATCTTCAATTTTATTCTGATTTACACATCGAGTGAATCGGTCATAATAAAATCTAGCGTCACGCTCAAAA
This sequence comes from Adineta ricciae, assembly GCA_905250025.1. Classification (NCBI taxonomy): domain Eukaryota; kingdom Metazoa; phylum Rotifera; class Eurotatoria; order Adinetida; family Adinetidae; genus Adineta; species Adineta ricciae. The sequence goes on from CAJNOJ010000194.1 coordinate 81,622, forward strand.
ATGATTCGAACGTGGTTACAGTCGATTGACTTTTGTCATTTTATCGAACTACACAAACCTTTTAAAGAAATGAAGAAAACAGAATAAAGTTCTTCTATCTGTTTGAAATTGATCAGCAATTCATTCAATATACTGATAGCAAAAAAACATGTTTGTGCATTTTATGCTCTATTTTAGCTTTCAAACTGAAACAGATACAAAAAAATACTGTTTTAAAGGTACAACAATAGAGCATAGTAATCACGAAACGTTTAGAAACTAGATAGACAAGAAAATAAACATTGAGTATGTCTCTATGATATTGAGCAATACACAAAAGAAAAGAGAAAATCTTCAAGATAAACTCAGATTACATATCACAAAAACAAGAAGAAGAAAAAATGAACAAAACACAGAAAATACGATCAAATACTGCCGATCCATTTTCATTCTTTTTTTTTTAAAATAATCTTCGATTTTATTCTGACTTAGGTTTCGTAAATTGTATCAATGTTTCAGGTGAACGATAAAGAAACAAAAGTTTAGCAAATAATTGTTCTTCGATTAGCAAGATGTTGTGCTCTCGGACAAGATATATATCACGTAAAAGGTGCCAGAGGCGTTCAACACTTGGCAGTTCATTGAATATGATTGTGCGACTTGTTTGGAGAATTGTGCGTAATAATCGAGCAACAACAATAACGAATGTTGTGTACAAGCCAATGATTCTACATGTAGACAAAACAAACATGAATTCGATGACACAATTGTGACAAATGAAATCACTTACCCATATCTGGTAAGAAATGAGATATTTGCTGGTGACACTTTGTCGTTGAAAAACATCATTGTCAAGTATTGTGGATTATTCGGAGAACCTGAAAACATCAATCTGTTTCAATTGAAATTGATTTCATTCGTTGACTTACATGACGGAATGAAACTATATTGATGTTTTTTTGTTGATTCGTCTAGTTTAGTTATGTTTTCATTCACTTCCCACCAAACATCTGTACTGTTCGGAATCGTTTTTGTACGATTTAGACCCATAGTTATGTTGGCATAGTACTCATTGATGAAAACTAGAATCGACAGTGAAATTGAATTGAAAATGATGATCTCAAACAAGCTCACTATTCTTCAATGATTCGATTTCTTCTGGATTGGCTTTGGGTTTGACATGTAAAAAGCGTGGCATTAAATTTGCGATGGTGAAGTTTCTGGAAAAAAAAGAAAAGCAACATAGATGAAACTCTTTCTTTTTCTCTTATTTAAATTTACATGGAAATTTGCTGATCAACTGTTCCATTTAACATTTCAATGAGTGCATCTCGAATCGTTCGATCACTTGCTGTTATATCAACTATATGCTCTCCTGCGACTACAGCTGCTATATCACCAGAACTATCTTGATTCGGTGGATTGCGTGTAATTGTATATGAAAATCGTACAGGCACTGTGACATCTGAACGTAAATTATTCACGACTATATCACGTATCGGCTGGCTAATTTTCCACAGATCAACGCTTGTGGCAAATAGATTTACACATCGGATATCATCTGGATTGAAATCACGTAAAAACGCATTAGCACTATCCTAAAACATATTCATTTGAATATTATTTCTCGATTATTTTGCAGATTTCACTTTTAGAGTTGGTGATGCACTTAGTGCATCAATCTTCTCGCGTAAAAGTCTGGAATCTTCAGATTTGAATTCTTTTAGATCAATATCTTGTGCAGTCATTTGATAGATTGGCTAGAAAAATAAAATAATTAGCAGGAAAAATAAACAAGAAATCGTATTACTAAATAACCACCAAGTTTAATCTCGACATTGACTTCTTTCGGTGGATTAGGTTGATAAAATGATGAAGAAAATGAGAAGAATAATAATGGAAACCAAATTAGTAGAATGAGAAGGGCTAATAATGAACCACCGACACCATATTTAGTAATTTTCGGTCGCGTCACGCCACGTTCAGTGGGATATTTCTAAAACGATACATTTTCCTTCGTTACAATTCTTTTCGCTTTTACCTTTTCAGCCCATCGAGCACATTTCAACAGATAAACATTTGAATAGATATCTTCTAGTTGCAACCAACTCGACAATCCAAGTGCTGTGTCAGTAAATATCCAATCCATAATTGTTCGTAATTCCAATAAAAATGGAATTAATAAATATCTAAGAAATATGTTACTCAATTTTGTTCATTCAGTTTCGACAAATCCTACCCTCGGTATAAAACTTGATTGATATAATTAAAGCGTTTCATTAGAAAATTGCCAGCAATTCGTTGTGGATAACCCAATCGAACTTGAATTGATGAATAACCAAAATAGATACATTTGAATAAATACCAGAATTGAGCAGCTCGATTTTGACGAAATTTCCTTGAAAAGAATGTTGTTCTCTTGATAGATTCTATTCAAACTATTTCTCTACATACGTATGTGTGATACCCGGCAAGATGAAAAACAGCCATATATGAACGCCGATGACTTGAAACAATTGAAAAAATAGTTTTCCACGAACATTTCGTCGTAAGTAAAGTGCACGATCAATAACAATTAACAAAAATTGAATCAATAACATCACAAGAAAAGCGACCGGAACCTTTTCATCAAAACGAGCAAACTAGTTTCTTTTTCGTGCAATAAATCATCTTACTTTATTTTCTTTGATAGTTTGTACAACATTACCAGCAGCGCGTTCCTAAACGTACCAATCAAATATGTTTTTCACTATTATCAAATAAAAAAGCGGACAGAGATGTGCTACGATCAATATGAACTATCAAGTGACAGGAGAAGGGAATGTCTAATCCTATTGATTACAAACACCGAAGTGAATATAAGAATTTACCCTTTGACTTTCGGTTAACTGGAAGAGAATGAGTATTAAAAACAAAGAAACAAAAATAAAATCTATCAAAAATGACTTACACCGAATTGACTATAGAAACCGATGACGATAATCATATTGATAAAATCACAAAAGAACATCGGTGCATAAACATCGCGAACAAACAACGCTGGTTGAAGTTTTCGATAGAAATCGATGATTAATTTAATAAAATTTGCACTAGGAAAGATATGAAATGATTTTTAATGAGAATTGAACGCTTTTCCTTTTACCTTCGAACTTTCGGTGGCTCGAATTGATCAATTTCCTGTTGTTCCTCAGAAGTGACACCACCATCAGCTGAACCTAGTCATAAAGTCAGCATATGTTGAATGGAAAATCTTCCTTTTAGACTTACTATCTAGGGCACCTCGCTCTGCTTTCCAAAGTCCAAGTTGTTTTAGAATAGATCGATGCAGAAACAATGACAATAAGAGAAAGAGATCAGCGACTGAAGCGGCATTTTCTTTTCGATTAATTCCAATAATGTTCACTGCTGCTAGAGGACCATCCGTATCTATCTTATCTGGTGAATTCCACGGATAGAATCGAAATTGAAATATATATTTAATCACAATCATTGCTTCGGTGTATGTAATGATTGTAATCCAGTAATTTCTCGATGGTCGAGACGATAGCATAGCCCAAAGAAAGATGGATAATGGTAATGGCATTGAAAGAAGTGCGCCTGATGTTAGATGATTGATGATCATTGCAGAGTAACAAAGAAGTTCTGAACGTGACATTGTAAAATAGAATAGGGAGTCAAATAAACGATAGAGACGTGAACGTTGACATAGATCAGTCGTTTGAGAAAGAGTTCGAGTACGGCGTGATCTGAAATGAAGTTATTCAAATGAACAATCATTTACTGGTAACAAAAAAAAAGACGAACTCAGGTAAATGATCGCCTTGTCCAACTTGATCGAGATTGACGACGGATGCCTACAATTACAATAGTTCGTTTATGTTGAAAATGTTGAATATTTTTACGGATGCCGCAAGTGATTGAGCACGAATTCGTTCTTCCTGTTGATTAATTTTATCCAACGATTTCATTTCCGATAGTTTTTTCGAAACTTCACGATAATCTCGCGAACTTCGATTGAATAAGTCGATGAAATAATCGATAACAATACGACCAATCAGACGCATTTTATTCAGGATTGATTTACTCGTACTTTTACTTTTAACTAATGGAAAATCTTAAATAAATAAAATGATTACCAAATCAAATCTTCTCTACCTTTTGGTTCAACGCTCGGTTCTTGTTCTGACGTGGGTGTCAATGGTAAAACTGTAATAGTTGTGATGTCAGTAGGTTGTTCAAGTGGAGATACTGGTGTTTCAGGAAACTCTTGACTAGTTGATTCAGGTATAGTCGGTGGTGGTGGTTCTGAAAAACAGGTTTGTATCAAAGAGAAAGATTTTTTTTAGGGAAAATTTACTATCTGCAGCAACGGCAGCAGCTGCATCTTTGTCACTCGCTGTTAGAACTTGAAGAATCTATCGGAGAAAATAATGACTTAGATTGATAGAAGATTTTGTTTGATTTACTTGTTCTTGTGCAACTGTTGCTTCATCTTGTTTTCCTTCATCTTCTTCCTCATCAGATTGATAATCAAACATGTAGTAATCTCCTGATCGAATGGCTAGAATGGAATGATTAAAAGGTTGAAAACTAATTGACTTTAAAGTGATTTTAAATAAACCTTCGAAATGTTCTGTTGCGTCGAGAAGTACAACTGCTGATCGACTTCCTGATTGATGTTGTTTCGATTGTTGCTTGGATTGTTGTTCAAGCTGTTGATCCTTAATACGATCTAAGCTTTTGCGAATTTTTTTCACTGTTAGGTCTTCCCGTTTGCTGTCTTCTTCAATTCGTTTCTGTGAAATTTCAGTGAATAAAACGGCACCTTGACTTGCAAGTTTCGCTTGTGAACGAAGTTCAGCAACAATATGTTCCCAGTAATAGCTCGCAAAGATTCGTTTTTGCAATAATAAGAATATCAAGCAAAAGCCATCCCTATTCAGCAAAGTCTAAAGAAAGCAGATTTCTATGCAAAACAATCTTACATGAATAGATTGGCATCTTTTGGATTTCGATCACATTGTTGATTGATGGCTGAAAAACAAAGAAGTCGAAGATTTTATATTAGAAGAAAAAACGAAATGCTCGAGAAATTTTATACCATCAAACGATGCACCACAATCTCTTGGAGGAATGAAATCTGATTTTAAGCATGGTACAAGCAGATCAATGAATGTGCAGAATGGTGATGATGTACGTATACTTCCTGCACAAGGCGTTGATGGATAGAGGAAGATGCAGACCGCCACCTAGAGAGAATCGGAACTAGCAATCATAATCGTATGAAGAGAAGGAATTTATTTCATTATGTCCCGGTAAAATCAAATCAATATCGATTTACTTTCGCTGTCTATTTTTATACAGACGACAGCAAAGATTTCCTGAATACTACATTGCGCTGAGGCAAGATCAACACAAGCAACTATCTGAAAATAAGTTTGCTAACGGACAAGAGAAGACAAGCATTCCCATGTGTTCTTTACGTACCTGTAAACATGCTTTGATGAATATCACCGAAAAACAGTAGTAAATCAGATAGCCCCATCTATAAGATAAATCGAATATGAATTTGATGCGTAAAATGCATTATAACAACTTACAATCGAAGCATGACTGTCACGCGTTTTGTTAGAAAATCTTGTCCGTACCAAAAGAAATAGAAACATGCGATTAGATAACCAAGTCCCAGTAGACTAATTCTAGTTGTTCCAGCTAGGTAAACAATCGATAGAACACTCCATGCGCCATACATAAATATCGCATATTTTATATGATCAAGCCAATGTCGTTTATTAAGAACGAAATCCCATGTGGGATTATTCTCGTAAATATCTTTATCATAAATGATTTCACGATTTGATCCACCCGCTTCAACATAGATACGATCCTTTTCATTCGTTTCATATTTAAATACACGCCATTGTTGACAAGCGAAAAGCAATTGAAAGAAATCAGCTAAATGAAATACAAAACTCAATGAAGACACGTTGTCAACAAACACTTTTACCAATCAATTGTGTTGCCAATGGTGGTTTATTATAATCCGGTAAAAATAACCAACGTTTCAATTGTGGCCATCCATCGAGATCAACGCTAGTCCATGGATATTCTGTAAAGCAGATGTAGAACATCAAACACAAAGTTAAAAAACATTTTTCTACTTACCGAAACAAAGAAATGGTGGTGCTCCAACAACACCCATATATTGCAATGGAAAAGCAAAGATTAAGAACATTATATAGAATAACCATATTCGTTGAATCGATCTTCGACTTGAGATTAGAAATATACCTAACCAAATTGCATAGAGCACAGCCATAATGTCCAATCGAACACCAATGACAATAACTGTTGTTATATAACATATCTAATTTGATTAAAAACAAGTTGAATGTATTCATTTATACGATTACAAGATGTTTTCTTTACCTCCAGACCAAATCGATAGAAGATGAAGTTAGTGAAATATTTCAAAAATTGTTGAACGCCTTCGTCAGCTTGTTGATAGTTGACAATTTCATATTGATATGTATCGTCATGAGGATTTTTCAATGCAAATGGTTCGAATAACACTGGAAAACGATTTTCAATTAGATGAACATTGAAATGAACCGATAGTGATAGACACCGATGTCTTTGACGATATCTTGTGACTGCATCAAATGTTAACGCAATAGTTAACAGAATGTACAACTAAAATTCGAGATGAAGAAAAGAATTTTATTAGAACATCTCTTACGCCAAGAAATTCATTAAGTGTCGTTGTTAATTCAATGCCAAACCATTGCGCTGTATCATTTGGAATTGCAGTCATATTTGGATAAATCTGAATGTTAACAAAATATCAAGTATAAACATAACAACGAGATTCTTTGACTTACTTGAGAACAATTTCGAACGAAAAAGTTCTTTTCGACGATCTGTTGTTTTGCAATTGCTAATTGATAACACATTAACGCAAGAATATAAAGACCTGTTGCGATTAATGTTAACAAATTAATCATTTTTCGTAGACGAAATGAAGTTAAACCGATTGTTGCAAGAACAACTAATGAAACATTAAAGGCATTGATCTATTTAATCCCAAACAAAAACAATTTTATGAAATTTTATCTCAACTAAACCTTTACCTTAAGAATCGCCGTGAGAACCATAAGGAAAAGAACTAATTTATAAACGTGAATTTCAGCAAAACGCCACGTGTAGTAAGTAATTTGTTTATAAAGACGATTAACTCGAAAATACAGTTTGTATAACGTTTCTTGCCACGGTTTTAATTCACCGTCAAACATTCGTTGGATGTTTGTGTTGTTTGCATGAGCGACATTTTCTACAATACACAAGAATAAGATCCAAATGCACAAATGATGTCTTTGTTCTACCTCGAGCATAGGTATGAATGTCAGTCAATGTACCATTGGCTGGTCCTTCGATATTTTTATCACTAAAAACAGACATTAACCTCGGAATAACAAGTCTTTTTCGAAATTACTTAGGCATTGTAATCAATTTCATCCAACCCGAATGAAAATAATGCAATTGCAAGATATTAACGACTAGGAATGTGCTTGGTGTTAGTAATTTCACTGCTAATACATCGGATGGAACGACTTCAAGTCCAATTGACGCAAGTCTAAGAAAAAAACCAGGTCATTGAAAACAAAAAAATCTTACAAAATCGAACATACAATTCTTTACTCAAATGTTGAGTCAAAATCACATTCACTTTTTCGAACTAAATAAACAACAAGAATTACAGTTCAACTCTTCGTTTTCAATCCTTTACTTGATAGATATAAATGCCAATCAAGATTAACATTGAATAAATGATAATTGTCAAATGAAATGTTGCCACTGTTTTTCTCCAAAATCCAAACGAAATCTAAACACTTCAATTATGTTCGTTTCATTGTCATCGATTTGTCTTACTTGAAAAGTAAAAATGAAAAATAAATAAAAGGCCATGTAGATTATTCGATAAATAACGACTGTGTTTTGAATACTGACAAGCAAGAGCATGCCACAAGACACAAATATCCAATATTTCGTGAGGAAATCAATTAGCCATCGTCCTAGGAAAATGTTCAACGATACGAATATGGGTTGTTTTTCATTTAAAAAGAAATCATTATACCCAAACGTCGAGGGTATGAATCAGTTGATGTACTGACTCGACGAGCTATGAAATCAAAAAAACACAAATAAATACTTTTGAAAAGCAAATCAAGAGAGAAGAAAATCCGATCAGAAAATTCGCAAGTAAAAAAAGATCGCTCCCCTGATCTTACTTAATTCTATTTCTACAAAAACGAAAGATTTCTTGTGCAATGTACATCGGTGAGAACGAATCAAATGAAAACTAACCATCATTTCCTTGAGTATTGATAATGCGTTTTTCATTGATATATTGTCGTAAAGTTAACCAAAAGAACAACATATAAAATGACTAAAAGTGATTCAAAGTCAACGAAAACCTATTCAATTTTACTTTCATTTGTCTTACTTTCAATAGTAATGACATGAATGCTGGTTGAAAATCTCGGACAAGAATACCAATCTGTTCCATTGTTCGACGATCATACGCAAAATGTAGTTGATCGAAGCCAACTTTGAATCCAACCAAATATTGTAGAATTAATAATATACCTCCGTAAATTGTGAAAAATGGACTCATTCTCAAACACCATTGACGAGAATTAGGTAATACCCAAAGTATACACGCCGATAGGAGATATATCAAGGTTAATAGACTATGAAAAGTAATACTCCATGCCTAGAGAATATTCATTCATTAAGGAAAACTGAAAACAAAGAAGGTTTTCGGTCTTACAAGCATTGCAATCAATGAGAGAAGATAACTGTGTCGTTCGAGAACGCGAATAGTGGAAAATACGACGAAAATAATACGTCCTTGCCATGTTTGATCACCAGGTTGTTCTAAACTCCATCGGCGATGATATGATGGTACACTCTGATCCAATGTATCACGACCATCGGAATTGTGTACTAAACTCTAAAAACAAATTCTGCATTATTAACCAAATATACACAAATGTGAAATGACAAAAGCCCAGAATCATGTAAATAAGTCGACAATAGATGGGCACACAAGCGAAATTTGTCTAATGTATATCATGAAATTGTTGTTGAAACGAAAGCGTTCACACATAGTAAAGAGAAAACAAACCAAGCAAACCTGTTCATCAATACTGCGACGAGGGTTTATCTGGTAGATGGGTAACACACACAAGAAAAAGGTGAGAATGGACTGATTACACAACAAAACAGTGTTGATATCTTTCTGCTTACCTGTTGTTCCAGTGAATGAATTGTGAGAACATTCGATCGAACCTGAAGATATTCAGAAATGAAAATATCGAGAATGGAGATTTTTGTCGAACTTACTCGATGTGCAAGTGTTCGATTTGTTTCAAAAGCAAAATAGAAATACAATAGAAGCAATGCACATGGATTTACATAATCACTCCAAGCTAAATTTCTCTCAAAGTATGGTTCACGATCCGTACAATTACTTTCCACCAATGCTGTTAAGCCAGTAATACTAACAGAGAACGAATTATATTTGATTTCTTAGAAATCATCTCATCTTACTTGCTCCATAATGAGAAAGGAGGCAAAACATCTTGAAAAAATCCAAATTGATAGAGATAGAAGATTAACAAATGTATGCCAGTATAGACGACTAATAGACTACGTGCCAATGCGTATTTCTTTCCAAATTTAACCGACAATGACCAAATGAAGGCGATGGTAAGAAAGAAAAGAAAGTAAATTGAATTGATAATACTTGGATAAACAAATGCAGCAAAACCAACGAGCACAAATTGAAGAAATAAACGTGCTCGTCTTAAAATGGATAATAATCGAGGCCAGAGTCTCTTTTGATCTTCGACACTGGTAGTACTCTGTGTTGAAGGTAGTGTTACAGGTGAAATGGGAATATCATCATTTTGACGACGTCGTACGTTTAAAATCGAACGTCGAATTATAATTAGACACACAGTTGAAGCGGCAAGAATGATTATATCGGGAAAAATTAAACGTAAAATACGAATAGCATTAGAATGGTCAAGACTAGAAAAGAAGCAACTATTGAAAGAATGGATCGTGTAAATAGATTTCACATACCGTTCTAAACCGAAGTATCGAAGTGTTCGAACTATGTCGGTACCTGAAAGAAATATTTAATCATTATGATGATTGTAGTGAAAGTTGTTTTTCACTTACAATTATCTAATGTATGACCATACGGTTTGTTAGCAAGAAGTACGGATTGGAAAATAATTTGAGCAAAAACAGTCAAGACACTGACAATAGTAATAACCAAAACAAATACGCGAAATCGTGCTGAAATTAAACACGTGAAAATAGAAATTTTGCCTTTGAAAATATCAAAATTAGCTTTACTTCGAATAGTTCGTTCGGTTATTGGACCAAGCCATGGAAGTAGAAGCAATAGAAAAGCGTAGATAAATGAAACTACACTGTACCGAAATATTGCTCCTATATGAATATGAATACCATTGAATGAATTGATATCTGGGAAAAAAACCTATGACACACTCACCAGTAAGCAAAGCAAGAGGTAGAAAGATTAGTAGAAGTGCAGACAGGAGCGATCGACCCATTGTTGTTAGAGTCCTAAAAATAACGAAAAAATTGGCTTTACCGCTTATCATAAGTAAATAAACAACACAAAAAGTCAAATCGAATTTCATGTGCTTCACATACACATGAAACCTAATTATGACTAGGAAAAAAAAAAGAATACCCATCTACTAATGTTCGACTTTCGCTTATTTTTCCAAACGATATGAGTCAACGAACGTGCTGTCATCTATTTATGTGAATACATTTCTATTTGAATAGATGTCAATCAAATTACCTTAACTATAGGAATAGTTTCACATCGTTAATTTAATAACGAAACTAACATTACTTAAGTATTCCTTTTTCTATCGCTTCTTTTATGTATATGTAAATATGTATCGTGGGTGTGATGTATGCTTACTGATATGGCACCACATTTTTTCAAAAAATGAAAACAGAAAAAAGAAAACAACTTCGAAATCGAGTGTTGAAATGCAGAGAGAAAACACGATTCTATTCAAGCTACATAACAACATTAGATAACAGAATGAAATAATCGACAATTTCTTTCAACACTACATCGTATATTTCTTACTTCTCTGAAGAAGACATCGTGGAAACATCAGGAGTCTTTGATATTCTACGAAGAAGATTATCGTTTGATGAGATTAATGAATTTGATTGATTTTGTTTCATAGGTATCGTATAGACAGAAAGACGATGATGACGATGATGATGATCTTGATCTATATGTTGTTGTTCGCTTCCGAGATATTGTAGATCGATATCAGATGTAGAAATTGATGATCGCGGTCTATGATGACACACATTTGAACTATTGAAATAGCTGCTCATCTTACAAATATAACGATGTTCTTCGATTCCGAATAAATCGATCGTTAAAGCTCTCTCGAGGTAATAGCAAGATTCGATTTGATAAACATATATAAGAATATAAATAGAAATATGCGACGACTCAAGAGATAGAGAAAGAGAAAAAAAATATTTTTTTGATATGAGATATGTTATTCCTGCTGTTCCTTTCTGATTAATAAAAACGAGCATGCGAATCATCGATACAATTATATACAATAACTACAAACATATTCTCTTCGAGTCCAATCGTTCTCGAGTTTGTTTTTTTCGCTTCTTTCTATCATCTCATATGAATACAAAACTGACATTTGAGTCATATGCACAAATTGATATTTATCTTACCGATCATAACGATGAACATTTATGTTGAAATGTCGAAACTGTTGCGAAGGGGGAAAATATTGGTGTAAAGCTATGTACAAAGAAGGGAGTACAAATATTGACTAATCTACAAAGACTAATAATATAAGCGAATGTTGTTCTTCTCTGATTCTTATAAATATGAAATGGATCTTCTTTTCGTTTTTTTTTTCTGTTTTTATTTATTTATTGAAGATAACAAGATGTTTTTTTTTTCTCCTTTCGAGATGTTACAAAACAAATTCAAATGAGAAAATCATGCAAAATTGATCTTCTTTTGAATGCATAATTTCGTCAGGATGATTTTGTTTTCATAAATAATTTCGTACATTTTCTTCCTTATTGTTGGTGTTGTTGACGAGCAAGTTTATCTGCAACTTGTTTAGCAATAGTATCCATATTTCGTCGTCCTAATTGAGTAAGAACACGACCACCTGATGCATGTTTTTCGATAAGTTTTGCCTTTTCGAGTGATTGTAAACATTTACGTACAACACTACGTGAACCATGTTGAAAGTGTGATGGACGAACACCATTATTTTTTTTACCACCATAAATACGTGTAAATGCACCAACACCTGTTCGACGTAAGTAGAGAAAACGTGCGATTGATGCACAACGGGTGTAATACCAGTCAGGATCGACAGGTGCCATTTGTTTATGGATACCTAATTTAACGATATCAACCCAATTACCAGATGGTAGTTCGAGTTTGCCTGTCTTTTTGAGAAATTCAGCAAAAGCGGTTGTGAATTGTTGTTGATCAACATCTTTAACTGAACCACGGTCGACTACTTCCATTTTTCTTTTGATGGATTCGGTTTAAGAGGCAAGAATCTAAAATAAATAGATGAGCAAATATTGCATTATTTTTTTTAGTTCTAGCAATCATGTAAAATAAGAAATAAATAAAATAAATAAGTAAATAAAAAAACTTATTGAAATTCATCTCCGAATGGTTCGTTTGTCTTATAACTATCGATCCATTCAAATACATCTATCCTCTGACGAATCTTTGGATATGTATTTTACTTTGATTAATCATTAAATGTCATTCAAATAATAATAGAAAAACTTATTTGACTTTATTGAATTATGAAAACAAACTGTTCAGATGAGATTTTGTGAACTATAGATGTCGTCTGTTGACTGTCTGTCGAAGCTAGAAAGAAAGATTATCTAACCGTCGCGTATATTTCAACTGTTGATTATACATGAAAAACGCAGGTAACGCACAGACGTTTTTTCAACTTTCCGAATGTCTCTCTCGGCAAAAAATACAAATGGAGATCTGAAACCTTCACCAGAGATGTGCTCAGTCGAGATGCATTTCTTGGAAAATTTTCAAAATTCTATCATTATCCATCCGTCCTACGCATAGAAAATATCGCTTCGAAACGCACAGACACAAAAGTCCCTCCGTTTTCAGACAATGCGAAAGAAGTGAAAAATCCTGCGAAATGCTTCAATATATTGAACTTCTGTATGAAGACTTTTTATAGATGAGAAGTTGCCCTCTGTATCGACGAAAAAAAAATTTTGATATCTTTCAAAGCGAGCTAGTTATTCTCATAAGAAATAGTAACACACAGACATTCTGGTAACGCACAGACGTATACGTCCCTGGTATTCGTTTTATGTCTCTGGTTATCGCTTCAAAATAGTAGTATTTCGATGTTCATGCTATTCAAATTATTTAATCGCTCATTGTGTGTAATCCGCACACTGTTTTTATTATCTGCAATATTACCCTTATAATTCTCTCCCTGCTGAAAACTTCACGATTTAAAATAAACTACTTCGATGTCCAGGCGACTTTTAACTTCTGTAGTATCAGGAAGACCTCGCTTTTGATGTTTGCTTCACAAAACGTTTGTTATTAAGTAGCATTTTGTACCCTATCGGACACCTGTCTTCAAGCGTCTTAATTCAAGGTTCAAGTCATTCGATATAGTCATGCTATGTAGGATAAAGATATAACTGTTCTGAGCTATCATGGAAAAGAGAACTCGCAGTTGAATTCATACTGGCTCCAGAGAGTGTTGAGCACGAAATACGTGCCGCAATCGATCATTACTGATCAATTGAAAATCATGTATATCAGACTAAAAATTCATGAAGTGTCTCGCATAGTTTTGTGAAAATTTAATCGCATGTTACGCTCAAAATTCAGATTGAGCAAGACTGCACGTTCAGCAAAGCGAGGAATGTATTCTGGAATAAAAATTATAGCGTGAATACAAAATTTGAGTAAACGGTCGAGTATTGGTGGACCTCATATATAAGACTCGTGTCTGTGCGTTACCACGTCTCTCAACTATAACATCTTACTATGCCGATTCGACATATACATCTGATAGCCCATCAAATGAACACACATAATCATAGAGAGTCTCGAGAAAAATCGCGTTATCCTAGTCGAAAAATCTACTGAAATCGATTTTCAGTAACGCACAGACACACGATTAGGTGTCCCGTTCGAAATTAGCATCTCTCCTCTTCAAAACACCTGCAGTGACTCTTGAGTCGATCAATAGATAGCTATGCGTTAGTACTTCCAGATGGTATACGATACTTGAAGATTTCTGCTTTCTTTATCTAGAGACATCGTTTCTCTTTCAAACTCCTTCAAACATCTTAAAACGATATAAACTGTCTCGTATGTTTCAAAAATTTCTTTTTCCGCTAAGACATGTTTGCGAAAGAAATAATGCATTGAGTCATATACAGAAAAACTTGCTCTACAAGGCCTTGCGATCTAATTTTCTGTATCTTCAACTCCCGTTTTCACCATGCTGGTTGACCGTTAGGCGTTTTTCATGTCTACTCGAAATCATTCTGCTTTGGCTACATATTTTCCATTCTTATTTTGATATACGTAGAATATTGAACCGAAAAACTACGAAGTAACATCAGATGGTACAAGAAGGCTTGTCGTTTTCGACTGGTAGTCCTCAAGTCATTATCTCATGTTGATTTTCGAATAGACCGATCTGAAATATAGAGAACTTCTGTGACACCAATAATAATATAATCAAGTGCTCACATGAATGTTAAAGAAAAACAAACATATATTGGAAAATTCTAAACCACATTGAACACCGTTCGAAAACTATAAATTACTCAATTCGTTTCTTTAAAACTTAGTTGATATAATTCAACTATAATGAATATAACGTGCATATCATGCAGACCCTCGACCAATGTCGAAATTACATTGCGCAATAACATTTGTTGTTTTTTATCCGAATGAATAAAATGACGAATACATACTTCTTTACTTCAGCATCCTACGACTGCAAATAGCACGTACAGAATGTTGTCAACGTTGGAAACATTACCTGATGAGATTCTTATGATGATTTTTTCATGTTCAGACGATGTCATCACTACTCTTCGAGCATTTCTCGGTCTGAATCAACGTTTCAATCGAATTCTACTCGATAAACATTTACATTTACTAAGTGATTATCTACACACGAATATCCATGATGATTATTACAAATCTGAAGTTTTTCATCAGGTTTCTCAACAATTATTATCTGTTAATAAGTCAATTGATACAAATCATCTTTGTCAAGTATTACAACCGTTAATTAACTATCATATACAACAAAAATATCTTCAATCAGGACGTGAATTACAAAGTTCTTTTGAACAATGTCAACTAATGCGTCAACAACTTACCGATGAAGAGATTTCTCAAATAGATAATGAATTAAACGAACAATTTCATAGTTTAAAAAACATTTCCATCACACGAGAACATATCAGATACATTAAATCCCTTGTTTTATCAAAAGGTGCTTGTTTACAATGTGATGATGATGAATTTAGTGAATATAATATAACAAAATGTGTTTACGAACGATTACTACAATACATTAACAGTCCAACATCCGAAGCATCAAACCGAATCAATTTATCCTTACAGTTATTCAAAATTTTAATTATTTCAAATCCTTCTCTATTAAAAAATCGAGATCACATTGCCAATCAACCTGGTCATTTACAAAAAGTTCTTCTCCATAACATCTTTCGATTAAAACCTTCTTCTCATAATATTTCATCAGAACCTGTCAACATGGAATATTATCGCGCGATCGTTGATTTATCTCTTTTTACAATTCAATCATGGAAATATGTCCCTGATCAAATATATTATATCGAAGATAATATGTTTGATGTATTGGGTATGATTTCAGAAGTTGATCAAGATACTTTTATTCGAAATGCTCAATGGGAAATTCTCGGAGCAATTATCAATGATTATTTTCTTAATTCATATGAAGCATGGGATGATCAATTCAAGAATACATTGAAAGAGATTTTTAAGAAATTGATTGAGAAAAAACGATTAGATGTTATTAAATACATTTATTTTTATTTTCGATTTGAAGATTTCTTTAATGATTCAAAATATGTCCGCGAATGTATTAATTTAATGACCGGAAATCGATCGGATAGACGATTTTTCTCGATGATTATGGACGATGCGTCATTAGATTCATTATTTTTCAAGAAAACATTATTATTTATTCTGTTACAGAAGAAAGAACGAAAGTTAATAGAAAAGATATTAATGTTATCACCTAATCTTATCGATGAATTGGATGAAAATGGTAACGATCCGTTACTTTATATTTGTTTGAGAGTTAACGGTTGTCGACATCGAATAATTGAATTTCTAATTAATATGGGATCTGATTTACAAAGAAAAAACAATGATGGACAGAACTTCTTAAACGCACTACAATTGCCGAGAAATAAAAAGTTATTAGAAGTCTTATATGAACAAGAAATCATTTCGGAATATTTTCAATGATTTCAAATATTATGAAATGGTGGAAAAGCTCGAATTGTTTGTATGTAATTGGATAAACACATCATTGGACTAACCGATAATGAATATTATTTTACAACGAATGTGAAAATAACTTTTAATGCATCGAGTTAAAATATAAATATTCAAAACATTCTTTCACTGGATTCTATTAGTTTTTGCTGCTATGAGAAAAAGAATTCAATTGAATTTTTCTTTTGATATATGGAACTTGTTTTTCATTAGTCTCCTACGTATAAACTTCTCTCTGCAAGAATCAGAATTTCTTTTTCAGTTATTATTCATACTTAAATGATAAGATCTGGCTGTGTACGCATTCAAAATCGATCATTGATACAAATATCATTTGACATTATATCCATTTTTAATTCAATTCAATTCGACTTTTGGATAAAAAAAACCTAACCGCTTGATGATGTGTTGACCTCTTTCATTGCCAACGAAATTAACCACACAGTTCCGCGAAACAGGAGAAATGTAGTTGATTAAATAAGTGTAGCAAAAATCGCTCTTATTCGGTCGCACGAAAGGTATTCATCAAGGAAAACTTAAATATAATGCATTTATAATTTTTCTTTCTGAAGAATCCTGACAATCTACTCTCCTAATACCAAGCAAAACGCGTGAAGTAGATTATTCACTATTCGTAACGTATGAAATATAATCTACCCGGCTCTACTATCATTTTCGAGAAATTTATCCCTCATAGATAGCATCATAAGCTGATGACTAATACTAAAATCCTATTGCGAAATTACATTTGTTGTTTTTTTTGCCGAATGAATAAAATGACGAATACATACTTCTTTACTTCAGCATCCTACGACTGCAAATAGCACGTACAGAATGTTGTCAACGTTGGAAATATTACCTGATGAGATTCTTATGATGATTTTCACATACTCAGGCGATGTTACCACTACTCTTCGAGCATTTCTTGGACTGAATCAACGTTTCAATCGAATTCTACTCGATAAGCGCTTGCATTTACTAACTGACTTTCTACAAACCAACATTAGGGATGAATATTATAAATGTGATGTCTTCCAACAAGTAACTCAACGATTATTGACCATCAATAAACCAATGGAAAAAGAGCATTTATATCAATTATTACAACCATTACTGAGTTTATATTCTCAACATAAATACCTACAATCGCAATTGGAATTCGAATATGAATATCACAAATTTCTATCAGTTCGTCAACGGCTTAATGATGATCGAAAAACGACCATAGATCTGGAACTAGAAACAGAATTCAACAAATTGAGAAACGGGGTCAACATTGTCACTGAAACCTATGTAGAACGAATTAGATCACTTGTCTTAAACGAAGGTGCTAAACTTGTTTGTGAGAATCATGAATTAACTGGATTCAATCTTTGTCAAGCGATTAACAATTTGCTCCTTCAATTTATCTACGATAAATCAAAGGAACAATCTGCATTGGCTAAATTATGCTTGAAATTATTCAAAATTTTGTTGATTTCCAATCCTTTGAATATGAAAAACAGAGACTATGTTGGCAATGGTGGTTGTGATGCATCCTATTTCTTTATCTATGAAATTTTCCATCTACAACACTTTTATCATTCAAGAGTATCAACACCATCGGTCAATATGAACATTTACCGCGCTGTCGTTGATCTGTTTTTATTTGCAATGCAATGTCAAAAACAGACATTTCAAGATGCTAATCATATCAAACGAATTATGTTTAATATGTTGAACATGGTTGAACAAACTCACAAGAACATGTTCATTCAGGCTACACAATGGGGAGTCGTTCAGATAATTGCAGATGAATATTTTCTGTTCGAACATGATACATCGGATGATTATTATTGTTCATATTCAATTAGAGGTGTATTGAAAAATTTAATGAAACATTCTCGAATCGATATTCTTCGATATATTTGTCGTCATTCTACATTTCAAGATGATATCAGTAGTCCAGACAATATTCGAGAAACTGTGAATATATTAACAAGTAATCGGTCTCACCGACGGTTGTTCTGTGAGATATTGAATGACGAATCATTTGCTTTTCTTCGATCAAACAAAACGTTAATATTTATTCTTTTGGACAAAAAAGAGCGACAAATTGTCGAAAAATTGGTGAATCTATCGAAAAATGTTCTAAATCAGTTAGATGCAGATGGGAATGATCCATTACTCCATGTTTGTCTGAAAGTTGCTGGTTGCCGACATCGAATCATTGAATATCTTCTGAAAATGGGATCAAATACTGAAAGAAGGAATTTGGAAGGAAGAAATTTTACGGATGCATTGCAACTTTCAAGAAATGAAAAACTATTGAAACACTTGATTGAACATGAAATAATCTTACCAAGATCGACATCAATCGGTTAAAGAGAATGTTTTCTTTTCTTTTCTGTATTGAAATAAAAACAACTAAACACTGTGACTAACAATCAATTGAGAAATACAGCTCCAAAGTTGATGATTGCAAGACATAACTAGGTTTTAATTTGTCCTCGATTACCTCCTATATTTGGTATCGTAATTTCTTTGAAACAAAGACATAAGAAAAAGTCTCTCATTATTTTTTTCGGTGAAAGTAACGATAGTCAGCTGTAGAATGTGTTTTGTTTCGCTTGTCGAATGATATTATACATTCCTATACCATATTCATATCTATTTGCATGCAATGTATTTGTTTGTGAATAGGGAATATGTCAATAAAAATGTTATTCTTAGATGATGAATTAAATTGAATACCTTTATGTGGCACGTAGAGAATAATTTCTGCATTGATCTATTCATCGTTCGTTTCATATGTAATGTAACGTACTGTACTCGATGTAAGTACTTTAACCTAATCTAGTTTTCTGGTTATTTTTTGCATTGTCATCACATTCAGATACCGTTCGATATAGAAAGAAATGCTTTCTCATGAATATAGTTGCGTTGTAAACGATGGTGAATGATTCGTGTACAAAGATTTTGAAATTTATCAGAATGAAATTGATCAAGCCCTCTATCATGCTGGAATACAATTGGTACAATTCGATTATCTTAGAATGACTCAATGAATATGCTGTTCTCGTTTTTTTTGTTTCTCTTTCTATTTTGTTTTGTAAACTTTAGATCTTCTTAATTTATTGTATATATACTTTTTTCGATATATTCATGAGATCTTCAGCTGTTACCATCTGATGGAATATATGTGCATTTTGATTTTACGTGATTACTTTAGATAAAACAATCATGGCGCTGGATACTTCAAATCTTGCTATCATTGGTGGAATAGGTCTTCTTTCGATTGTGGTATTCATTTTATTTAAGAAGAAAGGTCAACCAGGAAATACTGCGGAAAGCAAACGAAAAAATGTTATTATTTCCTTGAAAAATCCCGATATTAAATACGCATTTCCATTGGTTTACAAAGAGAATATTTCACATGACACACGTCTTTTTCGTTTTCAACTTCCATCAGTCAAACACGTACTTGGTTTACCTATCGGACAACATGTCTATTTAACAGCTCACATTAATGGTGAACTAGTGAAACGACCATACACTCCAACAACATCCGATGATAATCAAGGTTATTTTGATCTTGTTGTTAAGGTTTATCCAAATGGCAAAATGACACAGTATCTTGAGAAACTTTCACTCAATCAAACGATTGATGTTAGTGGTCCATCGGGTAATCTTATTTACAAAGATAATGGTATGTTTGACATTCGTCCACGCAAACCTGATCCATTTGTAAGTCGACGTATTCGTCGTCTTGGTCTCATCGCTGGTGGATCAGGTATAACGCCAATGTATCAGATTTTAAATGAAATTTTGAAAGAACAAAAGGCTCTTCTTCCTGGTGAACGTATTGATATAAAACTTTGGCTTTTGTTTGCTAATCAAACAGAAGACGATATTTTATTACGCGAACAACTAGAACTATTAGCGGCATCAAATTCTGATCGATTTAAACTTTGGTATACGATTGATCGTCCCGGTGATGATTGGAAGTATTCAAAAGGTTTCATCAATGAAGAGATGTTAAAAGAACATATGCCACCACCCGGTGATGATGTTTTAATCTGTATTTGTGGTCCACCACCAATGATTAAATTTGCATGTGTACCCAACTTGGAGAAGTTGGGTTTCACGGATAGCATGAGATACACTTTTTAAGAAACAAAACAAAAACAAAGAACTTTTTTCCGATTAGTTTGTGTGCGTGTGTGTGGAGTTTTTTTACCCTAAGTGAAAGAAAAATGGTGAAGAAGGAAAAAGATAAGTTGCCTTTTCTTTCCGTTGATTAATCATTTCAATACCTTTTAGATGGTTGTATCAGAACCAACTGATTA
Source organism: Adineta ricciae (assembly GCA_905250025.1). NCBI lineage: Eukaryota > Metazoa > Rotifera > Eurotatoria > Adinetida > Adinetidae > Adineta > Adineta ricciae. The sequence goes on from CAJNOJ010000194.1 coordinate 102,631, forward strand.
AAGCTATGACCTGATACGTGTAAACAGTAAACAAAGTGTCGTATGCGTTCTGTATCAGCTAAATTGAATTTTACAAGAGACTAAATAGTGAAGGTAAGAGTGTGCATTGCATTCACTAAAGCTGAACGTACCATGAAGAGCGAAATCGACGGATTAGATAACAAAGCTAGAATATTCGAGCTCAGCTGTTAGGTTTAATACTACTAGTTTAATGATAAAATAGGACGGAAAGTTGTGTAATCCTTTCTCCCGTCTCTGATAGTTCTTAGATACACATGAATTCGTATGATCACGCCCTCTATCAATATGACTTTTTATTGGAACAATGAGAATTCACTGTATGATTCATGAAATATTTTAGATCTTGTCTTTTCACTTTTCTCAATTGAATGACCACTATTTAACCCTTGGAACGGATTTAAATGAGTCGCATATTGGCGTTTTGTCAATGTTCTATTTTGTGATTAGCTCGTTTTATATAGTTTATTTTAGAGAAAATCAAACCTCGATGGATATGTCAATTGTAGTTACTATCACTGGTTATGATTTATTAGCAACTGCGATTTGTGTTTTGTTCAAAACTAAAAGATCGTCAGAGATGTTTTGATTTGTATCTGTCATCCACCATTGATGATTAAATCTGCATGTATGTCAAATTTGGAGAAATTAAGTTTCACATATAACATGAGATACACTTTTTAAGATACAAAAACAGAAATAACATTTTTTTTTCTCTCGATTAATTATGTGTGGGGAGTTTCTTTTTGTGTTAAAATGAAAGAAGAAAAAAAAAAGACGAGAAGTGGTAGAGGAAAAACATAAGTTGTCTTTTCTTTCCGTTGATTAATCATTTCAATATATTTTAGATGATTATATGTTATATAATCTTTAAAGACAAGAGAACATTAGAAAGGAAATGACAATGACAATTTGTGGCAAACGTGTATGTATGTATTGTAACATAGTCGACATATAGAGATTTGTTTATATTCGATTAGTCAGGCAAAGGTCATTTTTGAGTAGAACGAACGAAGTTATTAGTCTATGTGAGATTGGGAGATAAAAAATATGCTGTTCTGTTCAAAGAGTGTACACGAAACATAGTAAAATGTATTGTTGTCACTAATGGATACTCGAAAATAGATTAAATGTATGCGCACACATCTTTTTTCTTCTTTCTCTCTTTCTTTCTTTCTTTCTTTCTATTTGTTATTCATCACGAAGCGCATGAAACTGTTTTGTTATAGATCGAAAAGAAAAGAGGTCAATACGACAACTGTCTTCTCCTTCTTTGATCTCATTTAACTAGAGATCATATTGTAAACATGAACAGAGACACCAAATATCTGTTGAAACATTGACTTATGTCTTTGTTTGCCGTCTGTTTCAGTAATCGAAGAAGCAACATACAAATAGTCTTGTTGATAGACAGTGTAAGTCAAAAATTCGCACGCGTAATTAGGAGAAAAGCGAATTGTTGATAACTGTCCGTATCGAATTTCAGAGGAAAGAGTTGAACATACACTTCTATGTTCTCTGATTAAATAAAATTCATCACTAAAAGTATGACTTGTTCGTTCTCTCTCTCTTTTTTTTTCTCAAAAGCCAAACGAGTAGAAGAAAGAGAGAAGATATTCATCGATTTTTTTTTCTTCGTTTCTTTCTCTCTATATCAGCATGATATGTAGATAGAGAGTATGTGGTTGAAATGAGTTGCGTTACAATGAAGGTCAACTGTACGAGTTTATAAATATACCTTTCAAGCACAAAGGAAATCTCAAAATTGAAATTGACAAGTACTTGAATAGATCGACAAAGAAGAAAGAACATTTTTTTTTTCGTACATGATTACATCATTGATTAAGTAGTGTTATGTTGTTTATAGACGATTTGAAGGGCTCTTTTTTGTCATAAAATACATTGAATGTAAAGATTGGAATGTGTGATCGACAGTCGTCGTCTCTTATCGATTTATTCATAATCTTACATATTAATGGCTTCGACTTCTTCAACTAATGTTACAGGTAAAATTTTAAAAAAAACTTTATTTTTCGTAGACATTATGTATGGTCATGTTTTCTTTTTAGAAATTCTTCCAGGTTTGGAAGATTTTCTTCGATCTATGTTGTCCAGTACACATTTGGACAATGATCATCGACAAATCGCTGCTATGTATCTGGATAAAATCGATCAATGTAGTCAGTCTACGAATCAACAATCATGTTTCATCGATGATCAATCATTGTAACGACTGAATTCTTTCAATAGTTTGCATAGAAGATGGTTTTCGTTTTTGATTTTAAGAATGAACACAGATGTGATTACCGATGAAGAAAGTGATGATTTTACTGATGAAGATGAACAACAAACGCCTACTCTAACGAGACAATCGTCATTTCATGAGAAGGAACTCTACGAATCGGCTGAGAGACAATCAACTCCAAGTAATTCGGAATGGTACACTGATATACCAAAAAATGATTATTTAGAAGCAGAAATATCACATGGTAACAGAAAACTTGATTTGAACAAAAACGATAAATTCGATTTTTTTTCCACTGTAGAAAATACTTCATCAATCATGCAAAGTCAATTGTCCATCCCGTCATCATCCAGTTCGAGTATAATTGCTGATGGTCTCTTATTAACCTACGATAAAAATCATAATTGGATATGGCGCTATTATGTACTCGATGATTATGATCTTATCTGCTTCCCAGCTGATAAAAAATCTCGTTCATCAAATGAAGGACAATCAGATAACAATTGTTCACCATTATGGGTGTCAGATATAACCAATGCAAAAGTAAGAACAAGATTTTTTTTTGTTCAAAATAGAAGATTAACACAATATTGTAGGTACATGTCACAACCATTGATAAAGAAGAATGTTTATGTTTGTATATCGGTCTTGCTGAAGCGATTTATGTTCGACCGTCGGATTCAAGTGAAATGAATGTGTGGCTTAAAGTAATAGATGAATGTTGAACTTAATTTGTGTAGTTTGAATTTGTGTTAAATAGGCATTTCGTGATGCATCGTCAGCGTCATCGATACCAAAGTCTCGAGAAAATTCGAAGAGTCGAAATAATGTCAAAACACTTTCACGCAATGCACGTCGTATGTTCGCTCAATTTAATCGAAAGAAAGGTCAAATTGTCTCACATTTACTCGATCAAATGGCTAATGTTACTGGTGTTGATGATAAAGCTCGTAAACATTACGAACTACGAGGTAAAAATCTCATTCATATTTCACTTTTACATTCGAATATTGTAGGTTTTCTGGTTATTTCTTTTGATAATCATACATTTGTAACAAAATATTGTACAATTGTTGATGGAATCTTTCGTATACATAAATCTCGCTTAAGTGATCAAACGGATCAAGAATTTGATTTAAATCATTGTAAATTGTCATTTCCCGAAGAACGCACGCGTGATATTCAATTTGCTTTAATTAACGAAGACTTAGGAAAAATATTCATTCGTGGAAATAATATTTACACCATGGGACGGTTATTAAATACTCTGGCCAAATATGTCGAGATTATCGGAAGTTCACAAAATGTTTTTCAATCAAATGAAAAAGTTTCAACGACCTTGGGAAATAAATCTCATCCTTCTCGTGTGAAATCATTATCCCACTTAAATGGTAATAGGACGATTTCAAGGAGATTGATGTTAATCATTTCTATTTGTGTTTCTTTATCTAGAAGGTTGTTCATCATCGAATAGCAAATCTTTTCCATTGAACATAACGAAAAATATTTATCGAAGTGCATCGAAATTACATGAAACTCGAACGTACAGTTCACCTAGTCGCTCTTTATTCAACCGTCATGAAGAATATTCTCTACCCAATGAAGAAAAGACTATTATTTCCAATGAAACATACGATAGTCCAAAAGTTTATAATGAAATACAATCAATTGATCGAAATAATAATCATATTCTCGAATCACCGATCCCATGTCGAAGAACAAAAAAAGATCAAATGTATGAGTCAATGAACATTTCGATTTGATTTGTTACTCTTTGTTTTAGTTGTATGGAATCTCGTTCATCTCCAAATCTGAATCAATCTCATCGTCCGAGTTCACCAGATACTTCATCGATATCTTCATCTCGTGCAGATCCTGTTTTCTGCATTCGTTCGAACAGCTCATCTTCATCTCAGCATCGAAATCGGCAACGTCGCCCTCATCCATTACCCCGACGAACATCCATCGATTATGTGAACAAATTTACTAATCTTTTCACACGAAATTCATCCGAACGTCAAACACAAACACGTAGTAACAATATTTCTGCATCGCCATCGACATATCATAATTCTAATCGTATTCAACCATTGATAAAAGATGAAAAACCTACACCGACACATGTCTATGATATTCCAATTACGATCGAACGTTCAACAAAATCGCCACCGAAACCAACTTGCACAACGGATGAATATCAAGTCTATGATAATGTCTCAAACTCGGATGGTATTGGCAAGTTTCGCTTTGTTATCCCATTTAATCACAGTTCACGATCGGCATTTACGACAATTCAACCAATCAATTCTCCATCAAGTTCTCCAACATCAACAGTCAGTTCTAATTCAATTCGACCTCAAACTTCATCATCATCATCACCATCTCAAAATTCCAATACGAATAATAATAATAATCGAACACGACTGATGACTGCTGTTTAGATTTCTTTCTTTCTTTGTAACAGTATCAATTTTGTTTTGTTTTTCTTTATGCTTTATATATGTAGTGATAGACTCTATCTTGATGTATTTTCAAATTCAGGAATGATAAACTTATCTGTTAATGTCCAGGGAGTGTCCGTCAGATAGATCAGATTCATCTAATTGTCAAGAAAGAGTCAGAGCAGTACTTTATCAAATAGTGTGCTAAGTGAAAGGTTCAATTTTACGTGTTTTAAAACTAATATAGTGAATTACATTTGATTGATTCTCAAAATTGTTCATGTTTATTCTAGATTAACAAATCTGAGAAACATTCCAAAGATGGTACGTTATACAGACGATCATAGACGTTCGATTGGTAGAGAATTTTGTTAAATTTAGATACAATTCATCCTTCTATTCAGTCGACAAGGTAAACTTCGTTTACAGAAATGGTATACGTCTCAAACAGACAAGTCTAAGAAGAAAATCACACGAGAAATCATCGCGGCAGTACTTTCTCGTAAACCTAAAATGTCGAGTTTTCTCGAATGGAAAGATTTAAAAATCGTTTACAAACGGTAAGTTTATTTCGACGAAACTTTCATCGAACTCAATGTTATTTTCTTGTTCAAGATACGCAAGTCTTTATTTTTGTTGTGCCATCGAACAAGACGATAATGAATTGTTAACGCTCGAAACAATTCATCGTTATGTCGAATTACTCGATAAATACTTCGGAAGTGTAAGTGTAAAAGTATTTTGACAATGAAAGAAATCGAATATTGTCCCATAGGTCTGTGAACTTGATATCATATTTAACTTCGAAAAGGCGTATTTCATCTTTGATGAATTTATCCTGGGTGGAGAAATTCAAGAAACAAGTAAAAAAAGTGTTCTAAAAGCCGTCAATGATCAAGATGTTATTCAAGAGGTAATTTCTTTTTCGTACAACAAGGAAGACGAACGAACAGTTATTCACGTATATACACAATGTGCACGTCATACTATTCATAGGAGAATCCATTCAAAGAAATCTTCTGCGAATATGAACTTGTTCAAATTCGCTTTTTTTTTTCAATCTGTGCTTTTCACCTTGGATATCACGTAAACTTATGTACTATTTCTAGGTGGAAACACCTCAAGGTCTCATCGATGAATATGGTTTGGGATAACGAAAGTCTAACTGACTGATTGTGACATTTTCGTATGGATCAGATTGAGTTTGTTTGATACTAGTTTATGTCTGCGTGTTTGAATAAGCATTTGTTGACTGCACGACGTATAAGTGTGCATTGATATTTATACACTAATTGATTGTTTTGTGTTTTAGGAAGAATTAGAAGAAAAACGAAGTGTTTTGGAAGATCTGGGTTTAGCTTAAATAATCGACGAATTTATTTATTTCTATTTCAATGTGAATTTAAATATTTTGATCTCAGAGACTTCCGCTCTACAACATCCGTATTGTTCTTGTTTTTAATTGTATCACTATTTGAAGAAGAGAAAAAAACAAAGGAAATTTTTAATCAATAAAATAACTTCACTGATTGTATCACTACAATTTTTTGTTTTCATCATTCATACTGGAAGACTTCAGGATGGATCAAGGTCGATCTTTCTCTCCTGGAACATGAAAGAATGAATCGTTGTGTTCCTATGCGCAAAAGTCGAATCTTCCAAATACCTATTCGTCATCATTTTTTTACATTTTTGCCTTGTTTTTATCTAGGATAATAAGTATATTTTTCAAGAGAGTCGATCCATTTTCTCGCCTTGCAAAACATTCGAAAATGATTAGCACCATAAAAATAAAAGTATTTATTGATTAAATATGAACATCATGATAAAAAATTGATTCAAAATTCGTACAGTCAATCATTCCTTCCGATCATATTTATCAATTCGATATTTACTTATGGCTCTTAACTCGAAATACTCTTTGCAAATTTTCGGACATTTTCAATTCATGTCGCGAATTCTTCTCTTTCAATTTCAAGTCTTCCAATGCACAAAGAAATAGAGTATCAACAGCCATTGAGTAAACAGAAAAGAAACAGCTAGCAACAATATATGTACCAACTATAATCAGTGCCAAAGGAATGAAGTAATAATGTAACTCAGGAACATATTTTTCCGATCCAGCAATTCGATGCGTGAAGAAGAAGAATCCAAGAATACCAATACCAGCAGTAATGCACATTTTACCAAGGAAGATCAGAAAATCGCAGACTTTATCAATAACTAATAGCCGAAGTGGATTGGAAACAATGACAGCAAATGCACGACGTGCTGATGTTAAAAATCCAGTGCCATAGATGGCCGTCATGATGTAAGCATTTCGATTGAGAAATTTAAGAAATTTTTCCAAACAAAGTAAGCAACATCGACAGCAGCACATTAGACATTTAGCTACTTTTCCTGTTTTATCTTTGACTTTCTTTTGGAAGTATTCTAAGACGGTACGAATGAGTTTGACGATTGCAATTACTAATGAGCCAAACGCTAGTGTACCGAGATGAAAAGCAAGTGCACGAAATAATGATAAACATAATGAAGAACACGGAATACCAACACGTCTACTATCCCAATAGTATCGTGCATAAACTCCCGCTAAAATCGATTCATTCGATTACACGAATCATTCGAAATCTACTCAAACTCACCGAGAACTAATTGGCCAAGTCCAATAACGAAAGCAGTCAACCAAAACAACATAAACGCTGAAAACAGTTGTGGTAACCACTGGTTTTTATTCACAAAACTAATGAATGATTTGAAATGACGACCCGTACCTAAAAACAACAACGTAAACATCCATTAAACAATAAGTCAAATTTAACCTACCGTTCAACACACTATCTAAGTCGACTTGAGGATCATATCCATATTCCCAAAAAATACAATCTCCACTCAATCCATCCGTGTTATCCCATGTGCGAGGATTACATATTTCACCATAATGCGTTACTGTCGAATTGTTTGTTAGATTACTAAACGCTAAACGATATATGGGCTTTCCTGCAGTTGCTAAGTAGACCGATACGACTGCCCAATAAGCTAAAACGCCAATTTGTAATACGAATGGTATGAATGGCCAGAAAAGACTGAAGAAGTTGTATCCAACAGCTTTGGATGCTTCTTTTAGAATAGCTAAAGCAATTCGTAGACGTTTAAATAAAACCAATAAGATCAACACTGATATAATCAGAATAATCGTGCAGATAATTGCAATAACTAGCCATGTTATTGGTAAACTTCGATAATAATTTGCATCAGCAACAAATTTGAATTCTGTAAAGATTTGATTGTCGTTCTTTTCTCGCAATTGCATAAATTCGAAAAATGATAAACCACTCGCAACGGCTAGTAATAGAATAAATAGGGCTATACCAAGCCAAACAATGGGTTTTGCGAACCAACGCATTAAAACAATCCATATAAACTAGAAAGTCAAACAAAAAACATCTTCTTTTCAACATTTCAGGAAGAATTACGCTTACAGAAATAATCGCAGCAAAACCCAAGCCAAGTAGAATATATTGCCATGATGTAGCAAAGTCTTCCATGAGGAATGCCGCAATTTCTCTCAGATTCAAAACGTCAACAAGATATTTTACACCCTAAAATCAATTCACAGTGAAATTAAATCATTTTCTCGTAAGAAAGACTTTACTTGTTCAAGTTTCGATCCATTCAGTGGTTGACCATCGGAACCATCGATAGTTTTATTTCTTCCATCATCATCTGTTGCCTAAAATAAAAGTGTTCTTGTCGTCTAAGTTATTCAATTGTTATGCTTTACCGCAAGAACCGAATTCGCAAGACTTTGTATATGTTCCGGGACACAACGACCAAATAATGGTTTACTAGCAAGGATATAGGACGCACATTTTCCATCTTGAACTAGTTGATTATTGTCAGTTTGTTCATCGGTAACGTCATAAGTACAAACTCGAGTAGATGGATAACTTTGAAATTTGTAATGGGATGTTCGATTAGGACATTGATGAACGCACACTTGAGTTGTTGGACAAACAAATGGTCGACCTTTGGCAAGATTTGTTGGAATATTGAATGCTTTAATACATTTCGTCCAATCAAAAAAATAAACATAAGGCCGATCAGCGAACTCGCCTGAACCACATAAATGACCTTGACTATCCGTTGGGTGAATTAATTGTTTCGGATCACCTAAACATCTCAAAGAACATTTTCAAAACAGTTTTTAACGAACGAATATACCTTCGATAAATGCGAATATACTGAGAATAACGAAAAGAATGATAAATATTAGAAATAGAATACAGCATGGAATATCTAAAGATTCGTTTTCAGTTATTCATTTCGAATATTTTCTTCGAAGGATTTCCTGAATTTACCAGTACAAAATCGTTTTCTTCGTAGACCATGCTTAGGTTTCTCGTCATAGTTTTGTTTCTCTGGATCTACCGTTGAACGTGATGACGTTTGTCGATGTCTAAAATGAAAATTTCAAATTAGTAAACATCAATTAGAAATTATACAACGAAAGACAGTCTTTACCTATGCGATGTCATCTCAGATGTTGTAAAAACGACTTTATGTCTATCTGGTTGTTTTACTTCAATATTTTATCATCACAGAGTGACGTTGAATCAATAAGGATGGAAAGAAAGTTGAAAAGTAAAGTAGTTTGAAGTCAATAAAAAAGATACCATTGATAAGCATATTAGTTAGAGTAACATGCTGCCGAATGAGATTTTCGGTGATAAGTTATATAGAGAAAAAAAGTGAGTCTTATGATACGAGAAGGATAAAACTGTTAAGTCGGGAACTTTATATTGTTATGGAAACAGAAAACACTGATAAAAACATCACGACTGATAAGCAAAAAGATTTTTATTAAAAATACAAGTAGATGCCAACGTGAAAGTTGTATAGTGTTTCGGTTGTATGACTCATTTGTTAAAAGATTTGTCAAAGAAAATCTCATCGTCGTCGGAACTGATTGATAAGATTATAATAAAACTGTTAATGTGGCAATAAATCGAACGGATACTCAATACAATGTCGAATAGAAATGCACATTTAGAAAATAAAGTTATCAAATTCAGCTTTCGAACAACTTCTATAAAAATGACAAGCAAAATGAAAGTGTCTACACACTGTTTCGCTCTTGTTCTCATCTAAAACTTCAACTAAATATATTCCTCATATTCGATAGTTATTTTGAATTGAATTAATGCAGCTAGAAGTTCAAATTCAAAGTAAATATCTGATGGCGGTTTTGAGTGCAAGTATCCAACATAGTATTATCTATGGTTCGGTGGAAATTTGAATTCTACTTCAGTGATCACTGCTAATCTTCGAATAATTTGTCATATTCGTGAGTTAGGACCACAGGAAAAGCGTTTCCGAACATGCTCGATCCACATTTCAGACGTTCGAGCTTTTGATCGTGGTCTGACATTGTACAAACGATCGTGAAAGAATTCCCACATAGAGAAATATACGATATCTTTTATATCGTTTTACTCTGACGTAAAAATGCATAAGCAAGAGGAATATATATGTATTCGTATATCCGAATAGATCGACTCTGCAATACATAGATGATAGTAGAAGCTTTAATATATACATTGAAACGCATCTTCTTTATTTCGAACGTTTAATCTGTTCGTAGATGTCGCTTGTAAGCAACGATTATGAGAAAATTCTTTTATTCGTTCTTGGACAAAGCGAACAGAATGAACAAGATATGCGGTCCATACTCCATATTGTACAAACCATTATTTATTTTTCTTGTAACCTTGCATCATTGTTTTGGTTTTGATTGAATCAATTGAACTATGTGGTTAAGATACTCCAAATGGATCTTATCTTCATCGACAAATCCTTCACTACGATATTTACAGTCCATTCAACAATTTCGTACGCAAATAAGTCGAAATCCGTTGAAAGGACGAACAAAACGTTCGATAAAAAATTTCGATGAATCCAATGTTTTACATGTTGAACCTCATAATGAACTTCGTCCAACTCGACTTTTAATTCGTCCAACTGTCTTCACCGTCGGTGTAAGTAATTCGTCATAGTTCTCTCAGAAAAGAAAGTTTCTTTTTTAAGTTCGTCGGTTGTTCATTTGTCACATGTGCTATTTGGCAATACGAATCACAGAGAAACAAATTACGAAAACTTAAAGAGCGTTGGCAATCGAAACTGAATTCAGATCAAATATCTTCTCAAGTAATTTTCTTTCCAGTTCATTCGTGCACTCTTCTTGATTGGTTTTCTTTTAGTTAAAAAATATCTGGCGCGATGTTTCGGAACCTAAACGTGTCGTTGGAACAATTATCGGTTTGAACCTTCTCGTTTTTCTTGCATGGAGAGTCAAAAGATTAGAACCATTTATGCTGAAATACTTTACATCAAGCCCTTTCAAACGTAAATTTCGTTCGTAAACGATGATTAGAAAACGATTTTCTTTGTTTCTATAGCAAATCTTAGTTCGATGGTATTGTCGACGTTTAGTCACTATAATGGAATACATTTTTTATGTAATATGTATGTTCTATGGTCATTTCATGAGCCCATTGTACGAATGTTTGGCAAAGAACAATTTACTGGTTTGTTAAAAGTGCTTCAAAAACAACATCTTATCTTTTCATTTGTTTTCTAGCTGTTTATTTATCTTCTGGTAAGATAATTCAATTCGTTTACTTCTCAACCGTATAAGTTTCATTTTTCTGCAAAGGGGTCATTTCTTCTTGGTTGAGTTACGTGTTCAAAGTTGTGACAAAAACACCGAATATTTCTCTTGGAGCTGTAAGTAACTAATCAACTTCAATGTTGATAAAGACAACTTGTGCTTGATGACCTTGAGAAAGCGAGGTGAGTGTGGCAAAGAGTTTGCTTGTTTTTTTACTGTCAGGTCAAAATTCTTTTGTTGTCATCTGGGCAGCTATGGTAGTCTGATAACAAAAAAATCCCACATTTCGAGTTTAGTTATCTTTTATCAAACTATTCGTTCTCTACACTGTTATTTTCAACTTGTATAACACTCATGGATGATCATGAGATCATATTACAATGTATGAGTGAATCCATCTAACTGAAGGTCTTTATTGAGTTTATCAAGTAGATCAAAAGCATTGAATAGGATTCACATTGTATTGAGCCAAGCAAAGGGGAAATTTTCATTTTCTCATACTCCCAGTAGATATTATTTGATCTATGTCAATCATGAATGGTAAATTCCGTAGAAGGAGAATTTTTCTTACCCCCTCCCCCGGAAGAATGTGAAGATATTGCAAAGAATGTGAACTTGACTTTTTGTTCTAGTCCGGCTCGATAATGGCGCTGTTAGGTGCTGTTTGTACCCAGTTTCCTGATGCACAATTGGCCATTATATTCCTACCGTTCTTTACTTTTTCCGCCGAATCGGTAATTAAATCTCTTCACTTATCTCTATCTAGCATCTCTTTTCATGAAAAGAACGAAAAAAAAAATGCTCTGTTATTTCATTTGCAGGCTCTTATCACGATGGTGTCCTTTGATCTTCTTGGTACTATAATGCGCTGGCGCTATCTCGATCATTCAGCTCATTTAGGTGGAGTGTTATTTGGCATGTAAGTGTGTAATAAAGCACGATAATAATTTCGTTTTTGTACTCTTCTAGTTTCTATGTTAAATATGGTTATAAAATCATCTGGGAGTCACTTACACCGGTTGTAGAACGTTGGCATCGCTTACGAGAAAAATTCAAATAATTGTTTATTTTTTCATTATTTTCAAAATATTCGTTTGATGTTATTCATATTCGTCTGAAAAAAGGTCGAATCTTTTCTTTCTTCCATCTTCTTCGTTCTGCATATATTTCGAATGTAAATGAAAGACTAGAAACATGTACGACGTGCAAATATGTATGTTGAGTAGATAAAGAAAAAACATGCATGTAAGTTTTCACATTGTTTTACGTCTTTTGTTTCTCTTTATAAAGGCAATAAGCAGTGGTTATACGACCATTTCTTGCCTTTGTGTAAGAAGAAATCTGACTGATGGTCTAATTGCTATTGAAATGATGCACAGCTGTGATGATCGTTTCTTTTGTTTTTTATTTCAGAATGGAATATTTACTGCTATGACAAGTGGAGGTACGACAAAAAGTGCAGTTCCTGGCGCTGTGGCGCCTGATGGAGGTTGGGGATGGATAATTGTGCTAGCGTCTTTTATGATTCATTTTATCATGGATGGGTCAGTTAATTTGAATGAAATTTGTTAAACATTTCTCCTTCTTCTTTATATGATAGAATTACCTATTCGATGGGCGAAGTATTCTTGCATCCGATGAGAAGCAGATTAGGTGAAGGGCGAGGTTTAGTTTCAGGAATTTTTGGTGTTTTACCAGCCATAACACTTGGCGTAGGTACGTAAGATTATCCTCACTTTTATCTGATGTCTTTTTACGAACGAAATATGTTACTTCGTAGGACCGATTGCTACCATATTTGTTAATACGTATGGTTGTCGATTAGTAACAATCGTAGGCGCTTCTATAGCTGCTGTCGGATTTTTAGCAAGTTATTTCTGGGCAAATATATGGTTTTATTATTTGACTATTGCTATCGTCGGCGGTAGGTTCAATAATCATTCAAATCATTCCTAATCTGCTCTAATAGGTATCGGCTTTGGAATGATCTATCTGCCAGCTATTGTTTCAGTCGGTTATTATTTCGAAGCGAAGCGTTCTTTTGCGATGGGTATCGCAGTTTGCGGTTCCGGATTGGGTACACTTGTGTTTCCATTAATAATGCCATATGTCATCAATAAGCCTTTGTGGTTTGACTATGATGGTGCTCTTTTGCTTGAAGCTGGTATCATCTCTATTTGCATTATTTTTGGTGCTTTGATGGTAATACATATAGCATAGTGGCATGTCGAGTCGAATAGATGGAAAAATTATTCTTCTTCATAGGTACCACTGGCTACTGAGACAAGCGAAATTCGTCGTAGAGAAAAGAAAGCACGTGCTGAACAGAAACGCTTGGCACTGAATAGCGGAACGATTACTAACAATCCATTCGATGAGCAACAAAGTCAACTACTTCCAAAAGGCAAAGAAAGGTTTGTAATTGAGACTGTTTTATTATCTATGTAAATATTTGATCGAAATAGGATCCATTTTTCGCGTTCTATGAGTAATATCTAGTCAATATTTTTCTAAAACAGATCATAAAAACCTTGATGGCACAAGTAGTCGCTAAATATTTGTTTTTTATTTCGATTTTAGTGAAATTGCACTCAGAACAATTAGTCCAAACACACGTGAATCAACTGCTGTTGTTCCTAGCGAACAGCAGTTTTCTTCCGACGATGTTGAACAACCTGCATCTCCATATCGAAATGATTTGACACAGAAAATCCGTCCTGAAGATGACACAGCCGATCCTTCCGTTGTTCTTTCTCGTAAAGATGCGCTTTATCAAGGTAGTTTACCTAATATACCATTATATAATGAAAATGCCGACGAATATCACAACCAAATAATAACAACAACAAGTGACGTTGTGAACAAACCTCGAGTTAAGAAATCATTTTTTGCTCAAATTGCTGAACAAATCGATTTGAACCTGTTGAAAGACGCAGCATTTGCCTTATTCGCCATATCGAATTTTTTAACAAGTCTTGGGTTTAATGTTCCATACAACTTTGCTAATGACTTAGCAACTGATGCCAATGTTCCCGAAGATAAACGGAATTGGATCATCATGACAATTGGAATTGCGAATTGCTTTGGTCGTGTTGTTATTGGATTTTTAGGTGATCGCTCATGGGTAAATTCATCTGATGTAGGATGTCTTCAGTTTGTTTTCCTTTTTTCTTTTTTACAGGTCAATCGTTTAGCATTATATAATTCAACATTGATTATTGCTGGTGTAGCAACAATGGCTGCACCTTTTTGTACTTCTCTCGTATACACACATATGGTATACGCCGCATTATTTGGATTTTTTTCGGGTGGATATGTCGGTTTAACATCAATTCTCGTGGTTGACTTAGTTGGTGTTCATAAACTGTCCGATGCATTCGGTACACTTCTATTATTTCAAGGTGTTGCCGTTGCGATTGGCACACCGATCTGTGGTAAGGCATGCGAAAGAAAAAGTCTCAATTAGTGATCTTCTGCAATACTATTTCAGGTACGATGCGTGACTTCTTTACTGGATCTGAACGTCCTTACCTATGGCCATATTTGATATTCGGTGGTTCGATTTTAATCAGCGGTCTTATCCTATTCGCAATTCCGCTTATACAAAAACGAAAAGAAAATCGACAGAAACTCACTAAGCAACAATTGGATATGGGAGTTCGATCGTATTCGAAACAGAATCTATCCGTACCAGAACAACAGCAGCAGCTCTAACCAAAAAACATTCGTCATTAATAAATCCCTTTAATCGAAACTTTTCTGTTGTGATTTTCTTTGTTTTTTTTGCTCCTTCAGTTTATTATTAATCGTATTAATCTTCTATTACTACTACTTCTGCTTTCAGGGATTTGTTAGAACAGTACTTATATATACACAAGAAAAAATACATAATAAGAACAGTCAATCTACGTTAGTATTTTCTTTGCGATTCGTGTCTTTTTTTAATCGTTGTTTCTCGTTTTATACAGCATAACTTGTCTGACTATTTCAATGATTCATCATTGCATACACACGAAAAAAAAAACAAATTCTATGTGTGTCTCTTTCTCTTCTTTTTTATTGTCTTTATCACGAACAGTTCTTTTCAAACCATAATTTTGCAGTGACATTTTTTTTCTCCTCTAGACTAGTTTATGTAGCCTCTTATCACAATTTCTATCAAAGCATTTCAGTTTTTTTTCAGATGCCTGCTCCACCACCACCACCCCCTCCTCCTCCTCCTCCACCATCAGGATTAGCAATGGCGAATGGAGCTGATCGATCTGGTCTTTTGAATGAAATTGGAAATTTTAGAAAAGGTGGTTTACGGAAAGCAGTAACCAATGACCGAAGTGCACCAATAATTGGCGGTTCAAGTAATAATATGACGAATAATAATAATAATAATAGCAACAATACCACAAGAACATCATTGACGAATCGACCAAAGATTAATGATAGACCAAGTACAACTCCTTTCATTACAGCGAATCAATTAACTGCTGCGGTGCTAAAACCAGCTGGTCCCAATGTCTCAACAGTTAAAGTGAGAAAGCCATCGATTCCACAATTCGCCCCACCGCCACCGATTAATCAACCAGTTGTGAAAACTTCGATCGAGCAAACACGATCGGTACTTCAACAAGTTCCACGACTACCACCGCGAGAACCGCCGCCGCCGCCTCCTAATGAAAATAAACCCAAACTATCACAGTTGCAAATGTCTTCCACAGGTTTTATTTCTTTGACTTCTCTTATTTTCATCAAACCAGTTTTCTTTGCTGAAGGTTCTCAACAAAAGATCACACGTGCACCACCTCCACCTCCACCACCATATTGTCCAGAGAATAATGGACACTCTCTGCCAAATACTTCTTCAAGACTTCCCAAGCCAACTAATTCGAATGCACCCCCTCCACCACCTCGTGGTGTCATTCCTAATGGTACAATACGCCGAACGTCATCTGATTTTGTTGATCATCCATACACGGATCGCCGATCCGACCAATCATCCAATTTTCCCATTATCTATGATCAAAACTTCGAAGCACGATTTCGATTCACTCCACTCGAAGATCTTCCAGTTCCAGATCGATGGCAATCACCTTCAAATCATAACAGATCTTCCAAGCATCATGTAAATGTTCGTTGAAATCACAAATTTCAATCTCTATTTTTTTTCTCTCTTGTCGTCTCTCATGTTTATTAAAACAAAACAAAGTACAGTGATCACTTCTGTTCCGTGCTGTGTCTATTATTCATTATTATACATATATTTTTCTCTCTCACTCTCTTGATCTCATTGTGTTTATTCTCTATTTGTCCATTTCTTTTTCTCATTATGTACAAAGAAAAATTCTTTTGAAACAAAACAAATATGTTTATTAGGATGACGATCGTACGTTTACTTTACAGATAGAAAAATAATATTATGGCAGGTGAACTCAGTAACAATCAATTGCAAGCAGCAGGTGAACTTGAAATCGAAATGATGCAAGATCTCTACAAAAGGTAGACTGATAGCAAACCCAATTCTTTTGAACTTCAATGAATTTTCCCTTTCTTTCGATAAAGAATGACTACAGCTTGCCATAAGAAATGTGTTATTCCACGATATAAAGACTCCGAATTATCAAAAGGTGAATCCGTGTGTATCGATCGATGCGTAGCGAAATACATGGAAGTGAGGCAATTCATTTCGAGAGATTTCTTTGAATTGAATACTTTCGTTCAGGTTCATGATAGAATTGGTAAACAATTGACATCAATGACTTTACAACAACAACCGTCCTTACAAGCTCA
The DNA here is from genome assembly GCA_905250025.1 of Adineta ricciae. NCBI lineage: Eukaryota > Metazoa > Rotifera > Eurotatoria > Adinetida > Adinetidae > Adineta > Adineta ricciae. Next base: position 119,786 of record CAJNOJ010000194.1, read on the forward strand.
ACAAACAGTTGATCCATCACGTGCTGTTGGATCATATCAATAGACAAATGATTTTGTTAGGTCTTACTTTTCTTTTTGTTACCTGTCTGTAGTGTGGAATGTTGTTTTTCCATTGACTGAAACAAAAGAAACGTCATATAAATTACCACGCATCGTTTTCTACTTTTGATAATAATTTATTTCAAAATAGACCCACAAAGGAAATTTTCATGGAAAGATATTCAAAATTACTCACGCGCTCTAGCGATGTTGAATTCATCAACGATTATTTCTAGTAATGGGTTTGGTGCTAACGGGTTATCGATTTGTCTTACAGATCATTCAGAAATTCACAGTGATCAATTTCTGCATTTAAAAGCAATTAAGTGACATGAAAGAAAATGTTTCTAACATATACTGGAGACAAAAATACTGCAATCTGAAGATATGCTCATTAGCAGTTTCCTTTTCAGGAAAATATTTTCCTAAATATTCATTTATAGCTCTTGAAGCACTTCATCTTTTCGTTTCAACAGGCAAAGGTTATATTCGAGATTGAAATAAATACGTTGCTCGTCTTGTACTGGTTCATTTTATATTGTCTGTGAATGAATGAGAACTCTTCAAGGATATGTATGAGCAGAATTGTTCAGATAAAGCTTACAATCTTCCTATAAAACAATCCCATTTGTTGCCAATTAATGGACGATTGTTTTCATAGGCTTCTTCCTCTACATCACTAATTTTAGTAATTCGCTACGTCAAGAAACTTAATTATATACATGGTTTGCAAGTCGATTTCATCGTAAATCAATAGTTATAGGTATTGTTGATTGAGGAACTAACACACTCTTGAGTCAAGAGTCTTGACTACCCAGGTCGAACAATCCCATACTCGGGTCCCATCGGATCTCGCCGGGTCCGAAACATGGATTTTCTAAGGGTCATCATAGAACATAGCTATAAAGATCGCTCATAAAATTTGCAACAACCGACGGGATTTTTCTAGTCGGATTCCAATGCAACTCCGTTTCCAGGAATTCGATCGGATTTTGTCGGATGGTCGGATCCAGCATCGGATCTGTTAACCTGGGTATCGTTCGGCTATGCAACCGTTTTTATTCCTTTCCGAATGATTTTATCCGACTTTGCACAGCAACAGCTCTATCTGAAGAAACAATCTATATAAATGTCTCTATGACAAGTACAAAAGTTAAATCCATATATATAGTATAGTGCCCATAGAATAGTATAAGAATCCATTGGTTGGTAGTGAAACAGATGATTCTTTATTTGAATTTGGCTTCGAGAATCTCTCAAAACAGAAATCATCTCATTTATTGATTTTTCTTTCACCGAGTAATGTCAACTAGAGAAGCTGCGCAAATAGCGCGGACAAAGATCTCAAATCTGGCCATCGCTGACGCTCTCGGTAAATTTATTCAGGCAGAAAAAAGCAATTATTTTGATGACCTCTTTCAGGCAGTGACAATGAACATTATTCATCGTCAAACTAGTAATGCTAAGATACACCATCATCGAATTCAAGTCGTGAAGAGTCTCTGCGGAATGAAGAACACAATTGCAGTCAGTCTCATCTTCAAGTTAACGATCAGTCCAATCCCAGGTCAATCGTTCCGTCAACTGGATCCTTCTAAATTTGAGTCGGTTTTGATCGGATTCGGCGAAATCCTTGCCGCCGGATTCCGGCCGAAAGTTAAAAGGGTATTTCCGGTCACTTCCCGATCGTCTCCGGCTCAGAGTTCGCAGGAAACGACCGAAACCTGCAGTTGAACTACTGGCCGGAATCCTGTGGCCAGGAAATTGTCGGAAAATAAACTTAACCGGCTGGAACCGACCGAGCCGAAATGACCAGGGCTGGCGACTACAGAAAGCGACGCAATATTGCCCGTTCATGAAATGATCGACTCACAATCAATTGTGAGTTCAGACGAATATCAATGCATAAGCGAATCAGGAAATTTTTACTTTTAGAGCAAACCAATGAAAAACGACAAAGAAGTTCAAACTCCGATCGATTCGGCATATAGTGATAATCTCATCGGTGTGACGCTAGCACCGCAAAACTAAGGATTTTCTGAAAACGAATTCCCGTCGTCGATAAAACCTATTCTATTCGATGGAGAATTAAATTCTGAGTCGAATGGTATAATTTTCAGGGGTGGAACTTATTTAGTAAAAATGTTTTTAGCTAACACATCGTTTGTTGGTACTAGCTTCACACTGATTGTTCCCAACTCGTCAACTATCAACATCTCGTCAAGTGACTTGGCGTACAGAGAACTAGCATACCATTTTCATGTAGTGAAAATCGTTCAAGCTTTTGTCTCTTTCCAAATTTCAAATTGACTTCTGTGTACATGATAGAGACTTTTTCTTTGATAAAAAAAAACGAGAATGTTTGCAAATTAACACTTTTAGATAGAGAAAGAAATGAAAAGAATGTTGGCTAAAAAAAGAGTAAATATATATGTTCGATGACCGATTGACCAATGCTTATAATTGGTCAGTTTTATTTACCGACTTGTAATATAGAAATTTCATTCTAAACGTTGAATCTTTTTATGTTTACTTAACCGGTAAACTGGAGAAATTTTTTCGAGATGAAATTACACCGAATCAACAATATCAGTTCGTACAGAGAATGATTAAAAGTCTGAATGTTATGTTCGCGATGGCGGCACAACTCAACAGTATAATGTCTCATCTATCTCGCCTTGATGGATTAACTATCTATCCCTAATTGTTGACTAAAACGACGAGACGGAAGATTTTGATATTTCAACCAATTGACCTTGTTCTCTTTCGTTAATGATGGTCATCCGGAAGCAGAGAAGGAGGAAAAAACGAATGGATCGATATATAAACAACCAATCCCTCCCTTCTTTCCCTCTTCTTCGTCTTCTCCCTCCATCGTCACTCTTAGGAAGAATCAATCATCAATGAATTCAATACCTTCTACGTATTCGAACAATGATCTTTGGTCTTCAGCTTCTTACGCACGACGTTATGCTACTTCAAAACCTCCTTACTCCTACATATCTCTAATCGCTCATGCGATTAATAATTCTCCTGAACGTATGTGTACATTATCCCAAATCTACCAATACATTCAAGATCATTATGCATACTATCGACAAAATCAACAGCGTTGGCAAAATTCTATTCGCCATTCGTTATCGTTCAATGATTGTTTTGTCAAAGTTCCTCGACATGCTGATCGACCGGGTAAAGGTTCGTATTGGACTCTACATCCTGATAGCGGAAATATGTTCGAAAATGGTTGTTATCTTCGTCGACAAAAACGTTTTAAAATCAAAGATAAAACATCCTCACCACCGACCGAACCGAATCTTTCAATTAAAACAATCGATTCTCCGACTCTACCTATGGCTTCCTCGGAGCAATATTTTTGTCCATATAAAACTGAATATTCCACACAGATCTATGATTCGAATAATAATGGTTTACATTACGAAACCAATCATCAATATCTATTTCAACAAATTCTTCCAACCGATGCAACATTTCGTCTGGATAATCTTTTCAATTATTACGATCAAACCGATTCTTCATAAAACGCAGAGATCTTTCCGTGCAATATTTTGACTCGAAGTAATAATGACTGTCAAGAGAAATTTTTTCATCGATCTTTATATTCTTTTTTTTGCTTTCATATTTATCAAACAGGTAATATTAATAAGATGCACGTTCAGCAAATATTGAAGATTATCAACGTGCTAAAATGATTACAAAGACGAGAATGTCGCATTCACTTGCGAATGCATGGAATCGAAGCTATTTCCGTTTTTTGAAAGAATCTAACAAAAAAAAACTACTTGTTGATTTTGGTGTTGTTCTAAGCTGATTCTTTTTCTTTCGGTTATGTCTATAAGAACGTCCTGTTGATAATCAAGACAAATTCATTAGAGAAAAAGGCGTGAAGCGAAGTCACTCATATCGCATAACGGACATGTCCATTTAACAAGAAATGGCAAGAATGTTATTTCTTTTTCTGACGAATCATAGGCGAAGATTTTATTTCTTAATAAAAAAAAAGACTTGTCTGCCTTTCTTTTTCACCTTCATTCTCTCCTGATTTGCGTAGATAAGAAATCAAGCCCTCCGCCTCTCTCTCTCTCTCGCTCTATTGTCGTTTTATTTTTAACTCGAGCCCGATGTTTCTTCCCAATCTTTGTCACAATGGTGAAAGAACACGTTCTCTCAATTTCTTTCTTTTTCTTTATCCAAGAAGAAAGAAGAAATGATTCGTCGGTCGAAATCTAATAAAAAAAAATGGGCACATACATTAAATGTCGTTGGATAGAAAAAGCAAAAGAACGTTTTACTCATAGATTGAGGAGAAGAAAATAAAAAGCAGATTTTTTTACGTGAGAGATTCATTTCCGTTTTTTCTCCTTCTCTCTCTCTCTCTCTCTCTCTCTCTCCCTTTTCTCTGTCTCCATATTTTACTTACCGAGTATTCGTCGTCATTTTTTTTGTCTCACTCTTATCGTTATCGTTGCAAGAATAAAAACGAAGCAACTTGTTTGTATTCAACTTGAAATTTCTTTTATCAATCTAGTCAAGCCGCTTTTCTGAAATCTTCGAATGACGATTCGATAAGCAACGAGAAAACGAATTTCTGATATTATACTAAATACTTATTGACATAATACGCTCTTTATAAAATATGCATAAACATCAAACAAGTATCGGCGATGAATCAACATCATCGTCATCATCATCAAATAATAACGTACACGAATACAAACCCGAATTAAGTGAGCTTGTCCGCTTCCAACAACAACAGCAACAGCAACAACAGCAGCAGCAGCATCACCAGCATCACCAACATCAACAACAGCAATTATCAAGTTCATTGCTTGACCATCATCAATTGGATTATGCAACACTGGTACCGGTACCATCATTAGTAACAGCAAAACTTGAAACAGACGCACCAGGCATGCACTTTTACGATAATCCATCAAACTATATGTTAACACCTTCATCCTATGATTTAAACCATCCAATGGAAAAAGCAAATATTGGTTTAGTTTCTTCGATTCAACAGTCAACGATTCCAGCTACAGTTGTAGCAAATCGTCGTGGTAATGCACCCTCGAAACCTCCGTATTCTTACATTAGTCTGATTACTATGGCTATTCAACACACATCATCTCGGATGGTTACGTTGAATGATATTTATCAATTCATTATGGATGTTTTTCCTTATTATCGACAAAACCAACAACGTTGGCAAAACTCCATTCGACATTCGTTATCGTTCAATGACTGTTTCGTTAAAGTACCACGCGGACCGGATCGTCCTGGTAAGGGTTCGTATTGGACTCTACATCCTGAGGCGGGAAACATGTTCGAAAACGGTTGCTATCTTCGCCGACAGAAGCGTTTTAAATGCACAAGGCAAGTGACAAAAACTCGTACACGACAAACAAATCAGAATCAACAGACAACGTCCATAACAGACAAAATTGATCCATCTATATCATCTGCTGAGGAATCGGACAACGAATCCGACAGTAGTCAACATCATATACTTATGTCAACGTCACCGAATCCCAGACATATTTCAGTAAACAATTCAACAGTGACAATAAATCATTTCACATCGCCAGTACCAAAACTACTATCAACAAATGAGAACGGTTATCATCAGCAATCGACAAATGACGTACTTTTATCTGCGTCATTGAAACACCATGAAACTTGCCAATCTGTTCCGCGTTCGCCGCAACATCGTCATCAACATCAAATCTATCCGAATGAACAACAACAATTTGTTTCTATTCCAACTGCACCAATCTATCTAGATCTCCAACCTTATCCACCTAATTCAAATTATCTAGAAAATGCACCACCATCGCCACCGACAGCCGTAACATCAACAGCAACAACTGGAAATACTTTTTCGACAAATGAATCATCACCACCTTATTATTTTACGCCATTTTCATCATCAACGAACACTACGACGACGACGACTACTACTACTATCGATTACCAACAGCCTGTTCGTCTATAGAATCAGTCGATCGATCGCCTAAGCAACACTGTGATGAAAATGATTCAACTGTAACCGTGTCTTTTGTGTGTATGTGTGTTGATGTTTGTTATGTCTTTATTTTAATTTATTCAGCTATGTACAGTGGTCATTCTACTTTATTTTATCATTCATGCGAACATCGATTTGTACGACGTGAAAACATGTCGAGGGCAAAACATTTCTTCGATATTAAACGACGATGTCCGTCAGAGAAGCCTCTTTCTTTTCTCCTGTACCACATGGCTCAAATAGAAGAAAAATGTTTAGATTTTCTTTCTTTTTTTTTCGTTTCTTTCCTACGATCGGTCGGTCGGTCTATATAAAGCACAAACCCGATGCTATTTCATTATCAGTCGATCTTACGATACCGACATGTAAAGACGCATATTTTCTGAAATTTCTCTTAACAAAGCCTATGATGTTCATGTTGTTACACACTCTGTAACTCTTTGATGACAATTTTTTCCAATAAGCTGAGGCCTGTTAAGAAAAATATTTTCATAAATGTAACTTTCTAGGAATGGCATAATGCAATATGCTCCAAATGATAAGAGTCATGAGTCTCTCTCTCTCTCTTCTCGTCATCGTCATTTTTCTACGAGATAAGGCTTCACTTTTGCATTGCTTTTGAGAGAAGAGAACAGTTGTTAAGCAGCAGCAGTAATGTTCGTCAGAGCAACCATATCAGTCGAAACATAATAAAAATAACCTTGGCCACATTTTCTGTCGTTCTGTTCTAAAGAATAGATCGAGTTAAAAGTAAAGTGGATTGACTCAAGTGTATGTGTGCGTATGATCGAATGTGTATATTCCAATATCGTATCTTTCTTGCTCTTCAATTCGAATAGGATTACCTGAGTATCTCTTCGAATACTTTTTCTTTGTTCGTGTTGCTTTTATGAATGTCATCGCATAAGCAAATGTGTGGCATATCAATACGTGTTTTTACTCTTTCGTCAATTGTTTGCGTAATGATTTATGGGGATTAGTTTAACTCGAGATTTCGAATGACGATTGTTGAAGAAAAAAAGAGAGATTTTGCATAAATCAATTAGGTTATTTTTTGATAAATATTCATATCGAAGACAAGTTGACTTTTATGAATCATGGCTACGAAGGTTTCATGTCTTATCTGTTAATTTAATGTACTGAAGACGTTTTGATATCTTTATTTTGTAAAATTTAAATTAAATTGCAGTTTAATCACAAAAAAAGGAGCGAATTACATCGAATTTTATGCGGATTTATGTCAATGGACACGATGTTTCAAAGAATATCCCTTCTTTGCCGATGATTTCTTAGGTGAATGAATATCATTCAGGGATAAATGATATTTGTTGAAGAGTTGTCGAGCAATAAGGATTGAGTCGCCTAAAAATGACAAAGAAGATTTTCCTTACATTAAATCAAATCTAAAATTCACCTTGTTCAGTTGTCGGATAAGTTTTTGTTTCTAACATGAAAAACGGCAACTCAGCTTCGAGAAAGAGACGTTCATTTAAAACTTTTTTATCAATTGGTACACCCTAAATCAATTGAAAACGTATTTTAATGACACATTCAAAACTTCTTACGTCAACAAGACTTTTCAATACAATATCGAAGAACACATACCAACGTTTAGCATAATACCTATACAACAAATAGAAAAAGATGCTGATTTATTCGAATCGATCGAATCACATACTCTTGGATCATTCCCGACCAAAATTTATTTGCATAATCATACAATGGTAATGTATAATTGTTGCCCCAAATGGAAACCTGAAGTTTAGCATTGAAATTATAGAAATGGATATCTTCTTCACCTTGAGCAAATTGTAATGCATCTCGGATCCAGTTTCCTAATAAAAATCGACGATCTGATGCTAAAATTGATTCTGTATCACCCAGAATATCAACAAGGATTGCCGCTTGCGTACTAAAACAAACGAATTTAATGATAATTACACATATAGATAGAAAGACCGTGTCATACCTAACTCCGTAAAGATCACTTTGATTATATACAGACATTAATTGAGTGTAGGCACTATAAAAGTGATATTGAAGAACTTCTTTCGTAATATCAACTAGATCGTATCGAAACAAATCGGACTGAAGATCATTTGATGCAATAATCAACAACTCCCATGCAGAAAATAAAGCCGTCAAGTCAAAATTGATCTACAACACGGATGTTATATAAAATCAGCCATTTCAAACGACTTACATCTTGCTCGTCGTAAAGTTCAGGTCTACTCAACATAACTGATCGATCACCATCTGGATTATTGAGGTAGACTGAAGTTCCCAAGATTTGCCATGCATATATTGCGGTATCAGGTACCGGGCGGTCGCTTCCATATCGATGTGCAGCAAAATCAGCAAGCCTAAATACTTCCCACCCTATGAAAAGAAAAAATTCTTTCTGAAAGAAAACGAAATTACCAATCAACTAGTTCTCCATCACTCATTGCACTTCGCCATGATTGTTCAAGTGCAAATTCATACATAATTTCGTTTTGATTGATACCTTCCATAGTAATACCAACGCCGATCATATGATCGCCTGAAAATTGACGTGCAAATTGTGGTCCCTAAAATGAAAAAAGAAGTTTAAGATCATTCAGATCGCGTTCAACAGACTTTCGTAACATTGACCAATGAGCCGAAGAGAAAACTATTGCCACCGAAATCGTGTAACATATTCCAAATATAATAATGACCATAGAAAGATTCAAAACGCGTATACTGAGGAATAGCCTCTGAGAATAAATCTAACAGAATTAGACGACCCTGATGTTGAAATTTAGCGTATAAATGTAATGAATAGAGAAGACAAGATTGATTCTTACAATAGGAACTTTGCTGAGATAACTTTTTGCTCGAACAGGTGTCCAAAAGCCAGATAGAAACAACCAAGCTTGCATTACCCTAGAAATCAGTAACATCTTAAAGGCGACCATTTGAAGATCAAAGTAAAATTCTACCAAACAGCATTGGGATCCACTGTTTGCATGGCTTGATAGATCCCGGCATTCACATCGGCCAAATATTGAAGATCACTGAAAGTTAAAAAAGTTCGAGTAATCAAGAATAAATACAACGTACCTATTCGGTGGGGTCATTTCATTGAACAAATCACAAGCATAGTAATGAGATGTCAAATTAAGCGAGGTGATTGTCTAGCAACAAAGATTTCATTCAGGTTTGATTTACAGTTTGAGAAAAATTCTACTTCGTTCAATAGTGCGACTCCAACTGTTTGAAAGAATGGATCAGTAGGATCCAAATAGGGTAAACTAAAGTGAATATTCTATGTAACGATAATGAAACTATGCTCGACGGTAAAATGCAAACCATGATTCATTGCAACCAAAGCCAACCCAGTCTGATGATTTGTAAAATTTCGCATGCGGGAAACGTCTGAAAAGTAAAATAAAAACGTCCTTTTAGATAGATCAATGGCTATCATCTCACTTACGCGGGAGCAGTTTGTGGCATAAAACCAGTAAATGCTGGTAAAACTGGAATAATACCAATATCGGTCATTCGTTGAATGATTTGTTTAGCAAGTTGAAATTGTGATTGATGCCAACGAGAAGATAAAGGGCCAGCATGTTTTTGAAGATTGCCCATACGAAACCTGCGACAATGCATACAGACAAATGCTGATAAGAAAAGGAAACTTCTTTTACCAAGCTAGAAAAGCGGGGCCAGTGAAATAATTATCGAGTTCACTTTGTGGAAAACCCATTCGCAAAAAAACCTGAAGAAAACAATGAGTAACAAGTAGTTGAATATGAATTCGAGACTTGATTATAGATGTATTCCATTCCAGTTGTTGCATAAACTATATTGATTCCATTCATGGCCATCCAGTCAATTTCTTTTTCCCATCTTCAAATAAAAAGCGGAGAAGAAAAACAAACAATGAAGAACGTCTTTCTACCTGGTGAAATTCCAAAATACAGCCGAATAACTAAATGTACACGGATTTCCATACCAACGATACAAATCATTGGCAGCAATACGAATCGTCCTATGCACTGGAATCAAAGTTGAACTAACCAGTCGAATATTCTTTCCTGACCAATAAACTACACGAATTACAAGTTGATTTTTTGGCAATGATTATCTTTGCTGTATCAAACCTGAACTATTTGCAACATATTTCAAATAATAGTTAAAACCCCAAGCTGCTGCTACACCTGTCGATGCCGATATTCGTACTGAACCTGCTGTTGATCCATCGGAAAGTTCAAAAACGTCTTTGCCATTCATCGCTAGATCTGCGTTCAGTACAACTTCAAAATGTTTCGCAGCTGAGCTTCCATCGAGTGCTCGTGAAATCAAATCAGTTATAGCTTGTGCTTGAGATGGAGAAGCAATCGGTTTTGGCCATTGCACAGCATGCAAACCTAATTACATGAAAAATATGATCGCTCAGTAAAAAATTTGATTGAGAAGATTTCCACCACCAAAACATTCATTATAATCCCTTTACTTACTATGCAATAGCGACAAACCCACCAGACATGATAATAAACAACGTATCAACGTCATCTAGAGAGCACAGGTTTAGTTTATTCTTCGGTTTTTTTTCTTTGCGAAGAGATAGAATAAGATAATAAAAAGAGAAAGATCAACAAGAAAAAAAGAGGCGCAGACATCACATTTTCTAGATTTGAAACGAAGAAAAAACGTGAACGTTCTTATGTTTATGATCGAACAGCGTGAACTGTTTCTTCTTTATTGATTAAATGGCATGTTTTATTGATAATTGTCATTAAGGAATTTAAATTGACCGACCATTCATTGAGAATTTCTTGTGGCGATTGTTTTTGTTGAAATGTCACGATATCTTGAAGGCGATCGATTTTCGCGCTTATTGTTTTATTCGAAACTAAATTTGATAAGAATTGTTCGGCTTCATCTTTGGTTAAATCAAGTAATTCCGCCATTTTTTGTGTGCGAACACGTGTATAGTACTTGGCCATAATTCGCATATTGTGTTCGACAACGCGAACTTTAAAATCTTCCCAACGTTTCTTTCCGTCGTCATCATTAGTAAAGACATTCGTTGCGCGGTCATCAGCTGTGCCATTTTTCAATTCCTGTTCAAAATTCTTTTGAATGTCCTTCCAATGAATAAGTTCTTGAGTTTTGAAGCGTTGTAACAACTCTCTAAAGCAAAAAATGCGACTCGGAAAAGCATTTAGGGAAGTTTTACTTGTATTTTGGAATTTGTTCGAGATTTTTATCGAGAAACAATCGATGTAAGAAATCCGATTGTTCATTATCGTAAGGTGATAGAGCCAAATGGAGTACAACATATTTCAAAGCTTGTTTCATTTTTTCCGGATCTTGTTTGATACGCGGTGTTTCATAATAATGCTTGTAATGTTGACAAACATTGAAATAGTTCTTGTCGTGTAAATCCATCTCGATCATTAGCTCGTAATATTTCAATTTTAAATCCTAAATGAGAAATGCATTAGTAGATCGAATTGAAATGACGCTTTTTTCTTACGTGTGATGCTTCATCATCAAACGATTTTGTATTGATCTTTTTCGAGATGATTTGTGTTCGGATATAATCGTTCTTGGCCAAACATAAACGCATCTGTTCCAATAAAAATTCCAATTTTTCACGTCGATCCATGGTACCATAAGTTTCGACCTAATAACAAAAAAATGGTAGGAATTGTTGTTTGTCAATCAACCTATTCTACTTGAAGTTCTTGTAAAATCTCCGCTGCTTCTTTGGTTTTGCCTTGACTTTCGTAAATATCCGCTAATTTTTTTGTCAATCGCGCACGTTCGTTTTCAACGAAAATCTGCAAAAAATAAGTAGAAGATGCATGTTTTCTCGTATATATTACTTTGCCCGTTGTGACATTGCGAAGTGTTTCGATTAGTTTCAATTTTGTATCTAAATCCGGTGTTTTCTCTACGAGTTCATAAGCTTCTTGGACCATTTTTGTAATTGCTTGTTTCAATTGACTACGACGTTTGGATAATGTCACGATGTGTTCATTCAAAAGTTCCCATTGTTTTCCTGCATAGCAGTATTTCACAATGGCAACGAGAACACGTCCTGTTGAGATCGCATCAGCCGCCTAGACAGACAAAAGCTTCGCTACGGACAAAACGTAACTAACGTTAGAAAAATCTTACGGTACGGGTTTGTTTTTCCAGTGGTAACAATCGTTCAAGAGCATCGTTTAATTTCGATGGATCCTACACAACAGATGAAAAATGATTTTCGAAAAATCGACTTTTTGAATTTACCTTCATAATTTCGTCGCATTCTTTCAACTTCTGATCGACTACCGATGAGTAATCGATTTCCATTTTAACAAGTCTGTCAGCATCACCCATATTTGTTGATATTATTCAATACTATGATCTACAATACAAAGACTATATTATTCACGAATTGACGAACAAAACATCGATGATTTCGAATGTTTAAATCTGATGACAAACCACTATCGCTATGAAATTCATCGAACCAGTGTATTTTGTTTTATTATTAAATAATAGGTGGAACGAAATGAATTTTTACTGGGTGTAGACTATAACCAATGAAATAATCTTGATGACCGAAGAAGAGAGCCATCTATCGCTTGTTCGAAATATATGTACGTTGAAACGATTACACGTCATTTGTTTTCGTCAAAAACATATATAACTACATCACCACCACGAGTTACTACTCATAACGAACAAAGTCAAGCATTTTTTATAGCTTACAGTCTCTACGGTACGGTTTGCTGCACGACTGAAATACAACATGCACACTTTTTCCACATTACCCGTCGAAATTGTTTATCGAATTATGGATCATCAAAATGCGCTGACGCTATTTTGTTCAATGCAAAATATTTCCCTGCGACTCAATCAGATCTTGAGCACCTATGAGCGATATCGAGTAAGCTTACTTGGCATCTTAACACTCTTGTCGGTTGTGCTGCACATAAGCCTAATGATATTTGAGGTCGTAAATTTCCTCATAGGCTGAGGTAAATTAATCTCATAGTCCTCAGAATAATTTGATCGAATCCGACGATCACAGTGTGAACCCATCAAATCAAGCATTCCTCCATTCTCTCGTCTTTCTCCTATGTATGTTGAACTATTCGATACAAAAGTGCATCAACTATCAATTCTGAGGAAACTTCCCAAATGAAGCAACCTGATCTCCACAATGTCTGGGTCTATGCCTATATTCATTCTCACCCACACCAAATCCAACTCCCACATATCACAAGAGTAGGATCTCAATTTCATTCGAGGGCAGCCTCAAAAGAGATATCTCGCTACAATCAATAACTATTGCTAGTTAAATCTTACTCTTTCCAATCGATCAGCTCGCACAAATCTCGTGTCTATATTGCCAACACAGCACCTCTTTTCTAAACGCAACCTTTCCTATGCAACAACTACCATCACAATCCACACCAGAAAAATAACATCTAGATCCAACTCCTCCCTATAAATCGTCCCCAAACATGACAATTTCATATGACACATATACAGTCGGAAGTGTCATCAAAGACTCTCTTTCCTACTTGTCCTTTTCATAATATATTACTTTAATGTAGACACTCACCACACTAGATCTCGCTCATAAAGAAATCGGTGCTAAAGGTGCACAACTCATTGGTGATGCGTTACGAACGAACACGGTAATATTGATCTCATTACAGGGAAGGTGAAGTACTCAGCCTCTCTCATACCTACAGACACTCACCACACTAAGCCTCGATTGGAGCAGAATCGGTGCTAGAGGAGCACAACACATGGCGGATGCGTTGCGAACGAACACGGTAATATTGATCTCATTTCACGGAAGCTGAAGTATTCAGTCTCTCTCATACCAACAGACACTCACCACACTAAATCTCATCCGTAACGAAATCCGTGATAAAGGAGCAAAACACATTGCGGATGCGTTGCGAACGAACACGGTAATATTGATCTCATTTCACGGAAGGTTAAGTATTCAGTCTCTCTCATACCAACAGACACTCATCACGCTAGATCTCGACAGTAACGAAATCGGTGCTAAAGGAGCACAACACATTGCCGATGCGTTGCGAANTTAAAAATGACGAGATAATGATCGACATTACGATTGTACACACATCAATCGCTTCAGCATATGTACTCACTCTTTGCGTCACTATGGTCACATAACTAACAGCGACTAATTGTGAACTGTAATTATATTCATTTAAGTTGGCATTTGTTTGAATGAAGTGTAATTCGTGTCGGCGGACCAAATAGACTTCAATTTTTGCAAGGAGAATTCAATTAAAACATATTTTTTGGTTTTAGCAATGAAATAGAGCGTTATTTCTATGTTGTGATAGGTTGCTCAGCGTATTTTCAAGATTCTTTCGACTAAATATAACCATTTATGAATCTGATTGAAAAAAACGAACAAGATGAAGTTTATGACGATTACTTTAAAACGAGAAGCATGTTCTTCTCTGATATGTACAAGAGACGATTTGGTATGAAAAAGGTTTGACTAATCATATAGGTTTCAGTTGAGATCCTCATGTTAACTAATCGTGCCGGTTATTGCACACTGATCAGGTTTTATCAAGTTTAATCCCGTCTTTTGATCTTATTCGTCAAAACTCATTTCATGGATATCAAAATCTAAACGGAATCATTGATTCTGGTCTAGTAGAAAATATGCTCTGTGAAGAAGAATTAACACAAAAACTTTATTCGTTAGGATCCAACATTAAATCAACATGGCGGTCCATTAGGAGAACTTCGTTATTTTTCTCATGATGTTTACATCCCGATGAAAATAGTCACTTAACATTTGTTCCAATGGCTATTACAAGTGATTTTATTCTTTACAGTTACATATTAGTAGATCTACATCAGACAATTCTAATACCAAGTCCATATTAGTCATTCTTTTATCATAATAATTCGTTGCCCATTGCTCAATCAACAAACAGGTCAGTTTGAGTTAACCAGGGAAATATTTGAATCTGCGCATAATAACGTGTTGAATACTCGCCATCGTCCATGTATTATTCTTCTGATCAAGTCAAATAATCCATTCGGTGAAGTTTATTTCATTGAAACTCTCCTTCCAATATTAAAATTTGCTTATGAAAATCATCTACATGTTACACTGAACTATGATAGTTTACGTGTTGAGATAATGTACACAGAAACATGAGAAATTTGTCAAATATCAATCAATCTAAATTTTCGTCTTGTTTTACTACGAAATATTCGATTTATGCTATTTCCGCATTATGTCCGTACCGAAAGCTTGTATCTTCACTATTATTTCATGTTTTCTAATTTAAACTGATCTAGTTTATATCGCATCTGGTCATTATATCACAATGAACGACCGACAGTTGTCAATGTTTGACTTTAATGATAAACACGTCTAGTAGACTTGTTTTAATCAATCACATGTGATGTCTGCGAAATTTATAAACAGAACGTGTTGATTATCATTCAACTTTGATCTCTTCATTCGCGAACACATGACGATGAAAAGGACAACATGTACGATCATCATGCAGCAGGAGAGAGAGAAAGAATAGCTAACATATCGTTCTCTTTCATTTGATGTTTAATCCTGTTGACTTATACACTATTCACATTCATGAAGATCATCGTTGCTCTTCTTTTTGCACAAATTATCATTACGAATGCTATATTGCATCCGAAAAAGATACAATTGGTCAATACAACTGAATATTCGACCCCGATAAATGTTAAAATTTATTCAAATCTTGCAGAAGTTGTTCAACCGTTAGGTAAATTACCGCTGGAGTTTTCACCTGAAGATTGGTCGGAGATTCGTTCTGATTCGATAACCCTCGTTGGTTCGAATGTTAATGTCACACAGCAAACGATTACCGAAAAGAAACTCTCTCTTAACAATCGTCAAGTCTATGTATGTTCTCCATCTTCATCTCACACAGAGTCCAAATTTGTCAAAGCGACAATCATTGACGAAAGTCGAAATCTTGTTAAACTTATTGATAAAGACATCAGTGAAGATCCAATTTTTCTCATAGTACAATCTCATGATCTCGTTTATGTTAACGAACCATTCCAAGCAAAACATTATGTGAATTTTGCATACAACGCAACCGACGAAGTTTGTGTTAGCTACCTCCGTTCAAATCTCAATTGGAAAACACGCTATCAGTTGAATCTGTTTGATGACTCACGAAAGCCGACGATTATCGCTATGGCTGATATTCGTAATGATGGAAAATCGAAAATCGACATTGCACATGCTGAACTACTTGGTGGTGATATTAATCTGCGAATGTTTGAACATCATCGATCGGAACGATATGAACTTCGAGATCATGCTGTGACGTATGCATCAGCAAATACAGAACTAGCAGGTGGCTCGTCCTCGCCAACGGTATCACGAGGTGAAGAAATGGCTGGTTTATATGTTTTTCCAATCAATCAACCATTTTCCATGGATGCCAAAACAAATTATCTTCTGCCAATGTTTCGTCCGAACGTTGTTGTTGAACGTTATGAATCGATTCGAAAGTCATTTTTCGGTGGCGCTGGACATGCAAATGGCAAAGTTCAACGTTCGTATCGTATATCATCTGATCGTTTTCTTTCTCGTGGAAATTGTATTGTACGTGAATATGATCGACTTGTTGGAGAAACGTTGTTACCAGATTTAGCTGCCAATGATAAATATGAATTTTCGGTTGGACAAGATGCAGATGTTGTTTACAAAGAGAATATTACACTTGTATCTTCACGTTCGTTCAACGAAACATTACGATCGGGAGGTAAAGAAGTCGAAGAACGAACACAATCGAGCCATACAGTCAGTCTATTGTTGAAGAATTTCAAGAAAAATCGTTCAGTGAAAGTTGAATATCGACAAGAAGTGTACGCTCGATCAGTGAAATTAACAAGTAATGGCAATGGCGGGTTTGTACAAGACGGTTCAACCATCAAAGCATTCATAATATTGTTTGCCAATGAAGAAAAAGTGTTCTCATATCAACTTGAAACTATTAATTAATTTTAAACAGTTTTAAAATATCTTCTCTGTTGTGTATGTTATACCATTTTCATTTATTCATTTTTTGTGTGGAGTAGATTCATCTGCTTAATTGTATGTAATTTACACCCGCGAGATTATATTTCGTAAGATTTTTTATTACGAAAACAAGTATTGTATTAATCGAAAGGACATACCCCATCTTGGCTGGTATCATCATGATTTGTTCAGAAAATAAGTGTGAAATTCATGAGATCGATATCTTGTTTTATTTCGATACACGTTAGATTCATAGGGCAGATACTACATGGGCGAAACTCGCCTAATATTTTCGATTTCGATGAACAATACTGCTCTTGTTTAGTGAAAGTATCGATTTGGTTTGACTACGCGAACTGTGCCTTCATTATTCTGTTACCTTCAGCTAACGTTCATTCAGATGAGATTAGTGATTTGCATATTTAATATGTAGAAAATAGACATCTTACCATATCGTAGACAAAAAGGAAAATTTTCAATAAAAAACGAAACTATTTATTTGTCTTACGACGAGTTGCTTTCATTGAAAATAAATGTTGTTTCATTTCATCGACATTTTGACATGTAGATAGTTTATTGAGGAATTGTCGAATACCCATTGAACCATTTATCTGATTCAAGTCGATTTCATTGCAAAGTTGAATAAATAAAGAATTCGACGTTAAATATTGCAGTTGATCGTATGTTAATTGAAATCCTGGGGTTTGATACATACTATTCGAAGTGGAAATGACTGATTCTTTGCTTGGAAATTGTCTTAAAATGAACGACTGAACTGTTATCTATGCAATCAAAAGTTTTCAATAAAATATTTCTAAGAAAGAAAAAAAAACGAAAGTACTTGTTGAACATGGAATAGTTCATTTATGTGCCGATATTGCATCAGTTTCCTCAGCCGATTTTGTAATGTATAACACGATCTACCAGGAAAAAATGGTTGGATTTGTGCCCAACGAGCTACAAACACAGTTGAATCATATCCAAATGGTTAAAATCGCACTCGATTGAGTGTCATTTCTTACCATTTTGAAGTTGATGCTGTTCGATTAGTACTTGATCGTCTTCCGGACGAAACTCGATTTTGTCTCGTTCTCTAGTCAGATGCACGTATCGATTGTAACATTTCGTTTGCGAACGGCCAGGTACATCACAAGCAACAAGATTCCAATTGATTGTTCTTCGATTTGATTGCTTTGATACGCTTTGTAGAAGTGCCTGTAAAACGAAACGAAAGAAGTTAGAAAACTCGATTGATTAGTTCGAGTCAATAAAGGAAAAATCATTTCCAGTCAATGAGATCTGTACTTCGTCTTCGTCTACTTGCCATTGGCCTCGTCGAACATCTGGATCAATCCGACGCCATTCTCGATGTATGGTTGAAAGGCTGCAGCCGAGTTTGTAAGCAACTTGATTCAAATGAAACGAAAAATTAAATCAGCTTTTTTTTTCACATTATCACAATTACTTTTGTTCAATGGAATATAATTGTTGTGACGATCTTCCTCGACCATTTGTTTGAATTCATTTAATTGATCATTAGAAAACTTCCTTCAAATAGATTTTCGGTTGAGTTCCGAAGTCAGAAAGAGCAACTTACAATTTATCTATACGACTGTTTTCTAAACTCATATAACGAGTTGCACACATCAGTGCTGAGCGTTGCGACTAGAAGAAAATCAATCAAACTTGCTTCTTGAATCCATTCAAGCAACTCACAAAATTCGATGCAATTGTTGTCCATTGATCCGCATATGGTCCATGAATTTGCACTAAATCTCTTAGTAGTTGATCTTCTTCTTCCGACCAATCGTGATTGTAACGAATAGTTGGTAAACACAGTTGTTGCCACGCATGCCGGCAGCATTTTACAGTGTATTGGTTATTCATCTAGTTGATGAAAACGATTCGAGTATGAAACTAAATGGACAAATCGATTCTTACTAATGTCTCAGCAATATACGTCCAATCAATGAAATCATTTGCACCTTCCTGTTGAATTAATTCTCTATTTGATAGAGTTCTGTGAATAGAAGCATTATTATAGAAGATTGGATCAGTTTCAGTTACTCCTTACCGTAGATCAACCAATGCCTTTTTCAAATTTTGAAGTTCTTGATCGATAACAACTATATCACGTGTCGATGTTTGTAAAATCTCAATCCTACAGCGAAAATCAGCAATAATTTGATTTATTCGCAGTCTTACCTTCGAGTCAATTCGTGATCTTTCGTCTTGCGTAGATTTTCTGCAACACATTCGATTAATTTTTCTGTCGTTTCATTTGAACCTGAATTTCTCAAGAATAGATCGATTGTTCATAGAAAAAGTTATTGGTATACTTAGACGTGCTTTTTCTTCCCGTTGCATCATTCGACGAATATTCTGAATCGATTCATTTGTCACCTGAAAAGGAACTCTCTCATATTTTCCAACAACGGACACAGAAATAGAATTTACAGGTAAACGACTGGAAATATGATCCGAATAAAACTCGAAACTTTGCAATGGAAGAGTTTCATTCAATGATTGATAGACTTTCTCCGTAGTAATCTAAAAGATAAGAAATAACCTGACAGGGAGAGAGTGCATTCTTTCATTTACTAATGATTGACAATATTTTGATAACTGGAACAGTTTACGCTGATAACAAAGATTCAGTGCTGTGGCAAATGTTAGTAAAGACGATGGATCAGTGCGTGGAGAGTTCTCTTCTATTAATTCAATATCAGGAATGTCATCAATTTGTTCACTTGTAACTTGCTGTTCGTCGAGAATTTTGGAAATCGTTTGAGGATATGCTAAAGTCAGAATACAATATATTCATGTGAAAGATAATTTAATACTTACCAGCATTTAATGCAACTTCAATTTCCACATCTTCCACACGAATGTTGAGAGCTCGCTCGATCTTCTCAATATCACTTTTAATCACATCAGCCATCTAGAAAACAAATCAGCTTCAGATGTATTAACATCACTCCTTTTCGCAAGTTCCATTAGAAAACGAACGCATTAGCTGCCTGCTTACCTATTACAATCAGTATTGATTGCACGAAGCCTGACAAATGGTAGTTTGATTTTCGCAGGCGATTAAACGATTATTCAATAATATAATGCATACTTTTTTCTTTGACAATTGTTACAGATTATCTATGAAATGAATGAGATTATATATAAAACGAGAAGAAAAGATGTCGCTATTATGCGATATAAAAGATCTACTTTGCATAATGCATATGATCTTCGCGAGTTCAACACATATACTCGCAATTTCCAAAGAGAAACGATATTATGAGAGAAAAAAAATGAAACAACAAACTTTCTTCATCGTTAGAAGAAGAATTTTCAATAGAATTTGTCACCCTATATGGTAAAGCATTACCATAGCATCAAAGTTAATCTTAAATAAGGGATTCTCTTCCAATTTTATCTCAATATGCAGATGCTTGATAAATTATTTAATTACGTATCTATATAGGAAAGCTGTTGACAAAGAACCAGCTGATATCTATACTAGATTGGAAAAAATCTTTTGCAATAAGTGTCAAAGAACATAGGTCATTGCTTCGTCGATGTTTCCCAGTCATAGTCCGTCTTAGAATTATAGTATGTAGTTTCACTCGATTTCAAAACAACGATCTCCGGGTTTTTATCGTTCTCTTTCTGTGCAAAACAAAACTTTCTTCATTCTGATTCATGGTTAAATATTGATTCAGTCGAGTTCTCGACTCACGAATGCAGAGTCGTTTTTCGTTGAGTTGAAATAGAAGCAGTTCGGCGTTGATGTAATTACATCGGAGAATGAAAACCACGCAGTACACATTTACATAGTTGCAGGATGAGAAAGAAAAACCCTGTGAAGTTCTATTTCTGCAAAAAACGAATTTTTCTACCCAGTGATAATGGTATAAGAGCCCAGACGAAAACAACAATGGTCACTCACTTCATCAATTGGCAAAATCTCGCGGTAAGTAATGAACTGGGAAAGCGTGGATTTTGTTAGATAGTCAAGACTGATGTTATTACATTTTTCATACTGTATCCTAAACGCGAATTAGTTACTAATCTTTCGAAGCTTTTTTTAGAGAGTTCTCAGTCAAATTGATCATTCACACCATGGCCTATTACTCCTATTTGATTAGTTTCGCTATTGATCCAGTTCAGAGCGGTTTTGTCTGCCGTAGTTTGCCGAATTATAAACAATTCAAAGGACTGAATGCATTTAACGAATACTTTGATATGTTGAAGCCGGGTACAGATGCGAAAAGTATTCCTGATGTTTGGCCTGGATATTACAGAATTGCTTTGGTTCAATTTCAAAGTCGAGATTTACCGCAAGTACTAGAAGAGAAGGTTAAATCATTACATCCAGAACTTACCAGTGGCCCAATACAAGAGCCGTTGTTTAAGACTTCGAAAATGGATATTTCTCCCGAATGCTTTCGATTTGGCGAAGAGTGTGTAAAGGAATCCATGGCTTTATACATGACCCGTTCGTCCAAGTTAACATTGACCGCTGCTCTTGAAGAAATTCGAAGCAGAATTAATCCTAAAACGTGGATCATGATACCGGAAGATGAACTTCACATGGTCATTCATCTGTATGGTAGACAATTGACATGGCAACAAGTCGAAGAAAACCATATTCCTGCAAGCGTCATGGCACACCCTATTGAATTTTATCAGACAAGATTGGAGATAATTCCAAGTCGGAACGCGGCCAAGTGGTCTTATGAAGAGACCGGTGATTTATGGAGACTTGGTGTTACCACACTCGGTGGATATTGCTCGGGTTGCTGGCATCGCATACGAAGAAAGGAGTGGCGTGGTGTATGTCCGGCATGTATGCAATACGAACGTGTCAAACCAGTCTGGTCTGTTTCAATTTCATCGTCGGTAATTGCACAATTTGTTATAGTCGTCGAGAATTGAAGATTATAAGGAAATAATTGAGACTTCTGTAGAATTTTCAGTGATACTTTCATGACTAAAAGAAAAGTGGGTGCTAATTTCTAAACTACGATAAATAGTTCATCCTCGGTTTCCAATTTACGTTACCGATATTTTCCGATCAAATAATTACTTTTCGAAATGATAAAGAAAATAGAAAGCATCTCTGTTGTTCTTATTTTCAACATCTCCGTACTACTGATCATTGTTTATTTTAGCCTGATTCATCGAAAGATTCAAACTCGAATCGAACAACAATGGAGCCTCCTTTAGATCTGAGCTCTTTGCGATTGGAGAAACAACTGCCATCCAACAATAATTTTGATTCGCCGTAGCAGACTCTGAAAGAATCAACTATGGTTAACAAAAGAGATCCACGGGATTTTTTTAAAAAGTTTCACTTCTTTCTCGATTCTTCCATCGAAAGTTCGTTACTTGTAAAACAATACAAATTATTTTAATAAAAATTTGATGTCGTGTTGAAACGATATGTGGCAGTCTATGATTGTACTACACGCTTCTTATCTGCTGCATTAGCGTTGAGTTAATCAACAAAGTGTGGTAAAGAATATAGAGAATTTTCTATTTTCAAATTTTTACATAGTACATATAGTATTTGAACAAAAGAAAACAAAACAAGCGGAAACTCGTATTTCCATTACTCAATCTAATTTTATTTTTTTAGATTCGTCTTTATCATTTGTTTCATTGAAACGTCTTTTTCTTGTCGACTTCGCGGTTGTTGTGTCGTCTGAGTGCTTTTGGTTGTCATCATCTTCCGATCTGGAGGGAGAACTCGCTTTGTCATTTCTGCTCTCAGTCGAGAGAGTTAGTACACAGATATCCGTTGGATAAATTATCCGATCTTTTTCTCTTGTCGCCATATAATCAATAAAAGGTAGTTTACCTTTTGGGTAATCAATGAAATCTTGCAGCCAGGAACTAGCTTTCAGTTGCTCAAGGGCACTGAAATTCGTCCAGGTGCCAGGTATAGAGAAGACGAATGTCGGTCGTAACTCTGCGTGATTTTTCAACGCATCGAAAACATGATCTACACATAGTTGCATAAGTGATTCATCGAACGGAGGGCATACATAATAAGTCATATTCGAAGGTTCATCTTCCCACTTTATTTTAAAGAACGAACCACGTGACCCAAACCAACGTTCTAAATCTTCGAAGGCAGAATGGTATCGATCAAAGTAATGGTTGAAAGATGAGGCAAAACATTCGCAAGCGAACGGATCGTCCGAACTTCGTTTTGTGTCTTCTTCGTATTTTCGGGCAAGGCCGTGACCTGTCAAACGAACATAAGAGTACCGCAATCCAAGCGCATACGCAGCATTGTAGTATTTAGGGCCGTAACGTTGAGCTAGATGAGCGAAATCTTCTTGATAACGACCTCGATAGACTAATTTACCATCCGTTTCTGAAGACAAAGTGACTTGTTCGTCGTCAGGAGGATTCTTAAAACGTAACTCTCGCACAGCACATTTGATTTCGTCATCGATTTTGTCTGCTAGTCTATCAGAATCTTCTAATCTTGCGTTTTTTAGATCAATACTAAGTTGACGTCTAGCGAGATCAGATGTACCGACGATGAATACGGGATCCGACGTCGAAGTAGATATCGTTGCCTTTTTGTTGAATACGTACCGCAAAACAATATGCGCGATCTGCATTTCTGTCAATCGAACACGAGCATTACGATCAAACAACCATGTACTGATTGATTCGAGCAAACGTTCGTACAATTTCTTGCGATAGAGTTCAGTTTCTACAAGTCGTTTTTCCGATATAATATCTTTAGTCTTCTCTGACCGAGATGAGGAACCATTATGATTCATCGTGTATTTCGACAGAAATATGTTACACGTTATATCTGAAATCATTGAGAGTTCTCGGAATAATGAATATACACAATGACGAACACTTCGATTTCTTCCAGATCGTTAACATCTATGTTTGAAATATTCTCACCCGAAGTCTCAACTATTTAGAAACGCAAATTATATCGTAAATACACTTATTTCCAAATTCCTTATGTCAGACACGCACGTTATGTATTTCCATAAAGACGACGAAGTCAACACGTAGTATTCAAAATCGAAAGGAAATCATAAGAACGCTTACTACGAGATTTTGACGATTAATAATCGAATACGAAACGAAATGAAAATAGTCAGTACTTACCTGCACTTTTTTCGTATTGTGCGGGGTAAAAATCTTCTTATCAGAGGCATAGGTATTCAGGAGTATTGTTTATTTCTCTTACTTGCACCAACAGAAACGTGCTTCATACGATTTTCATTCTCCGATGTAATTACATCAACACCAAACTGCTTCTATTTCAACTCAATGAAAAACGACTCTGCATTTGTGAGTCGAGAACTCGACTGAATCAATATTTAACCATGAATCAGAATGAAGAAAGTTTTGTTTTGCACAGAAAGAGAACGATAAAAACCCAGAGATTGTTGTAAGTGCCATGTAACTGAACAAGGCAAATCTGTTTTGGAACGGTGATTAATTCAGATGAAAACTGAGTTAAAATCATCGGTAGGTTGTAAGAACCACATTCTCTTCTTGGATCCTTCTTTGTTTTGGACATCGAAAGATGATGTTTTGTCGCTACAATGTGTTTGTTAAACATTTATTGCACAAATTAAAAAAGAAACAGAAAAAAAGGAAAGTTCTTTTATTGGACTAGATTGAACTTTTTCAAATCGGAAAAGCATTCCGTGAAAAATTTCGGATTTTGATTGATCGTCAACATTTTTGAACTTAATTGTCCCATAATTAAAACCATACGTTGCCAAAAAACAGTTCGTGTTTCATTTTCCGTCACAAATGGTTTCAATGGATAAGTTATTTCATGTCCCATATAACTAAATGCCAAATAAAGACACGTTAGAACAATTGAATGCAATTCTGAAACACTTTTGATTGTGGTTGATGGCACAACATACGTTAATGTATCACGTACAATTAAATAAACAAAGACAATGTTAGCTGGATTGACAAATACTTGTTCTTGCCAGCCCTGCAGTATTAAACGACGATCAGCACTTTTTATCCACGCTATACAATCCATTGGATCGAGTTTTGGTGATAGATGTGAACATGATGAGCATAAATATTCGCTTAAACAGCGCAGTAATTCACTTGTTGAAGCTTGAATGATTGTTTTTCTTGTTGTTGTTATTTCTGTTGAACGAACATGTTTTGCACTAGATGTTGTTGCTGTGGGATTAGTGTTATTCGATATGACACCGTTCGAAGACAGTTGGATGTGATAACGCTGATAGTATTGAGATTGCGACTTAGACAGATAATATGCTGGTGGAATGAAAGTTGTGTGACGCTTATGAACTAAAATAGGAAAAAGAAAGAAAATGAATTTTTAATGGATTCACTTAGGGAGTATTAATATTCAGATTTCTCCTTCAAAGTCTATCTCTAGAGATGTACCCAACCTAATACTATTTTTTTTTCAATCTCCCTTTCGGTCGTCAGAATCTAGTCTAAAAATGTAGTGCAATGTCACTATCATATCAATTTGTCATAGGTCGTATAAAAAAAGAGGTCTGAAAGGAATGACATGTCCGTTTTTTTTGACCTAAAAGAGAAGGTCTGACTACGATATGAATTGAATTAATGTGAAAATAACAAGTTATTTATCAAAACCAAACGCAATATAGAAAAGACAACTGTTGAAATATCTTCTCTATAGGGATCTGCGACAAATGTTAATTTTCTTTTCTAGGATCAACAGAAAATATAGAAGTTACTTAAATAGGAGATTCTCTTGAGAAATGCAAGTAATGCATAGATACTCAATCGCTATTTCTGAATGTTTTGACAGAAAAATGCTGATGAATATTCATAATAACCTGTTGTTAAATCAACTCGCGACTTTTGTCTTGGCTGTATTTGAGTATTCGTTGTACTGTTCATGGAAACTTCTTCTGGTTTGTTCGTTGATACTGATTTGATAACTGGTTCTTTATTAGTCAAATCATTCAATGGTTGTTTGATAGAGAAAAGACTAAACGATTTCTTGACATTGTTTTGCTGTTGGTCAGTTTTCGATTGCTTTCGACTTGCTGATTTTGCCGGATTTTTCTTGGTGAAATCGTGAAAATTTTGTGTAGAATAGGAATGTTGGCGAAAATGGATATTGTCTGCAGTTGTTGCGCTCGAACGTTTGCCTTTGCCATGTGTACGACGTAAAGATATTTTCTTGATATTAAATGTATCGTTGATAATTTGCAATTGCTTTTTCCATGACGACCGATTCGGCGTTAGAGTCAAATGATTCGAAAATCCTTCATGATAGGATTTCGAATGGCGAGGAGAGAGATTACCCATGAAAAATGACTAGGTCTACAAAAGAAATCAGTCAGAACAGTATGTCTCGTTAACGATGTTTCGGCTAATTTCATATCAAACAGATAAGTAGAATGTCTGATGTTCATCCAATTCACCTACCATTGATTCTGTCTGTCGGTTGTTTGCGTTTTCTTTTCTGTTAGGCTATGAACATACAGACAAATGAGATGAATTATTGAAAGATAAAGAATCTCGTTTTTCTTCTTGTTGCCTATTAATTATGAGACAAAATTGAGATTTTTCATCATGTAAACGCTGATTTTGATTGTTTTTCGCACTCGCTTACCTGTTAACAATGTTCTTATAATGAATTTCTCGTTTTTTTTTGTGTCTCTATTATCCTTTCTAACACGCACTGTCAAGCCGAGATGGAAGCATCTTTTAGATGTGAATGAGAGCGAATGTATGCTCTTCTGTTCTCTATTCATCATTTCTTCCTAAAAAAAATTCGGTTGAACGCTCATCGGGAGCAATAATAATGATGAATAGCGAGAAGGAGAGGAGAAGAAAAAGAAGAGAAACGAACACACACACGCATATACACACTTGAAGACGTCGCCTCTTATTGGCATAAAAAAGTATGTGTGTGAACTAGTTCTTTTCTTCAATGTATTGATGCCATGTTTCCATTTAACTGTCTGTGTTGCCCAGAAGTGGAATGATGAATTGAATACAACGGTGTGTACGTTGAACTCGGTCAATTTTAAACATCGTCGAGAAATGTCTTCCTTCATGTACAAGACAAGAAGAAAAGAGAAGAGAAGAAAGAGGGAAAATGTCACCAATGCTTGAGTTCGTTTTTCTAGACAGTCGTCATCAAGGAATCGGAAATGTCTCGACGCCGATCGACCGAATGGCTTCTATGTACTAATTGAATAAGTATAAAATTAACTACTAGACGAAGAGAACTAGAATAGACTAGAGTTGTCATTTGAGTGAAAGTAACAAATTCAACAGTGATTATAGAAGAGACGTTCATTTTTCTGGTCTGTTTGATTGAATTAGTGAAGCATCAGCAAAGTTACTGGTGGACAACGGAAATGAATATAAACCCACATTGACGGGTCGTGAACATCTTTGAATTTCTTATTCTTGTTTATAAATTTGATATGAAATGTCGGAGGATAATCTCAATAATTTATTCAAGAGACAAAAAGAAATGTGATGTCTTCTTGAGTTTCGAATCAAAGGAGCTTTTGTTTTTTTCGAACTAACTACAAAAACAAATGTGTCTATCTTCTTTGATTATGATCGAAAGCGTTTGATAATGGCCTTCAGAAGCATCGAAGGAAATATGCGTAATAAACAAGTCAATAATAATTCAATCTTGATGAAAATAACAATACCCGATGACTGTCACAAATTCAAAGCGGTTTGGTGTTAAAAATAATTCTTTCGGTCGTCTACAGATTCCCTATCGATTGTGATAAACCTATTGAACTACTTGTTTGCTGTTGTGGAACACTGAAGACTTATGATTTGTATTCATATTCCAATAATATTACCCTACGGCACTAATGCATCTGTGAAGAGGAATATAGGGATGATTTTATAAGAAAATAATGCCCTTAAACGAGTTTAATAAGTAATCGTGACACTGAAAATTGTGCTTTGCCGTATAGTCTGCTTATATTTAAGCTTCGGACAATAATTCGATCTTGCATGGATGATTTGTCTGCTTTGTTAGTAAAGAAAGAGAAACGGATCGAATTATATTCTAGATGTTAAACAAATTTTCGAATTTATTTCGTTTTGTCTAAATAACAATTCATAAAATCAATATGCAAATTTGTTTTTTCTTCTCACAGTTATTCTAAACAATTCAATTATTCCATCAAATACTTTTTCTTTATCTTTCATTTATAATCTAACTAAAAGATAAAAATAGCTCTACATTTGTAGAACAGAACCATTTCGAACATCTAGAGAATAAGCTTCCTGAAGTCCTGAAACTTAATTATCGTTGCAAAACGCGAGAGTAAATTTCTCGTAGATACAATAATGAAGAATGATGGCTTCTGTGCACTCACTGAAATCAGTTCTATGCGACGCTATTGTTAAAAACTAAGCATTATGGAAAATTTGTGCTTAATTATGCACACATATGTAAATTTTTTCCATTGGATAATTTTGTTTAGTCGAGTATTTTTGAAAATTCTTTCATCACTCAGTTATATATAATAAAGCGTCTTTTTCTGAGAAAAGAAGCTTTAGATCCTATTTTGATTCAGTCGATAAAACTTGCCG
Organism: Adineta ricciae; assembly: GCA_905250025.1. Classification (NCBI taxonomy): domain Eukaryota; kingdom Metazoa; phylum Rotifera; class Eurotatoria; order Adinetida; family Adinetidae; genus Adineta; species Adineta ricciae. Next base: position 148,510 of record CAJNOJ010000194.1, read on the forward strand.
ACCAACAGGTAAAGTTTATCGGACAGTTCCACTTCGTGCTTCTTATTGCGATAGATTGTTCTATAGTAGTTTTGATCAGAACTATAGTCATGTGTAATTAACGTCTCAATCATCTGTAATACGTTATTCATTTCGAAGCGTAGTATCAAAAAGGCATCTTTACAGGGTATGCATTATAGGTGTATTCCCATTCCATACAATCGGATAAGAAAGCCCAATCCTAAAAAGGTAATACCATCGATATAAAACTTCATTTTATGATTCGTGTAAGAAAATCATCCTGTTCTACACGACTTCATACTAATTGTTCTTCTCATTCTAATGGACACCTCTTCCACACTAAGCCTTGTCACGAACACTAGAATCACAGGTGTCTGCACGACAAATATAGTCTAAAAATATGCCACTGCGTTTAGAACTTGAGTACCAAATCGATAAAGTTCAATAGATATGCAATCGATGAACATATACGACAACATTTGTAAGCAGAACTTTACTTTTTTGATTATCTTTTAACCAGAAACAACTGCTTTTTTCATCGATTCATAGATAGCACACAACTAGTAGGGTCGTCCAACCCTGTGAAAACCTCTAGTTCAAAATGTGTAAGTCATATCAGGAAAAGTATTATACTCTTCTAATGCGATCTCTTCAGAGTTCTAGTTGTGTAACGTCGTACCAGATTGTTTATGCATAGTCATAAGGCTGCATGTAACTACCAAATAGATGCCATTAGACCATTTGTTTTTTTTGAAACATGTAGTTTTAAGTTATTTGCAACCGGTGTTTGTATATCAATAAGTATATTCAAATTAGTCATTTCAAAAGACATTTAGAGCTAACGACAAAAGTCAGGTATCATTACTCAAAGAATGTTGGCAATAGAGGAAAATAAAATAGAAATTGAACAGATAATGTACTTGTCTTTTCTCTCTCTCGAAATATCATCAGATATCGTTTTTCTGATAGTTACAATGAATCAAAGCATCAAATAAATCATTTAATTCTTCAAAACATCGTGCTCATCGTTCTGCTCAACATTGCGTCGACTTGAACCTTGTTACCAACATTGGAAACAGAGACACCATAGAAGTTCTTCTAATCTATTCTTATAACAATGGTTCACTCTTCAAAAACAATCACAGCTACAATCTTTATTTAGCTTTTCTTCTACACGACAATCAATGAAAACGGAAGTCATTTTGATAGTATCACCGTCTTCGAGAAACTTTCGCGTTGTATTCTCATCCAACTGTAGGGGTTTGGTTCCACGCCATATGATTTCAAGTAATGAGCCACATGAATCAGGCGTTGGACCACTAATCGTACCTGTTCCAATCAGATCACCCGGACGTAGGTTACAACCTGTGCTTGAATGATGGACAAGCATTTGCTTCAAACTCCAATAGATATACTATTTGATCGAAAAATTGATGAAAAATAAACTGAATCTGAAGGAACGATGCATTACCTTCAAATTAGATTGGCAAATTGTATGTTCCGTGGATGATTTCGCCGCTAAAACAAATCACAATAATGAAAAATAAATATTTTGCATTTCTTTTACGTTTCAATGTCACTTGTAAATCAATATTTAATGCACTTGGCTCTTGTTGAGTTAAATACGGGTGGTTTTGCTATAAGATTTAACAAAATGTACAAAGGCAATCGTCTTTTGAGCTCAACGAACTTTCGTCAGGGCATGTTTGCCCGTTTGGTCGACGAATATCTGTTCCCGAGATGACAACAGATGATGCTCGTCCATGGTATCCAACTGGTAAGTGTAACCAGTTGGGATTGAGAGCATTTTCTTTTCCACGAAACATTGTTCCAACATTCGTCGCATGTTCACGTGAACAGTAGAAATCTGTATAATTGTTTAAAAGAAAATAAGAATGAAATGGAAAGCATCAGTAAAATTTATTTAAAAATGTTCAAAGCTAGATAAACTTTCGAAAGAAAAAATGATGAGAAATATGCGATGAACACTGTAGAGGGAGTGGAAGAAATGAATGTACGCAAGATTCACAAACGAGAGCGAAACAAAAGAAAATAAAAATACGAAACAGAGAAAAGGCACGAAATGAAAATGCTAAGTCGAAGGTGTAGAATTGTCCGACGAAACAGTGGTGTTCATAAAATTAATGATGTTTTTCAGGAGAATTTCAATAGAGGTGGTGTTGGTGAGGACAGTTGGACTACTATTGGCAACAGTCTTGCCGGACCGAATATCAAAGGCGAAACTGATGAACCTAAAAGACGAAAGAAAACAAATACATTTTATTCTGTTTGAAGAAAAGAAAGGTGAAAATATACGCATTCTCAGGTCCATCATTCCGGCGACTGGATCCGTTGAAATCTGAATCGGTTCCGGTACAGCTCTTCTCGATTCCGGCAGGTTCCTTGCCGCCGGATTCCGGTCGGGAAATGACTGGAACCTACGTTTGAACTTCCGGCGGCAAGGAAATGGTCGGAAAACGAACCTAACCGGCCGGAACCAACCGTGCCATAGTAACCTGGGAATTGGCCACGTAGAGAAGCAACATAAATATGACTAAAAGAAAAAGAATAGCGAGTATTAAACTGCTTAAAAAATGAAGATTGTAGACGGATAAGTTTGTCACGACAAAAAGGAGAGTGAGGGTGTGGTGGACTATCATCTACCACGAATGAAATATTCGATGAATGTGTTTAGAAATCGAATTCATTTTAGTCTTTTCATTAATATAGCAAAGTATCACTTCACTTCTCTTTGAAATAAGGGCAAAGGTAGATTGCTTTTCTTCTTAAGCGTGAAAATGAGTAGAGCAGCCGATAGATTACTGACCAAGAATAAAATCGTCAAGCAGTCACGAAGGTTCCAACATATTCGTATCAGCTCCAATCATGTCGCTTTTAATAATGATGCATTCAGTGATATTGCAATTTGTTCTCGGTTAAATCTACCCATTGCGAACACATACAATTTATTGTCTTTCCTGTCAAGGTGGTCCGCCATGTTTGACTGGACATGTTTTACATCGAACTCATTAAACGGAAATGTCCATTTCTTTAAAAAGAGCCCACATCACATAGTGCACGATTTGTTCAAAAGACATTACTAAGATGGATCAATACTGCAGAACGCACAGCAACTAAAACTTTATACTACACGAACAACCGATGCAGTACGAAAAATCCCAAACTGATAAGATTAAGAATAAGACAGCAAGCAAATTTCAAGCGGAGAACTGACTGTAATGGTTACTATCGTAAACACAACAACAAGAAACATTAGTCAACCATGTTACCTAGTCGGTTTTATGTCGAACAGAGATATGTATTGGTTTTGTGTTTGTGATCCAGCACCATACTCTGCCAGCTGGACCAAGAAAGCATGAAGAAGAAAAAGAAGAAATGGAATTTGTTTCTAGCAACTGCTCAGAGCTGGTATTAATATTTTTATCCAATGTGTTATCTAAAAAGAATAGTTTGATAGGCTAATTGCAACGAGACAAACAGGTTTACAACACCACGTTAAACTATAAAGTATAGGAATACTTTTAGAAGTGTAGCTGCTACCAGGAGTACATCGTATCCCTCCCTTTTTGCAACATTCTTCTTGCTACGCCACTAATTGTGAGTACTTTATGTGGTTTGCTTCTTCGTGTCAACCTGTCTTGGTCCAAAAAAAGGACTTTAACGAAACGAGACTGTCATGAAGCAAAATTACATTTTCTTTCCTTTGAGAAACATGTTATTTTCAAGACTAGCTCTGAATTTTAAAGAATTCTAGCAAGATTTCAAATGTAAAAAGTATTAGTCATATCCTCTATGTCAATAGTAATTCACAATTAGATTTATTAAGTTTAAATGTAGCAAATTTTCCTCGATCCACCAAAGGTCTTACGAAATAATGAAAAAAGTTAACAATCAGTGTCAGTCGACCTTTTATAAATTAGTTTCCATAGGCGAGCAACTTTTGTATGTTTTATATCCTTCTACTTTTCTTCAGTGATGCAAATATCTCGCTGTAATAACGATGTCTGCCATCTTGATCATATTCGGTAATACGATCTTCTCTGTTACTCAAATCGGTAAAATTATATCCTACTAACCTGAATGATTTGTCCAACGTTGAATCCGGCGATCGATACCATTCATTAAATTCGGCCATTGTTGTACAGTACCATTGGCTTTATCACTATTGCTGCCCGACGATGGTGTCGGCGCTAAAGAGAACAAAAATAATGTAATGAAATTCTCAACTTTAGCCGATAATTGTAGGATATTTGAACTAACGGTGATACATAAAAAAATATAACCGAATACCTTTGTCAATAATCACAAACTCCATGTTCCTCATTTGTAGAAAAAGCATTTTCATCGAACAAAATCTAACCGCATACGAATAACATTGAATTTTTTATTTTCCAGGATAGAAAAACAAAAGCCCTGGCGATTAGTAAAATGTATGCTAATATTCTCAATAGATCGATTATGTCAGCAAAAACGTTATGATCACTAAGTGAGATTTCGCCACATTCTCACGGATACAATGGAAATACTTCCGACAACTGATTATTAACTCGGTTTTCAGGTGCGCGACTCTCATGTCAACCAGAACAAACGTTACTCTTCAGAACCAATTGAAATAGCTAGCAGTGTAACCTGGTATGCGATCGTTTCTACACTTATAGACTGCACACAACTATCAAATAGATAGATACCATACACCAGTATAGAAAACGAGCTTCGTTTTCCACCCATAGTCAGTGATTGTTCTAAACTAGTTCCTTTTTAAAAATTTTAGCTTCAGCTTACCTTTAACTGGTGTTTTTGGAGCAATGCGTATATCCAACTCCGTGATTTTTTCTTCAAGGCACTCCCGGAACATTGGCCCACTACCCATGATGTAAACATCTCGACCACTGATTTGGTCTTGATAAACGATTGAGTATTTTGCATCGTTGGGAATGTTGAGTATGTTTCGTAAAGTGAAATCGATGTCAACGACACTGGCATCCGCATGAAAACGCAAGTCGATATATTCCCCACCGTCTTTCGCGATCTTGATACGATTCAAGTCAGTCATTTCAAAAGACATCTAGAGCTAAAGGCAAAAAATACAATCTAATTACTCAGAGAATGTAGCCAACAGAGGAACATGAAATATAAATTGAACAGACAATGTAGTTCTCTTTTTTCTCTCTACAAGTTTTGTTATACATGGTTTTTTTTTCACAGATGCAATGAATCATACCATCAAACAAAAAGTTCAATCTTAAAACGGCGACACTATCGCCGTCAGACTTCACTATATGATTCGCGGAAACAAATCATTCAATTCTTCAAAAAATCGTGCTCATCGTTCTGATCACCATTCCCTCGTGTTGAACCTTGTTACCAACATTGGAAACAGAGACACCATAGAAGTTCTTCTAATCTGTTCTTATAACAATGTTTTACTCTTCAAAAACAATCACAGCTACAATCTTTATTTAGCTTTTCTTCTACACAACAATCAATGAAAACGGAGGCAAAATATGACACACTCATTTTGGTAAAGGCAATGCTGGAATGATGGTTCCTACACATTCGCCAAAACCAACTCGATAGCCATCACCTTGGTAAAAGCCTAAAAGAAAAAATCAGTAGACTATTTCATGTATGCTTTTCGTCTCACCGGTCATTTTGATTGTATCACCGTCTTCGAGAAACTTTCGCGTTGTATTCTCATCCAACTGTAGGGGTTTCGTTCCACGCCATGTGATTTCAAGTAATGAGCCACATGAATCAGGCGTTGGACCACTAATCGTACCTGTTCCAATCAGATCACCCGGACGTAGGTTACAACCTGTGCTTGAATGATGGACAAGCATTTGCTTCAAACTCCAATAGATATACTATTTGATCGAAAAATTGATGAAAAATAAACTGAATCTGAAGGAACGATGCATTACCTTCAAATTAGATTGGCAAATTGTATGTTCCGTGGATGATTTCGCCGCTAAAACAAATCACAATAATGAAAAATAAATATTTTGCATTTCTTTTACGTTTCAATGTCACTTGTAAATCAATATTTAATGCACTTGGCTCTTGTTGAGTTAAATATGGCAATGGTTTTGGGTCCTTGAATAGTGAAATTCACGCGCCTGGTATCATCTCTTCAAATCGACTCTTACCTGTGTTGGTCCATTACTTAAAGCATCTTTCAATGCATCCATTGTCACGATCCACGGCGAAATCGTTGTTCCAAAATTTTTGGCGTTGAACGGACCTAATGGAACGTACTCCCATTTTTGTATATCACGTGCCGACCAATCATTCATAATCACAAGACCAAAGATGTAGTCATCAGCTTGATCCATAGGAATCGGTTCGCCTTGTTTGTTTCCTTGACCGCCGATGAAGAATGCCATTTCAAGTTCGATATCAAGCAGTTTGCAATTGCTAAATACGGGTGGTTTTGCTATAAGATTTGACAAAATGTACAAAGGCAATCGTGTTTTGAACTCAACGAACTTTCGTCAGGGCATGTTTGCCCGTTTGGTCGACGAATATCTGTTCCCGAAATGACAACAGATGATGCTCGTCCATGGTATCCAACTGGTAAGTGTAACCAGTTGGGATTGAGAGCATTTTCTTTTCCACGAAACATTGTTCCAACATTCGTTGCATGTTCACGTGAACAGTAGAAATCCGTGTAATCGCCTAAAAGTACAACGAACAGATGAGAAACAGTTTTCAGTGTATTTTAATATAGATGTCTTTTAGTCAATCAATCAAGCAGCTGAGATGATTAGTTGTTTTTTTTTTAAATTTTCACCTATTTGTGCAGGCAAATGCATAATAGCATCATTTTGTTCAACGAATGCTCTAGAGATTATTAATTAGATTGTTAAATATTAATAAAAACAAAAAAAAGAAAAACTATCATTGATTTCGATGACGTACTGTTTTCTCAATTGATCATTGTCCTTTAATGTTGGACAATCCTTCGAAAGAAGTTCTTGCAATCGCTCGCGAGTTTCTTTCCATGCCGATCTACCTAGGGACATGAATTTATTCAACGTTGTCTAAATACGCAATCAATAGATATCATCATTCTAAGCAGTGTAATTACTTCGTCGAAAACACATTGTTTATCTTTCATCTGCGTTCCATCGAAGAGATGTTTGATGGAAGATAGATCTAAGATTTTACTTCCGATCGCTACACCAATTCTTGGTTTAGGCTAAATGAAGCAAAGTAAACGTAATGATTGAGTCAGCAGACGTTCTGACTTACATTGTCTTTGGTGGAAAAGACACCGTAAGGAAGATTTTGAATGGGGAAATCTGAATCAGCACTGACTTCAATGAAAGACATCTGAAAAAAGAAATGATTTTAATCCAAAGAAAAGCTAGAAGAAAAATGCAAAAACTAAAAGAATTTTATTGTGTCTTGCTGCGTTTTTTCAAAGCTTTAGCGCGAACACCACTCAAAACATGCATGATAAGTTTACTGGAAACGAATTCTGGTAATGATGAAAGGAAGAATTCCTAAACAGAGCAAAGAATCATTGAATAGGGTCGATATCTTCTCAACTTCTGATCTTACTTGAAGTTCATGTGTCCAATATCCAGTTGTAAATGGAAGTGTGACACGGTCAAGAGCACTGACGACGAACTTTTCGGGTGTTGGTGCAATGAGTGATGCTTTTCGAATACCAGATAATTTGCTGACAACATAACCCGGACATAATGATTGAACATAGACACCACGCGAAACACATTCAGCAGCCAACGATCTAAATGAAGATTTTAATCCAGAGATAAAAACTATTCATTGACTAACCGGGAAAAAAGATCGATGAATCCTTTGGTACCAGAATAAAGGCCTAATAAAGGTGATGGCCGACGACCAGAAATGCTCGACACGTTAACAATAAGACCACTTCGTTTTTTGATCATATCTAAGTTTTCAAATGAATTTTCGTATGAAGATCAATGGATGAAATCCTACCTGGCAGGACCATTTGAGTGAGATTGGCAACAGAATCGACGTTGCAACGAATCATATTCGTAACAAATTTTTCACTCTCTTCAATCTTATCAAATGTTTCCGGATATTCATAAGACATTCCGACATTGTTAATCAAAACACCAATGTCTAAACCTCTAATACCTTCGCGAATTGTTGAATAACTTGATCCATCTTCTACAACAAACATTGAGACAACATTCCCAAAACTAATATCGTCAATTTACTTGAAAAATCAAATGCAATCGTCTTAACTTGAGCATTGTTATATTTGCCTTGAATTTCCTTTGCAACTTGTTCTAATTTTTCTTTGGTTCGACTAATCAAAACGATATTGAGACCTGAAATCATTTGATTAATTCATCATTTACTTTTCACCGAAAGTCTTTTACCTCGTTTAGCTAATTCGATTGCATACGCTTTACCAATTCCATCTGTACTTCCAGTAACCACAGCCCACTGACCGAATTTCTTCACATCGACTTTCACCGGACATAAAAGTTGGTAAATAAACAATCCGAGTCGACCGACAATACAAATTAATGCAACTAATCCGATCGTTTCTAACAAGGTCATGTCTCCTGCTTATCTAAAAAAAAAGTGACTATGTAAAAACAACAGCTTTTAACCAATGAAGTATGATGATTCCATGAAATATTCTGTGGACGAGAAGAAAGAAAGAAATATTTTACAAGTTTTCATTTGTTCGTTAAAGCGCAGTCATGGCTGATTATCTTGCGTCGATATTTGGTACAGAAAAAGATAAAGTCAACTGTTCGTTTTTCTTCAAAATCGGTGCCTGTCGACATGGCGAACATTGTTCGAAATTGCACAATAAACCGACGTTTAGTCAGACGATTTTATTGAAAAATCTCTACTTGAGCTTGGAGAATAGTTCGCAAAAGGCCGATAAATCTTTTATTGCCGATGATATTACAGAAGAACGAATCCAAGAGCATTTTGATGATACATTCGAAGAATTATTTGTTGAATTAGAAAACAAATATGGAGAAATTGAAGAAATGAATATTTGTGATAATTTATCTGAACACTTAGCTGGTAATGTTGAATACTACACAAGAATGTCGTCATTCTTATCGTTTGTTTTTTTTTCTTCTAGGAAACTGTTACGCGAAATTTCGTTACGAAGAAGATGCAGAAAAGGCGGTTGTTGATCTTAACAATCGATGGTTTGATGGACGTGCTATCTATGCCGAATTAAGTCCAGTTACAGATTTTCACGAAGCTTGTTGTCGGCAATATCAAATGGGGTAAAATTTTCTTCATTAAAAACTAATGAAAAATATTCTCTTTTTTTTCCAGAGATTGTCCTCGAGGCGGATTCTGTAATTTTATGCATTTGAAACCCGTAGGTTTTGTTTTACAATAGCTTGGTCTTTTCTATTTGATTTTTTTACTCGTAGATTTCAAAAGATCTGCGCAAACGACTGTATCAACGACGTCAGAAGAGACCTCAATCTCCGTCACGCGATCATGATCGTCGACATTTTTAGCTTGTAAAAATGAAACATAAAAAACACTTGTATCACGTTCATTTCTGATTCGAACAATATAAATGTGTCGATAACCTAGATGAAGAGAAAAAAACAATCATAAATCGAGATATGCGTATAGACATATTTTGTTCTTGAAGACCTTGATAATGATGGAAAAAATAAACACTACTACAAGGCTGATAATTCTTCATGTATAGTTCGAACCCATGTGGTAGGAAATATCTATTCAACATTGTTCCGTCTAGCGTATTTTATGTAAACAGAATATCTTGTTGATGAGTAAGTTAGGTCCATGAGAACATCTTTCTCCAAAGGTCAATCATTGTGATTGTTAATATCTAAGTTCACGGTTTCTTTTTTACTTAGTTTAAGGGCGAGCGCATTGAGTAATTATTTAGAAGAAAAAATTCAAGCTTGAGAGAATGTCTTTACACTTCGAGTAATCATATAAATGAATAATTAACAAACTATGTAATAATTAAATTAGATAGACAAATGCTCCGAGAAAGGAAAAGTGAAAATTTAATCTGATGATCATTAAAAAACAACTCATGTTATAGACATTCTCTTTCTCGGATTTAATTAGAAAATATCTCGTATTTTCTCGGTCTAGACGTCACAATTCGTGTTAGAAATATGTTGATAATATCGATCGAATGTGAGTTATGTCATTGACGTGAAATTCTTATCGATTTAAATCAACAGAAATTGACTTGCTTAACATCGACATCGAAAGATAATCATTTTCACCTCTGAACTTCTATTGTCTATTGCTATTCGTTGGGAAGTACAGAAGTTCATAATCAACTTTTCTTTCTCGTCGTTCTTTATTCTTCTCTGTGTAATGATGCCAGTAGTGATGGTAGTGTCAGTCAATGTCTATATAAATCATTGTGTATATATATATGGTAAAATGTCACTTTTTCTCGTTCTTCTCTTTTCTTCCTTCTTTCTTTTCATCGTTCTTATAGGAAAAAGAACGTTTCACCAGCAAAAAGAACAAATCGACGCGAACGCGCACAAGCGCGCAATTGATAATCATCATCATCGGGTGTCATTTGTGTCGAGCGAGTAAGTGAGAGTCAAATCCGGGCTAATAATCAAAGAGCAATTGAGCCAATTAGTAGTCAAGACGTGTCTCGTTCTTCTGTCTTTCTTTGCATATACACATATATTTACGTCTACGTTCAATGTTCCTTATTATTAGACGAGATCTTGTTTTAATTTATTCGTTATTATCGTTTCATATATACAAGACATATTATCGATAAGTTTCATAGAAAAAGAGATAGAGACGAGCTTTTTGTTCGTGAGAAGGGTGTACGATAAAGGAAAAAGAAGAATGTGATAATATGAGTTCGTTCTTTCTCAGATCGATTAATTGTTCACAGTAATCAAATCAGGTAAATTTCGTTTTGATATTTTACGTTGTTTTTTCGTTACAAATACATATTTGTTTTTCTTTGATTCTTTTTCTTCGCTCGTATTTATTGACAGTTTATATTAGAAACAATAACATGTCAATCCGATTCATTCGAATATAATTTATGTATGAATAAAAAAAATAATAATAATAATAAGTTTCCCTTCTTCTTCTTTCGATTAAAAACTTTAAATCATCATCTATTTATATACACAAAAGAGCGTATAAGGATGTATGTTGATTATTTGTTGCTCTTCTCGCTAGTATGTATGCGCCACACGCACATTTGCTTCGAGTAGTTTGTCGTCGTAGTAGCTTTTCTTCTCTCGTCTTTCTCAACAGAGGTTTCTGCTTGCTCTCTCCAGCTGCCGGAGGGAACAAATAGAAGAACAATATCACATCGTTGTCGTCGACAATGATGTTGTGTATAGTGTCGTGTGTCGTTTTCTCTTTTCTTTCGTATTCTTTTATATATGATTGATTTTTTTTGTCTCACTCGTTTGCATATACGTTTATATTTACATGCGACACAATATTACAGGTGAGTAAAGAAACGTAGTGTCATCATTACTATCAATATGATTGCAATTAGTTCGTGTAAGTTTATCACGTTGATAACTTTGATTGAAATTTAATTTTGTTGAATATAAAAATATAAAAGAATCAGAAAAATGAGAGTACTACTATGACTGCCGAGTGGTATTGATCGGCATGTGTGGAGAGATTTCCTTTCTCTCTCTCTCCCCTCTCTCTCTCTCTCTCGACATATTGACATCCAGTACTCATTCGTAATGGTAGTGTAGAGAATTTCTTTCTTCTTTTTCCTTTGCCCACCCTTCGTTCTTCGTCTTATTCGTCTACGTATTCTCTTCTTTGCTTCTCCTCTTTCACTACACACACACACATATATATGTGTTTGCGTTCGCATTGAGGCCAAGCATATAGCCACTGTCAAATTATTGTTAGAGTGTATATAATTCATCGACGAACAGCAATGAGAGTCCAAAGAGGGAAGAAAGAGAGATAGTGCGTGAAAATGAACGACGAATAACGGAGGAGTCGACGAAATGCAGATGATAATCAGTCTAGTGTAATCATTGATCGACGGGCGGGCGATGGCAGCAAGTCGTTCTTCTCTTTCTCTCTTCACTCTAACAACAATAATAGAAATCCTTTTAAGTAGAAACGCGCATACAACTCTAAAGCAAAGCATAAGCAAAATATCAACGTTCTTTGTTTGTGTTTTATATATCTATATCTCTATGTAGTTCCTAATACTTCTTTGTCTCATTATTATTATTATTATTATCAGTTTGTGTTTCTTCTTTATCGTCATCTTGTTTGATTTATAGCCGTATGCATGTGATGGCAAATCTTGCTGATTATTATCATTTTCTCTTTATCATAGTCGAGTTCTAACTAGAAGAAAAAGAATAAGTATACCCCTATCTTGTTCGCTTTAGCTTTTTTCCTCTTCTCGTGCCGTTGATTATTTGACAATAACAACATCGATTACAACAAACGCGTCATCACTATATCAATTAGAAACATAAAAAAAGACGAGAAAAAAGTAACAGCGATAGAATAGAACTTTTTCTTTTCTCAGGTATTTATAGTTCGTGTCAACATATGGTATAATTGTATGTGTGTATATGTATGCGCCTATATACGGGTTCATCGAGCCGAACAAACAGAAACACATCCGATACCATAAGTGATTGATTAATCGGATCAACTGACTGTTTTTTCTCGTTCTGTATGTATTTATATATATATGCGCTCACATAATCTATTCATGTNAGAATTTATGATGAATCAACACGTCCTTCGGATCTATATATATATATACAGGAATAGAAGATTTGTCATTAAATATTTAACATCACTTCCAGTTGAAGTGAAAATATCATATTTAATTAATCGCTCATATTATTCAATGTTTATTTACTCACTAAATGCTTACAACATCTTCCAGACGTTCGTGCCCGATTATCTGATATCTAAAGCTCATACTTTAAGCGGAAAAAAACTATTCTCATGATGGAAATGTAATCTTCACGATTAATTAAATATGATATTTTCACTTCAACTGGAAGTGATGTTAAATATTTAATGACAAATCTTCTATTCCTGTATATATATATATAGATCCGAAGGACGTGTTGATTCATCATAAATTCTTTTGGATCAGAATAGAGCCGATATTTAGAACAATAGAACCATAGTGATATATGAGTGCCTTCTCCTATCATAATTCAAGTAAAGGTTAAGTCAATACACTTTCACAAAAATCTCGGTGGTACAAAACTCATCAACAAAAATACTTTCCCACATTTTCGCATCATCCACCATCCAACAAATGTCATCTATCACAAACTAAACACAATTTCTGTTATTCTTTCATGAATATCCATCCAAAATCAAAACAGACACATTTCCTTTATCAAATTGACAATCCCTACAATCCAAACCACGTTGTGTGTGTGTACAAAGAATCTGTTCGTCAACATCGATGACGATATATTGCTTCAGACTGTCAGTTGACATTTTACATAAATCTTCAGCAACCAATGTCAGGAAATTATTAGTTCGTCTGTTGAGAGTGTTTGGAACTGTTTTTGACTAGAGTAGAAGCAACCAGTCGTCAGTCAATCACTGTGTTTTACCTAACTTGATTATCGATCAAACGATGGTGTGAAAGTAGATTATGTTATTCTTCTTTATTTTGCTCTCGATACGATAATTGCATCACTTGTTATTACACGCTTTCTCTTATGACCATAGTTTCGACTGGCTCACAAATATGAGAAACTCCACGGGTTATCTGTCAAAGCCATCAGCCAATCAGATCAACACTTGAACCGACAACTGTATGGGACCCAAAAAATTTGACATACACGATCTCATCAGCGGCTACCAAAACTGTTCTTTCACAGCAGTTTTCATCAGATTATTTTTCCGGAATATCTATACAAAAATCAAATCTTTCATCAAACAAGTCACGAATCCTATGAACTCAACGTGACAATGACAATATTAATACTAAGAAGATTATTCTTTCCTTTATCAATATCACTTCAGTTTATCATCACAAATCTCGGGATTGTCTTTGACACGATCATGGTCTTTGCATTCTACAAAACAGAATCTGTTCTTGTTTTCTTTTCTCAAGCTATCCTCTCTCGCTCTCTCTATGTGCGAGCGATAACGAGACTGAAGAGAAACATTTGCGGGCGTGTATCTCAATGGCACAAGCTAAGTNACGATTATGATTGTAAACGTGCTATACAAGCACTTGTTAAATGTCCAATACCGAAGGGAATTGATCGAAAGTGGAGTGACGACGATCAAAAGAAGTTTATTAAAGGATTGAGACAATACGGAAAAAACTTCTTTCGTATTCGAAAAGAACTTTTATCGCATAAACAAACATCTGACCTTGTCGAATTTTATTATCTATGGAAGAAGACGCCACAAGCACAGTCAAGTCGCCCGCGTCGTCGACAACGTCCGTGTTCAACACTAGTGAGCGCTTCGACAACACCAACGCCAACGAAACAACGAGGTACGAAAGCAAATAATAAGGATGAATCTGATGAAGACAACCAAACGACTACCGATGGTGATGAACAACTTTGCCGTCATTGTCAATCATCATCAAAAGATCTACAAGCGATCGGACGTGATAATCAATTATTTTGTTATGATTGTCGAATATATTATAAGAAAAATGGCGAAATGCCAAGTGTAAATATCGAAAGTTCACCGTATTTATTCAAACCGTTGAATGAAACAAGTTCAAGTACGGGAAAACGAAAACGAACAAAAGCACCGCAATCACCCGATGAAAACAATTCATCGTTAACACGTTCGAGAAAGAAAACGCGAAGTAATGACAAACTTCCATCGATTAAACAAGAAGCTGAAGAAGATGAAGAACTTGTTATCAAGAAAGAAGAACAAGAAAACGAAAAACTATCATCATCATCATCATCGTCCACGACGGCTGCGAATTCTTCGTTACATATTAAAACTGAAGATTTAAATTCGACTATTCTTACACCAACGCCTTGCAAACAAGAATTACATTCACCATCGACGATACTTCCAGATAATGCAACAAAAATTCTTCTGGATCACGCCAAACAGAACAATACGAATTTGTTATTATCTTCACCGTCATCTGCATTTTCACGAACTTTGAAAAAATCTTTATTATCATCCAAAGATTTCGATGAATTTGATTCAGTGGTGAAATCGAATCCAACGGTAACTGGTGATATTATACCTAGAGATTCATTAAAAGAAAACGATCTATCAAATGATGAGGGTAATCTATCCGATAATTCCACAAATAATACCCCCGAAGTGACTCCTGATGACGGACGAGCACCACTTAGCTGTGAAAAAGGTTAGTTGGAGTTTCTTACTACTTTTCAAATGATAACGATTTCATTCCGTTTAGAATGTTACAATAAATCTCAAGGAATTATTCTCGTGAAAGTCTATGATCGATCAACTTCAGAAAATTCATGTGCACGAACAGATATTGTACTCAAACGTGGTTCGCGTACTCGACGAAAACCAAGTAACTTGCCGCCAACACCGGAGACATCGTCATCTACTCAACCAGTAAATAATTTCAAGCAAGAAGATCGAAATCTATCGGTATGTCAACAGGCACAGACACATTCAATTTACTTGTTTTCCTTTTTTTCAGAAATTATCATTCTCCCTGGATAAGGTACCACCAATGCTTCATCCATCTGGTCCATCATTAACATCATTTTCACATCCGGATCCATTGCTATTAAATCAAAACAATCCACTCTTTCATCCATTACCAATGCATGGACTTGCCAGTGTAGCAAAACCACCTTTAGGTTTTCCATCACCGTTTGGTCCGCTACCACCCGACAATGCAGCATTGCGTCATTTGGACCCGCTAGGTTTACGTTTGATGAACTCAGCAAATTCAACTGCTTCCCAATTATTTCCTTCACAGCCACCGTTTGCAACCGGTCTTGCTCGACCAACTCCTGGTGGTTTCGATCCAGCAACAGCTGCTCTTCTACTCGATCCTCGTTATCGCAGTATGATTCCACCCTTTGGTAATTCGTCACCGTCATCAGTCGGACCGTTACCATCATCTCCATCGAACCATTCATCGCCGCTGTCTGCTCATAACAACGGCACACATAATCATGCTCATATTCATTCACATTCACATACACATCTACATTTAAATAATACAAATGATTCGACGTCATCATCATCATCATCATCAGCCGCCGCAACAAATGGCATGTCATTACCACCTTCACCCTTATTACCCTTTGCAAATCCTCTTTCAGGTAAATTGATCTCTCACGATCAATTAACATACATATTGTATTTTCCTACACAGGCATTCCTCATGGAAATCCTTTACTACATCCCGGTGGCCCATTACCACCAGTGGGTCTTGAAGCAATGCATAATTTTGCTCGTGACCGTGAATTCATGTCATTAATGTTAGCTAATAACAATCGATTCGATCCGATGAGTCTAGCGCTCGCTGCTAATCCATTTCAAGTAGGTTCTATTCAGTTGAATCTTTTCAAAAATTTGACGATTGTTTCGATCTGATTGTAGATGGCACGTCTTGATGATCTTGCACGATTGAATACGAGAGAACGATCTATACGTGAGCACAATGAAAACGAATTTCGTCGATTGAGTTTGGAAATGGAAAGACAACATTTTCGTTTTCCATTCCCACCCGCACCTGATGAACTACTTCGGTAAGAATCTCATTTCTTGTTCTCTATCCCAATAGTCGTATTTTTTTTCTTAATTCTAGACGCTATTAACTCGTCTCGATTCGTCACACTGTAACAGTATATTAACAGTGAAGAAATTCATGTTTTTTCGAAGATATGTCTCATGTAATCCTTTCTATTATTCATGTAGCATTAGTTTTGCTTCTCTTCCGTCTGTTCTAAAAAAAACAACGTTTACCTTCGTACTCGGTGCTTTTCGCCGTATTGTCATATTGTTTCTAAAAAACTTGTACAAATGAATTTGATTTCTTCTTTTTCTTATATTTGTTGTGCTAGTTTGTTGTATACGTTTTTCTTTGTTTACTTTTCTTTTCGAAAATCTTTTGTTTTCGGATAAAAATTTAAAACAAGTCTACTATATCATATCAATTCACTTGCTTCGACAATGAAACAAACTTTCTTTATCAAATAGACGCCATGTCCACGTTTGATAACATTTACACACAAGCAAATGCATAGAAACTCGATAAGTAATCACCTCGGCGACATCGATTGTCAAAGAAAACATCAACAATAAAGATATAGGATGATTTTCAAAAATTCTTGATCTTCTCGTCAATATTATACAGTCGAAAATAGTTGACATCTATCTTGTATGTTAATCATAACAGGTTAGAAGGGTGTAATATTTAAAAAAAATGAAAGAGAAGCTTGTTTGTCTGTGCAGCGTCGAAAGAAATACAAAATTGTGTTGATTCAAATAACATTGTTATAACTTCGTCAATAGCGAATACTATTCGCTGTAGATACACACACGTTGTTTTTGTTCTACTTTGATTACAAAGAAAGAAAAACATCAGAATGACTCATTTGAAATATATGTATACAAATTGGTATGTTTCATGTTACTTCTTTCTTTCGCGGAACAGCTTTTCAGTGTTGCCGCCAGCTTCAGGTAAAAGAAGGCAAGATAAGAGAAAAGAAAAGAAACTAATTATCATAGTTTGTCACTATATTTATGGGACAGCAATCGGCGCATCATTCATCAAAAATGCAACAGCAAGAATGGACACTACCATTATGGCAATATCGAAAAGAAAAACATGAATGGTCTGAACGACAATATGACACCGGTATTCCGAAAAATGTCTGGAATCAATTTCGTGTAACGACGTACAATATTTGGTTTTCGGAACAATATCAACCAATGCGTTTTCAAAGTCTTTGTGATATTTTACATCGATCTGATGCTCAAATTATCGGTTTACAAGAAAGTTCGTTGTTTTTTGTTCTTTGACCATTCTTGACTGGTTGATTTTAGTGACTCCGAATATTCTCAAACATTTAGTAGCACAACCATTCATCCAAGAAAAATACTACATATCCGATCCGGACGGTCGGACATTCTATGGTTGGTATGGCGTTGTTCTATTAATTGATGCTCGTCTTCACATATCTCACTTGGATTTGATCAATTTTCCACATTCTATAATGGGTCGTCGTATGGTACTTGCCGAGATTAAATTGGATGAAAACGAAACACTTCGTATTGGTACGGTGCATTTGGAATCTTTGAATAATAAACCACAGCGACTAGCTCAGTTGAACCTTTGTCAAAAAGTCTTCAATCGAGCTCCAAGTACGTGCATTCTCATGGGTGATTTCAACTTTCATGCTGAAGGAAGTGAAAACGTCGAACAATTTAGTGCCTTACCGGAATGGACTGATGTTTGGGTGAATGTTATGGGTCCTGACAATCCTGGTTACACTTTTGATACACATATAAATTCAATGACCAAAAAAAGTAATGGAGGATCAGATCGATCACGATATGACCGAATTATCTTACGAAGTCAGACGGTCGTTCCTAAACAAATTCAAATCTTAGGAAATAAACCTGTTGGGCAGCAACAAAATTTAGATGTATTTCCATCGGATCATTTCGGTTTAACGGCCATATTTGAAAGAAAACAATAAGATAATTTCTTTACCAATTCAAAGGAGCTTTTTGTTCATTTTGTTATATACCAAAAACTTTTTTCACATTTATTGGAAAATTTATTCAGTAAAAATAAAATCTAATTTAATATTAATGACTTTCACATTTGAATTATTGACTTTGTCGATAGGAAAGTCGGATTCAAGACGATAAGTACGTTCTAAACAGACATATTATCTGTCATAGCAAAGATGATTGATAGAAAATGTATTCGTTGAATTTTATTTTGCTATATGTTTCAAATAATCAAACTACAGTAAAAGAAAATCACGGGAAATGTATTGTAAATGAAAATCGATGGGCGGAGTGAAATTATGTTTGAAGTTTATCGGCTAGACGTCGAAATCGAATCAAAGCTTCGACAAGGTACATTACACATGCTGCAAATCCAAACGCCTGAAAATTGACAATACTCTATTGAAATTCAATGTAAAATCTTCAACTTACAGAAGCCGCTGCTGCTGATCCGATTTGTGGTTTGACGAAGCCATTAGGTGTATTGATGAATTGGTTATTCAAATAGATGTTTGTCAACTGCTTTCTCAATTTGTCCTCCCAACACTAAACAAACGACTTTCAACTCTGAAGAACATAGTCTTCAACTTACAGCAACGACAATCGACACACCGCATAGAGCAAAAGCATAAATAATACAAAGAAATGCTATCTAAATAAGAAAAAAAGACATCTAGTCGTACGATATATTTGCCAATAGAGTCGACATTACTGCATTAGAAAATCGATGCCACGAATATCGATAACGAATATTAAACAAAACATGAACAGTAAACGTTATTGCTGTTAATATAAATACAATCATCAAAATAGCCTGATCAGCTTGTTTTATTGCAAAAGCATCAATATCATAAAATGCTTTCCAATCTCCCGTTGGCTAAAATAAACACACATCAGCCATTCTCATTCAAAGATTTTACATACAGATGCAGTTATATTGTATTTAATTATATTCGAATATGAATCGACTAGTTGAGCATAGCCAGTTGACGCTATACATACAGCTATAAAACCACCAGCAAGCAATATCTATATTGAGTGTGATAGGGAAGTAAATCAAAGCGAAAATCTTTTCTCACCAATTCAATAATGTTGGCGAAACCAAGAAGTGAACAGGTATAAGTGATGTCAACCATTTTAGAAATTGAATTTCAAACTTGTTTGGAGAAACATGTGAAATACCTAGAAGGAAAAAAAGAAGGTTTGTCTTCCCATTTTCTAAACCGAGAAGCATGATGATAACGATCTAATTTTTCTTTCTTAAAACACGACATAAATTACTCAAACGTCTGCTGAATGCGTAAGTTGGAGAAAAAAGAAACAGATTAAACGATGCAGAAAACGTCACAGAGAAAAGATGTTCGTTGAAGATGTTAAGGACGAGATAGAACAACGGAAGCTCATTACCGCACGGATGAAGAAAAGGAAAAAGAAAGAAAGTGCTGTTGACTGTTCTGTTTTTTTTTCTTCTTTTCTTATTTGATGAATAACAGAAAAGAAAAAGATTTAAAAAGCGTCTAGTCGCACCTACGGAAAAACCCAGATCCAATCTCGAATGAAGTTGATTAGCACTCAAGTTAATAGATGACTACTCGTTATAAATGATATGCTCTTTATCGCCTTAGTAACCTACGTATTATGGAAAGAGTGTGCGAAGAAATTTGATGAAGTTCATATTTACTCATGTATATTGCGTTGGAAATCCTGAAGAGGAAAATCAATATAGGAATTATGCAGATAAACTTCGGTGTAACGATTTGACACGGCTGATTTTCTCATATGAATTGAATATTTTGTGAAAAAAAAACAAATAATTATCTTTTTGCCAAGTTCAGATTATCTTCGTTTCATATTACCTTGACAGCTGTCAAAATAAAACAAATCCGTATCGTCTTTCGAAGAAGATTGACACAAGTTCTTCATATATACAAAGAGATACTTCAAAATTAATTTTGCATTTTTCTATTCCTATTGACAGTTATCGACATTCAGAGGATAACACTCGATTTATAGTCATACTTTATGAACATTTTCTCGCCGGTAGGTTAAATATCGATAAAATTGGTTTTTATTTAGATAGACTAGATTTAAACATTTCTTTGTTGATGTTTGACGTAGAACTTCTCATTTTCTCAGAATTATTCATGATTGTTTATATGCTGTCAATGAAGGCGGACTTAGAAATATGTTTGCTGAATCTTTCAAAGATAAACATCAGGAAGTGATGGAATTTCAAATCTCGATCGATGAATTCAGGATGTGGAGCAACATAATCAATACTCTTTTGTTGTTGTCACACAAATCTCCAAGCTCTCCAATCAGATCGAAAATTATTATTCTCATTGTTCTTCATATATTCTTTCGTCTAAAGAAAAGATAAGACCGAATCTGAATAAATTAACAATGATAATTTACTTTGTCTATAATTACAAGCAAAAATGAACTCTCCAGTTCCGTTTATATTTTCGGCATCTCTTTCTCTCTCTCTGTAAAAAAAAAACTATTCACCAGATCGAGATCATTTTCTTTGTTAATCATCAGCATATCAGACGCAACCGAATGCAGTAAGACATTCCAACATACATTCAATCCGATCAACTTTTCTCGTTTTAGTAACTTTTCATTACTGATATTCTTCTTAGCATTAGTGTTCGTCATTAGTGCTCGAACAAGTTCATCACTAAATGATCGTCGATTATGTCCAGAAGAATATCGCGAATTGCGCCGCCGAAATGATGATTCCAATTCCGATTCTGACGATGATGGCGATGATGACGACGACGACGACGACGACTGGGATAAACTTTGCCGTGCTGCATTGCAAGAACCGCAATCAATCAAAAACCAGTCACTTCTGCGTATCTACTGCCCATACTTGGATGAGGCTTTGGAATTAGCACAAATCAATAATGACACATTGTGTGAAATGAAAAAACGAGCACTTGTCAAGCGAAGTTATGGAAAACGAAAACGGCAAAGTATGAAAAAGAAACGATACGATGACTCGAGTGACGACGATGACGAAAAACGTCGATCTTTACGCAAACGCAAATTACACAAGCGACTTGCTTTACGATTTATTCGAAAATCCTTGTAATTCAATGAATGAAAGAAATATTTAGAATAAATAAACATTTCCATCGCAAACTTTTCATCTACTTCGACAATAACAGATGATTTTGTTTCATAAAATGAACAACTGCTCTTGCATAATTTCTTGCATGAGTACGTCGATTGATACCTGCACGAATGTCATACGGCAATTCGGTTTGAATAGCATTAATATTCGAAATATAGTTCTTGGTTATATATCCACCAGAGAGAAATCTCAGAGATCCAGGCTTCGGATTCGCTAAAGACGGATAAGCAATACCAAGTTGAGTTGATTCCAGCACGGTACCGAAAGAGTTCGGACCTCGAATACATTCTTCACGACTTGAATTACAAAGTAAATCAATCGATGTTGACACCAAAAGAGTATCCAGATCATTTCTATTCAATTGATCGCTCGTCAACAGGTACCCGACCATCGTATAGCTATGAATATACACGGGAATGGTTGGACTATATTCAATGGGTTGTATCTTACTTTCCGACACTATGCCCGTGAATATCAAGAAGTAAACCTTTTCCAAAGTTGAGCTTGATTTTGTCAACAGCTTGTTGAATATTTCCATGATAATGTCGATGTGCACTCATAGCCTCAGGATGGTTCAATGTGGCTTCTTGTATTTCTCGATTAAAATCAATTTTCGTCCGACTCCATTTGCCAATAACAACGTACGGTTTGAGAGCATACTGAATATCCAACTCATTCACCACATTCTCCGCAAATTCATCACTTAGTGTATCTTTTACTGTCGTTGTATTGCAACGTTGTCCATCAATACACGTATCATTGTACCACCAAGTACAAAGCCCTGCATTTATACCTGATTGACGACGACAACCGCCGATTTTTCGGTCAGGTAAATCATTTGGTGTTAAACTACCACCATGAGGTGCTGAAATAATCAAATTCACATTTCCCTGTTGATGATATTTGAATGACGAACGGTAACCATCGATATAGTTCAATATTCTCCGTTGTTCTGCTCGACTACTCAACAGAACAACAGCTACGATCGATATGTAGAAGTAGGTTAACAACGACATTGAAATGTAAGTTATTGACACGCTTTACTTTCTGACCACTCATCACACGACATGTGTTTCAACCATATTTCACATTCACATAACCGATTTTCTGCGCTGTACTATTTCTGAAGTCGGAATATAAGAAAAATTAACAACAAAATTTTATTAAAATTTCAATACAAACATGGCTTGATTATGGAATAAAATCTAATTCGAATATTAGTAGAAAAGAAAATATCAAGAACAACAGCAGAAACAAACCAGACTAGAAGAAAACATTCGTGAAAAATACAATAAAAAAAAACGAATTTTCTGGTTTGATAGATAACGATTTTCTCTAAACTACTTGATGTGACGGAATTCGTTCTTCTCGTTCGGAACGAATCAATGTTCGTGTATCGATATGTTTGATGCGTCGAATATTCTTCGCAAGATTCGTTGTTGCTTCGACCATGTCTTTGATTGCGTAGGATAACGTATGAAAAGCTAAAACATCACCAATTGATTGATTGGCGACAAATTCCGCACGGATAAATCGATCGCTGGCATAGAGAAAATCGACTAATGCAACTAACATGGCATCGACAGCATTTCGCAAGGATGGTAACGGTTCGGGCTCGGATTTTTTACCTTTACAACAAGAAAAAAATCGATAATGATTGGAAATAACAGGAAGAGCTTCGAACTGTGGAACAGCGTAAAAAGATGGACCACGATTCAATGTTCGCTGCGTTTTTAAAAGTGTTATGTCTTGTTCATCGTGAGAGTCTTCAGAAGCAATTTGTTCTAACTCATAAGATCCGACATCAACAGCTGCTTGTTTCTCAATTAACTGTCCAGCTAATTTGAGAACATGCTGGATACGTTTCTCAAGTGTACAAATATGTTCAAGAACAGGTTGATATAAGACCGTGTGAGCCAGACGAAGGGACGCAGATGAATTATTTGAGATAAGAGCTTTGTGTTCGAATTTTGGTTTACAATTGGGTGAGTAACTCATGAAGATCGTTAATGGGATATCTAAGTCAGTTTGTAATTTATGATCCGTACGTAATTCTTTCATTGTCCAAGCACGTGCTCTCGGCTCGGTAGCATTACTTGCAGCAACACTTGCTCGTCGAACTTGCCATCTAAATTGAAATGTCAGAAATCGTGTTGATCAAGAAAGTTCTTTTATTACTTGGCTTCCTGAGCAAAATGTAGTTTGGATTCAGCTTTGAGAATTGTGGTACATCGGTGAACGAATCGGATGTCAACACTGATTCGACGGAGAGATTTCGCTACTTCGCCGTATCGATCTTTGATTTGTACGAATGGTCTTTTCCAGAAATTCGGTTCATTCAGAGCTTCTTCGAGCAAAACAGGAAAGCTATCGGCGATGCGTTCAGTTTCTCCAAGAGTTTTCGTTAGATTAAACGATGGTTTATTTCCTGATGCACCCTTAGAATCAACGACAATCGGACGAATAAATGAACAGAAGTCTTCAGTCGACGATTTCAAAGAATCAGAAACATTACTAATCATTAAAGATACCTAAAAACTGAAAAGTTGATGATTTTTGACTCGACAAGAGTTCATTTACCTTTTTCTTAATGATTGCTCGAGCAGTAATAGGTAGAAATATATTCGAAATCAAAACATGAATAAATATACCAAGAAACGTTAAACTTGTACGAGCTAAAACAGCCGAATTCGACGCACTCATTTGTCCTTGATTATTTCCAGAAAGGAACGTTATAATCGATGCTGATTGACCACAAACACTTGCAAAATATTCTTTTCTCGGATCAGTTTTTAAATAGCCCATTAATCCAACAAATAAACAAATACATATACCAACGGCAATGTGATTTTCTAATACACGTACAACAACATACGCATAGGTTGAACCGAGCAAAACAGCCATTAAACGATGAAGTGAAAGACGAAGTGTGCTGCCTTCAGAAGAATCAGAAACAAGTGCTGTTGTCATCGGTGCCCAATAGAACCAACCCTTTGCTTGTAAACGATCACGAAAATAAATAACAGTAACAGCAGATATAAGTACACTGAGGCATGTTTTTATTGAGCGAACGAACTTCTCAGTTGTTGGACGAATGCCAATATAAGCTGCAAGAGCATCGCACGGTTTTTTCCAGCTAAATTTTGCTTTAGGCTGCGGTGCGGTCGGCGTTGGTTCTGACGGACTGTCAAAATGAGCACCGGGAGTTTTACTTGTTTCGGCAGCGGTTATAGTTGAATGGACAAGACGTAATGTAAGTAGAAGAAATGTGTTCAAACGAATTGCGTCCGTATTTGACATTTCTGAATGACGTGGACTTTCTCGTACTTGCGTATACGTTTCGAAAAACACCTCTAAAGCTTCTTCAACTCTTGCTCGACAAGCTATTACATGTGCCTTATCGAAATAACTCGTCGATGCTGTTGTATAAGGAAGTGTTGAGTCCAAAAAGTCGAAAGTCGAGTCGAGAAGATGACAAATAGCCTTTCAATAGAAAACAAATCTTCTTATTATCGTTGTCTGTATGCAAAATGTGAGGGTGTGTCTTTTTCACATCCACATCTTACATTCGGTCGACGAGTAGAAAGAGACAACTTACATTTATTAGTTGGCGTTGACCGACAAATGCGTGGTGATGATGATCTAATACTAACATAGCAGCAATCGCTCGTTGTATTGAAGCTAGACCGGTTGTCCATACAGCTAACCTTGCTTGAAGTGTTGACGCTGGCTTAACAAATCGTTTGATAAACGGTATATGTCGACCTATGCGTCGACTTAAATTGAGCAATTTTAACAAAATAAAATAAGGTTCATGCGAAATTTCTGTTAAGGCACGTTGCATTTGTTTTAGTTCATCGTTGACTAATGAATGTAAATCCTGGATATCACTTTTGAGTAGATGATCATCTCGAAGATCTTCGAATGATGCGGAATGACTTCGGATTTCCTCATCACGAGAAGAATTATTCAAAATCTCAATACCATTATCATGTTCCTCTGTTATACTCATTTTTTTACTTTTTGCACGTAGTTCATGCCCATAACCTTCCATTAAATGTGTGTTATGAAACTCCGATATAAGCAAAACAATCGCCGTTATTTCGCGTCTTGTCTGTCGCGCGATAAACCTCATACGCATCGTTAATTCACGATAAGCTGTTGGAACAACCGGAAGTGGAATACACGTGACCAGCACAGCTAATGTTGAACCAATGGACAATGAGGCCCAGATTTGCAGCGCAAAAAACGTATCGATATTCGGTTTCGACCACCATTGTATTAATATGATACACGTCGGTACAATGGAAAATCGCCGAACAGTAACAGGTAAATCGGTATAGACAATGAGAAGAACGAGAACATTCGTCGCACCCACCGAATAATAAACATTATTTGGTAAAAAATTGATTACTAGTAGACAATAAACAGTTGCAATAGCACCACCAAGATATAAGCGAATAGCTGATTGAATTGTCGCTCCGAGCGTACTTTTAATTGCAACGATAAAGCTAACACCGAGTAAAAGCTGACCTTTGATTGAAAACGAAGTTTGAGGAAGAAGAGTAAACGCAGCGACGCACTAGACAAAATTCACATACTCTTCATCAAATGTTACTCGATCCGGTCAACTTACCGATATTCCTAACAACGTTCGAAATGCGATTATTAATCGAGCTGAAAATGCTGGTAATAATGGATGCCAGCATGTAAAACGTGGTGGTCGATGTTTCGACATAATATTCGAATGTATGATCTAAAATATGTAAACACAAGAAGAGCCTTGGATGTATTATTTGAATTACAAATCGAATTGATAATGATTTATGTTCTTCTTCCCTCGATTATATGAGTCAACAATGTTTGAAAATGAAATATGAGTCAGATCAATGATTTCTCCAAAGTTTAACATCATTCTTTTGTCCTTGAATACGAAAAAAAAGTTTTCTTTGCGTCTGAGTCATAGCAAACAGGTGTATTTAGTAATGGTGTTATCTCGATTAATTATTCCTTTCAAAATGTCATTTAATAGAAGGTAAAATGTAATAAAAATTTGCACAGATGGAGAAAAAAAACAAATCGAACGTGTATATATCAGATTGCATACTCATATAATCAAAAAAAAACAACAGCAGCATAGCGTCTATTAATATTCTCTCTTCTCTTTTTCTTTTCTTTTCGTTTCTTTTCACTTTATCACAAAGTTTTCATCGGTATCAATAGCGTGGGAACCGAAATCAATGGCTGATCGAACAGAGAAACATGGATTTGCTAAACAAGCGTTCGATAAGGTTAGTTATGTAAGATTTACAACTTATCGATAAACTACTCGAAGAGAAAAAAAAACGATAAATTTCTTCGACGATCATTAATCATTGTTAGTGTTATATTCAAAGATAAATTTTTAGTCGTGTCTAAATTCTAATCATTTAAATGTGAACCCTGGGGCGTTTTTCTCCGAACCAGACATGTCAACATGTTGTTACGTTCAGAAAAATAGAAATATTTATCTATATTAAATCTTAAAAATCTGACATTTACAACGATGAGTGTAAATACAAGTGTACCGAAATTAGGATTGACTGATGATACGAAGCAAAAAGTAGAAGAAAAGGAATTGAAAAGAATCGACTGATTACGCACGAGTTTTTCATTGATAGATTCAATCGAAATATGATGTTGGACAAGCACAGGAGGCTTTACAATGGATTAGTCAAACGATTGGCGAAGAATTTGATACAAATGGAGAAATGGATAATGTTTATAATCAACTACGCGATGGACGGAAACTTTGCCAGTAGGATTTCAGAGTTTAGAAAGAATACTCTCATGTTTTTCTGCTTAGATTAATGAATAAAATTGTACCGAATTCGATCCCGAAAGTTAATAGTGGTGAGTTTATTGATGCGAAAAGATTTCCTCGGGATTGAAGATGTTTGTAGGTGAAAATAATTTTAAATTAATGGAAAACATCTCACGCTTTACTCAAGCTGCCCGTTCGTATGGATTGTCGGACTCGGAGACCTTTCAAACAGTTGATCTTTACGAAAAAATGAATCTGCATCAAGTTGTTCTCTGTATTTTTGCGCTCGGTCGTAAAGTAATCCAATATTGTCCTATGTAATTTCTTTCAACTAAAATATGCGTTTTAAGGTACAAAAACAAGGCATGCAAGGTTTAGGTCCAAAGGAGAGCGAAAAGAATCAACGGACATTCTCCCCGGAAACTATTATACAAGGAAATACTGTCGTGAGTACTCAGTATGGCTATAACAAAGGCGCAACACAGTCCGGTATTAGTTTCGGTAGTACGCGTCATATGTAATTAGTACATTTTATCGCATTTTGCCCTTCTGCTTGATTGAATTGATTCATTTGATGTAGTTTTTATTTAAATTTCTCTTTTATCTCAATGTAAGCTGATATATTTATTACAAAAACAAACGACACAAACTTTACACTCGATCAATAAATTCCTTCTTAAAAATCAAGTCGAAAGCTGAGCTTACTTGAGCAAATCAGTCTTCTGTTATGAGGAGATGGATGACATATATCTAACTGGTTATTATAAAGACAAATGAGTAGACAAAACATATAACCGGTTTCTTTTCTTTTTCTTTTCTACATATAACAAGATTTTACCTCACTATGGGATAAGAACAGACGTCCAATGATGCATATAATCTTGACATTATGTAAGAAAAATCTACATCAATCGAGTACAATGTCATGATGGTGACGATGAGAAGTCTATAAATGCCAAGAACGAGACTGAAAAAATCGAAATGATGCTCAAAATCTTTGAAACGAAGAAATTTACATAAAATAATGGAATTGAATTTTTGATTATATTATTCAAAGTAGTCCAAAAAGTTCAATTCAATAAGATTTGAGTTTTTCAACCGATATTTACATTAAGCCACGCACCAACTTCGCTACTTGATTAAATCGTCACATTGTCCAGCTATCAACACCATGCAGAAAAAGTTGAATGATATAAGAAAATTAATGATTAATAAAGATAACATCAACTGCAAACATCATCATATCGACGAATAGGACTCAGACAGAAGATTACAACTAATATCATCTTAATTCGTATCAAAACATCCATACCGCAATTAGATTTAAAGTGACTAAAAGGAGAATATACGTTGATTCTATAATGTATATGAGGATTGCTCTATTGATGAGTCATCGGTAGGTGTCAGTGGAGTCAATTCATTGATCAATGCGGAGATGGACCTCTAATTTCTCTACAATGTGAAGATATGCGATATATTATTGAAAAAAACTAGAGACATTGGTCAGCAAAGAGTATTCAGCATTTTGTAAAAAGTGGGTTGATAGAATTGTTTTTCTTTTATTTTATGTTGAGCGGGCGTCTAGTGGGTTTTGCTTGTGAAATGGAGGAAATAACGACTTTCCTGTTTGATAAAATGATATAAATGACGAACATTCAAAGCAGATTAAAATCATTTGTTGTAATTTCAAGTACAATTACGTTATATAACGAAAAACAAGGTAAGAAATTATTTTTCTCACTATTTTGCTTTCGCCATTTTCGATTGACATTCATCAAGTGCAATATAGATGTGTAAACTAAGTCATGCGCTAAAAGATCATAGACTCGCATCAGTTATGGCAATGATAGTTGAATATACCAAACTTATTCTTCTGACATATTCGTTCTTGAATGTTCTCAGATTGAATAAGGACATTCATGACTAAAAGGAATCATTTGCAACTAATCACTGACTGAGTACGTAATGTACCTTCTAATCATATTTTCTCGATTATCAGGCAAAGCGCTCATTTCCTTAATCTGTTAGGATCCATCATCATCTACACCGTTCAATATATGAATGAGTTTTCAACATATCAGTTTCTTCCTCATTGACGCAATTCGACCAGTCAGCCAAATCAAACCAGCCGATTTACTACAAGAGCATAGAAAATATTTGAGTAAACGCAATCGTAACAGATTAAAATAACACAACATATTGCGTTCTCATCTGCCACGGCTGATGTAAATTTTAAGTCCATACACTTCTATAAAAAACCTATATACCACACAATGTCTAATCACTAACATCAAACTCATCAACAAAAATACTTTCCTACATTTTCGCATCATCCACCATCCAACAAATGTCATCTATCACAAACTAAACACAACTTCTGTTATTCTTTCATGAATATCCATCCAAAATCAAAACAGACACATTTCCTTTATTAAATTGACAATCGCTACAATCCAAACCACGTTGTGTGTGTGTGTACAAAGAATCTGTTCGTCAACATCGATGACGATATATTGCTTCAGACTGTCAGTTGACATTTTACATAGATCTTCAGCAACCAGTCGTCAGTCAATCACTGTTTTACCTAACTTGATTATCGATCAAACGATGGTGTGAAAGTAGATTATGCGATTCTTCTTTATTTTGCTCTGGATGTGATGACTGTATCATTAGTCATTGCACACCTATGGGTTATCTGTCAAAGCCATGAGACAATCAGATCAATACTTCAACTGACAGTCTCATAGCAAAGAAACAATTTGACAAGCACGATCTCATTAGCGGCTACTAAAATCCTTCTTTTGAAAGAAGTTTTCATCAATTTTTTCTCTTGTCTTTCTAACTGTCACCAGTTTTTTCCGTCTTTATATTTACAAAGAAATCAAATCTTTCATTAAACAAGTCACGAATCCTATGAACTCAACGTGACAATGACAATATTAGTACTAAGAAGATTATTCTTTCCTTTATCAATATCACTTCAGTTTATCATCACAAATCTCGGGATTGTCTTTGACACGATCATGGTCTTTGCATTCTACAAAACAGAATCTGTTCTTGTTTTCTTTTCTCAAGCTATCCTCTCTCTCTCTCTCTCTCTCTCTCTCTCTCTCTCTCTCTCTCTCTCTCTATGTGCGAGCGATAACGAGGCTGAAGAGAAACATTTGCTGGCATGTATCTCAATGGCACAAGCTAAGTCATTGAGAAGAGGTGGCAAAAGTCAACATCGGTAATCCGTTTGCTATCATAACTAACAATGATAGTTTTCCTCGCCTCAAACATCATTAGAATGCAACCACACACCCACACACACACAGAGACATATTACAAAGACATAGTTCAATTGAAACACCAGGAGAATGTCAACAATTATCGTTGTATATGTAGGAGATAATTGGCACACTTGACAATATGTGTTTTATCTATACGGATTGAGTCTTGCAAATCTTTCTTCTTTTTCTCGATTACATCAAGATCTTCTTCTTCTTCTTCTGTTTCTTCTTCTAGTTCTTCTCTCTCGTTGATTCGTGTGACGTTCGCGCGCGTTATGTCAATTTTTGTGTTTTCCGATCAAAATTCCAATCTTGTCTTTCACTATTCTTCTTTTCTTTTCTTTTCTTTTCTTGATCCTGTTCCATCATCCTCATTGTATAATAACAGACATAACGAATTTAACATCTCTTTGTCTTTTTCTAGTGAAAAGCCAATTGAATTAGCAGCTTTTCTCGGCACAAACTCGATCGATATCGAACAAAGTATCGTTCGCGATCTCATCGTCTTTGTTATTTTGTGGTTGATGTGTGTGACAAGTGGAAAAGTGGTTTGATGGCAACATCAACTCACGTACGAGGAATTCAGGCGATACATGTTCGAGATCCTTCGTATCGACCTGTTTCACTAAAATCGTATCCAAGAGCGTTGAATAATGAATCGATGTCGACTGGTCGTGTTCCATTTTCAGCAATTCGTAACAGTTCCATGCCAGCTCCCACATCTTCAAGTGGAATTATCAAACCAATTCCAATCACGGAAAAAAGACAATCATCAATTATCAGTCTTGGATCTATTCTTCCCCGTCGAAAAAGTCTACAAACAACAGCACTTGCAACACGAAGACAAAGTCTATGGATGAATCTTTCGAAAAATGCCACATCGTCAACTAATCCACCACCTCTACTTCTTCCACTTGCACAAGATCATTCAAGTCTACTACGAAAGAAGATCTTACGTCTCCTTCTAGTCTTCAGTTATCTTCTCTCCATATCCATCTTTGGCATCGCATTAGCAACTTTCTACGGATTGTTTTGGTCGGGCTACAGCTCATCCCAACCAACAAATATTCTCGATATTCGCATAACAACTCCATCATCATCATCATCTTCTTCATTTCCATCCAACAAAACTTCACAAACAGAACATGTAAGTTGAGAAATGAATCAGTCAATCATATTCCATATTTGACACATCTCTCTTTTTCTCCTCTCCACAGAATTTATTGGACGAACATCCATCCTAACATGACAACAATCGTTCGAATATCGATGAAATCATTCATTGATCGATTCGGAAGAGTGAGATTTGTATTCATTCGTGTCTACCGTTATCAACGAAGAAAAGGGTAAGTGACATGAAAGAAGAGAAGTATACAGTTTGTGTATCTGTTTTCTGTTTTCTCTTTCATTAGATATGTGAGAATAGATAAATTTAATGATGTTAATTGAAAGTTTATGTTGTGTTTCACAGCATGTGTCATCATTCGGTGATGTTTCTTTGTCTTCTATGTCTATATGTTTGTACTTCTTTTTGTTTCTTTTTGTTGATGATTGCAGAAAATAACATGTGATAGAAACAGAAGATCTGTTTGATTTAATCTGTTTTCGCTTGTGTGCATTGAGGAATGAAATGGTCACAGTAGGCGGGTTTTTCGTGAATATACGAAGTGAAGTGGGAAATAGATAGAAATAATGAGAAGAAGTTTGAAATGTTTGGGTGAAGAAAGAGTGATTTGTTTTTGTTTTAACTCGATATGACAGAGTGTGAGTGTGGGAGAGTGAACACATCTGAATGAAATTTTAATGAGATAAAACTTGTTTGTTTGTAAGAATGATCAAAAGTGAATTGTTGTCAGTTGATGGTGTATTTTCTAGAAGAAAGGAGCTTTCAACCATAGGGTATCCTTTATTTTGATCTAGGTGACATAACAAAAGATATGTTGAATGTTTAAAAGCATTCGGATAGAAAACACCATAGGAATCTAACTAGAACTCCAAGGGCCTACTTTCTTTTAGTTGTAGGAGATGTGACGATCAATCAAATTAGCTTCAATGACTTTGTTATCTATTACAATCAATATATTTGAATCGAACAATTCAAACATTATGTCTTCATAAGTACCTAACTACTTGAGAATGACATTGTCATTTGAATATGTTCCAGTGAATCTGGTCCACTTCGATCAAAGCACAGCGTGATGCATCGTTGAATAAAAGATTTTGACAATAGAAGATAAGATTTCTCAGTTACACATTTATTCATAACTATTTCTCCATTCCGTGTAGAGGTCCTTGTACAAATAAAAATTCACTAGTTAATCGTGTTGGAAACAATTTCCATGTTCCCGTAGAAGTTCACGATGACACAAGAGTCAATAAAGTGTGAGAAAGAACACTCTCGGTATCAGTTTGCACATCTCGTCGTAAATTACACATCGGAATGGAAATGAAGAAATTTGCATTGATATACAGATTATGTCAGTAGTGATCGATAGTTTTTTGCTTAAATTTATGTAAACTTAACAACAGAGACAAAAAGAACAATAACCATCGTTTAAAAACAAACCGAAAACACCAATAAGGATAATAAATAGAAGGAAGAAAAGTCATTTTTTGTGGTGTAGTACTATATTGAAATAAATAATAAAAGAAAGAAGGAAAGAGGCATCGAAAAAGTCTATAAATATGTCGACTGAAGAAAAATAAAGAGAAAGCTTTAGACATGTTGCACAACACCTGAGCACGTCGAACATATGTAGAAATTTTGATCAACAAATGCTAACTTGACAGATGAATCCTTATTTTGCACGACGGAAATGTTATTCTGTCCTAATTCTTTGATTATCGTTAGTATCCGTGCTTTCGTCTCATCAGTAAATTGAGGTAATAGATGATGGTTTGTCTCTAATTGGCCTGAAAATACAATTAGCTCAAGAGATTCTGTCCGGACTGGAAATTCTCGTTTATTTACCATTTGAGTTCGATTGATTGACTGGAATATTTAAAGTTTGAATCATTAACGTTTCTAACTGTGAAATTTTCTCCTAGAATATCAAAGAAACCGATGATAAAGTGACGAATTTGTACAAAATTGAACCTGTAAATGACATTTGTCTTGTGTCAATTGTGAAATACAATCATCCTTTTCTTGATAACGCTTCTGAAGTTGTTCACGTTGTTGTTGATATAAACGAATATAATCACCGATGGTGTCCGTTTCGTTTTGTAATTGAAGAATCACATGTTCGAGATGTTGAATTTGATCTTTCAATCCAATATTTTCATGCATAATTTGTTGATAAGTTTCCTGAAACAAAACAAATTTCCGTGTCAGAGTTTTTCTGAAGTAAAATATTAACTTACGAGAAGTTGAGTTGAAGTTTCGGAATTGTGAGTCGAGTCTGTGGATGATGGTGGTGAAAATCTTATTTCATTGTTAGTTTGAGTTTCTTGTTGATTAATCGATTTCGATTGAATCTGTTCGAGACGTTCATTCAATTGTTTATTCGATTCTTCGATAATTTCAAGCTGATTTTTTAGATTTTTTGTATATTCTTCGTCATTTTTTTCGCTTGGCGAATCTTTCGATTGTTTTAATTCTGTGATTAGTTCGTCTTTTTCATTCATTAATCTAAATAAATGAAATGTATCCATTTCCATATCTATTCGAATGAATTACTTGGTCATTTGTTCTAATTTAACTCGAAGGTCTTCATATCGATTGGACCATTGATCAATCGCATTTCGAAATAATTCATTCTGCTGTTGAAGAGTATCATATTCAACTACAGAACTTCGATCATTTAATTTCATTTCATTTTGTTCATCTTGAAGTATTTTATTCGCTTGTGTTAATTGATTAATCTACATTTAGCAAAAAAAAACATGAAGATTTCCGAAAACATCACGAAGAAGAAGAAGAAAACCAACTTGATTGGTCAAATCTTGAATATGGTATTGCATGTCGGCGTTGTGCTTCTGATATTGTTCATTATCGGAACGAATTCGATTGAGTGATGAATGAAGCTGGATAGAAATAAAAAACCATAAAGAATTATTCGTTGCAATCCAACTCCTTACCTCTTCGATCTGAGTATCTTTCAATGTGATAGATTGTTGTAAATCTTTGATGTGTTGTTCCACCTCTGATGTTTCGGTGTTCAACTAGTTGAAAACAAACGAAAGATTTATGTTCTGATGGAAAATTGTGTAACAAACTTGAGATTGGATTTTCAATTGTTGCAATTCGGTATTTAGTTGATCGAAACTGATTTGTCGATCGTGAAGTTTACCATTGAGTTCAGTGATAGTTTGTTTAAGATCTTCGATTAATTGACTAAAATGAGAAAATCTTGTTGATATTTTATGAGATTGTTCGAAGAATCTGCTCACCTTTGTCGGATATTTTCGATTTTCAATCGATCATTTTCTTTATCGGATTCTTTTGCTGCCTGAAAAACTTCAATAAAACTCATTTGGTTATCAAAATGCTTCGAACCATTTCTCGTTTTTGTACATTCGATGTCGAATTTTGAATTTCTTTTTCTAATTCTTGAACGCGTTCACGCGATGCTTTCAAACGTCCATACAATTCATCCATTTCACTCTGTTTTCGTTCTAATTGTTTAAACGATTGAGTTAACTTTGCTGACATATCACTTTTGTCTGCAACTAAGATTCCTATGGTTTGCATATGCATCTATGTGAACTGATTGGCACACACAGGTCGTAAAACTTTCGAAAAATGTTTACTTCAAGTTGCTCTTGTAAATGTTCGTTATCACGACGTAGTTTCTGTTCGGCATCGACTGAAGTTTGACTGAATCGACGAGACTAAAACGAAATTTGTCCATTGGAAATCTTTTTTCTCGTATGTGATGTTTACCATGTTACTTCCATCGCTGGACAAACGTTGACTTTTGTCTTGTTTTGGATTTTCAATCACTACGCCATATTGATGTTGTTGATCCTGAACTACGCGCATGAAGTTAGTGCCGATGTGTAAATATGCTTACTAGTGGTCTTTCGAAATTCACATTAGGAAGTTGTGGTATGGCTTGATAAGCTCCATTGAGAGGAAATTGTTGTTCATTCATGAAGTTCGGAATACTTTGTGGTCTAAACAGAAGTTTCTATTTGATTTGAAAGATTGAATTCACTTACATCATGTTCTGATGCATCATTGAATCAACGGATGGCTAAAGAAAAGTCAAATTATGAAAAGTAGACTGAAGAAAAAAGAGATTTACCGTATTAGATGGATGAACATTATTTTCGTTCGGTTCGGGTAGATTTGGCTGTTGTTGATCTCGAAATTTTTTCAACTTTCGCCGAGCATTCGCTAAATTTTCCTGTTTTTCTTCGTCCACCATGATTTTTCTGTTCAACAGATAATCGAAGACACCAAATTTGACTTGACAACTGATCGTAGTGTTAAATCAAAATTTTGATATTAATGGGTACTTATTGGACTGAAATAATGGATCTTATCGTGTCGACAGGCGTCGCTGTTCGACATGACCGATAACAAAAATTAATTATTGGTCAAACATGTAGCATAAGGACGAAAGAGACTTATGCTCGGATTGGCTATTCTATTTACAGTTGTTCAATTCTTTTTCTTCATCTTTATATCGTTTTGTTTATTTTTTTGTCCGTTGTGTCAGGAAAACAAACCGCATTGCAAATTTACCTTCTTGAACAAATCCAATTTGCCAATCAACAATCACTTTTCCTTTTAGAAGAATGCAAGAATTTTTCTACTGAATTTCTTTTTCTACTGAATACTGACTGATGGCTTCGTGCATGTATCGTGTAGGCGGTAAGGAAACCGTTCGGAGCTGATTTAGACCTCGAGCAATGAAGTGTTCGTTTAGATTATGTCTACTTTGAAGGAAATCCAACGGAACCATATCTAATTCGACGAATTGAAGAGTTGAACAAAGTACGTCGAGCTTTGCGAGAGGAGCTTCGCGAGATTTTCATTCTTGAATTTTAGACTCCGAATGGTAATGTTGAAGCACGTGTGGCTTGCTTTTATCGTCGTCGCGACATATCCTCGTATCTAGTCAATCAAGTTGATCGCTTAAAAAGCGACGGTACAGAAAAGTTCTTTATCAATTGTCCTGAAAATGCCCTCGCTTTTTTCGTACAGGTCCGTGGGAAGATGATGATGAAATTCCAAATGATTCGTCGAGTACGAGTGGACAACAAACGGAATTATCGGATACTCAAAAACATCAATTGCGCCATCGAGAATTGTTTTTAACACGACAAAATGAAACATTGTTAGCGACCAATATCCGTGGGAAATGTTTAGTGACGTTACATAATGAAACGGAAACATTTCTGTCGTATGTTAATTCTGAGGTTAGTCTTTTTCTATCGAAAGAGCTCCAGAATGTTCATTCCACTATTCATAGGACCTCTTCTTTTATCAATTGGTTTATGATCCAAATCAAAAAAGTCTCAACGCTGATCGAGGCGAAATCCGTGTTGGTGGAAAATATCAAGCTGATGTTCCAGCTCAACCGATTTCGAACGATGGAACACAGGGTAAGAGAAATCTAACGATCCTCATCGTCAATGCATTCTTTCATTACTAAAGATAATTCACCCTCGAGAGAAGATCTAATTTGGGATGCAAATGGTGGTCTAACAGAAAAACAAATCGAACAATACTTGATTGTCGCAAGGTAAACAACAGATCGAAGCAAACAAAATATTACTTTGGTTTTTAGATCCATTGGCACATTTGCTCGTGCGCTTGATTGTCCGACCGCATTGAAACATCCGAGTCTTCATATGAGTGCTGCGTCCGCCTCGCGTGATGCGACATTGGTAAGCAGAAGCCTACTCTAATCATTTATTCAACATTTGTTTTCATTAGTTTTTTGCCATGGATGCCCTACATAAACATCACTATGACTTAGCTTTGGCTACGTGCAGTTTAGTACCAAACACCGGTCCGATTCTTGTTAAAGATCAAATGGAAGATTGGTCGGCAGCGGAAGCCAACTCTTTCGAAGATGCGATTGAGAAATGTGGAAAAGATTTTCGCGAAATTCAAAAAGAATACGTAAAAACGATGATTCCACATGAAAAAAGAAGCTTCATTCTTATTCATCTTTGTTTAGTTACCATGGAAGAGTTTGAAAGGCATTATAGAATATTACTACATGTGGAAGACAACGGATCGATATGTTGTTCAGCGACGACTGAAGTTAGCTGAACAAGAAAATAAACTCAAACAAGTCTTCATACCAAATTAGTTCGTAGTCAAAAGTTTTCAAGGGGGACGTTTTTGAAAAAATTATTTATTTAGCAACAAAGCACATCAGTGTCTCCTTCCTCAACGCCCACAAAATGAAAGCAAACCGTGTGAATCATGCGGAAGTACGTCAAATCAACCTTTTTTCCAAAATATTTATTCTAAACGTATGTGAGTGTAGCGACTTCATCAGCTCAATGGTACCAATGGAGTTCTGCTCAACCACATACAAGACTTTGTGCTGAATGTTGGATTTACTACAAAAAATTAGGTGGTTTGAAGTATCCGAAAAAAAGTGGTAAGACAATTGAAATCAATACATTCTGTATGTAACACATGATTCGTTTTTTTTCAGGTCCGGATCGACGACAAGGTTTGTAAAGATTTATGTTAAATTCATCTGCAAACATTCGAATCGAATTATTTTAGAGCGTGCTGCGAATATCAACAAATTGGTTACCTATAAATGTAATATCAATGGTTGTGAAAAGGTAAATATTGATTTGTACTTGAATTGTTAAACATCTTCTTGTGACTTTCAGGAATGCAAAAATAAATCTGCCCTTCATCGTCATTACGCTCTTACACATGGTACAGCATTTCGATCAGGCAGCCCTCGACCATTATCCAAACCACGCAATACATTTTCTTTGTATACAACACCGTTATCACGTGCTGTTCGTTCATTGTGTTCAGTTCGTCATCTTGCGCGTACTCCATTATCTAGTATTAATTTAAGCGAAGCACTTCAGCAATGGGAAGCTTATACTAAAGATAAACCATCGGTCGATATTCGAAATATTTGTACGCGTCTCCATGAGATTTATCGCGAGAGAAATGAAAGCAAGAAATCGAAACATTTAAGTGACATCTTTCCTCGAGAGAATGAGAATGATTCGAAGAAAACATTTGACGAAATTATGCCTCAATTTGAAGAAAAACCGAAGAATGATAATGAAACGGATTTACCCGAACGTTATCCAAAGATGCGAAACGATCCAGGAGATTTCTATGCTCAATTTACCCATTTAAATTTGAGCATCATGAAAAAACGACCTTATGAATCAAATGAAAGTTCAAATGAAGGTAAATTGCAATTTTTCGTCTCACAATAAACTCATTGATCTTTCAAGGTCCATCACCAAAACGAACATTGATTAGTCGACAAAATTTAATCAAAACCAAGTCACCTGTAATGTGCACCCGCTCAGTCAACCTTATCATTCTCACCGTGTTCTTTCATTTCTAGGGCGCTCCGAAACTATCGCGTTCACGTGCTTATACCGTTCCATTTGTTGATCGTAAGTTCATTGTTTCAATTCGATACATATATATAACAACGATTTCTTCTTTAGCACCCGATGGAATCTACCTCCGTGTAACAAAAGATATCAAGTAAGATTGGTTTTGTATTGAATTTGAGTATCTAAACGAGATAAGATCTTAACTTACTTTGAATAGTATCCTTTGCGAAGGTCATAGAAATATTGGAAGACTTACACAATGAATTTGACTGATATTTCTCTTATGAATGTTTAGACGTTTACGTAAAGAAATTCCTCAGAAGGAAATTCGTCGCATTGCACGCGCACCTTGGAAGAAACTCAATACCAATTTTGTCTCGTATGTTGATGATGATATAGTTGTGCTTGATTAAATCAACGTGCATCTGTACGGCTTTTTCTTTTCGCTGTGTATATAATACATAATCAATTTGTCTCTCTTTTCGGATCGGAACGAAACAGAAAAGGATCACAGAAAAAAAAAAAGAATTTTTGTTGTTGTTGTTGTTGTTACTGTCATTGACTTTCTCTCTTTCTCTTTTCCCTTCGATATTGAAATTCTATGTGTAATGATGAGATGATCAACTATTACTTCTCTTTTTTCTCGTTTGTCTAGATCTTTTTTTGTCCAAAATAAAAATCAATCAGAAAACCTATTTCATGATTAAATGTCTTTCGATTACATATGCTTCATGTACATGTGTTAATGTTTTTGAACATTGAAACGATCTGCTTGAGTGAACAATTGAGTCTAAATGATGATGATGAGGTGAAGGACTTTTTTATTTTCAATTTTCTTTGTACGAACACGCTTGAGAAAGAGAGTGTTGAAATTGTATACGCATATTATACGTACATTCATTAAACAGAGACTGACAAGTAGGAAGATGGATCATTTGAATGTTCAAAAATGGGCAAGTTCTTTACGACAGTCGCCAAGAAATCTCTTCCAGGTAAGATTTTTTAGTTGTTTGTCCTGTGACGATGTCTGACATTGGTGTTATTGAAAATCAAAGACAACGATTCTAATCACATTCGATCCATGTTTTAGATATAACTTTTCTACTAATCTCATTCTTTTATTTTCGACTATTTTTCTCATTATGAACTTACTTTTTAATGTCACAGAATCTCGAATATTGTCAATTGGCAACTGCGATCACTTCTCCGCCGATTCCTCCGAAATACCCTAAACGAAATCTATCACGTCAATATTCTGTACCAACCTCACCGGAATTCAATCTTCCATCGAATGAATCATTCCCACCGACAATTCACTCGGTAAGTTACAATGATTAAAGAACGAAAAAGCGAAGTGATCAGTGTTTAATGCGAAAAAGTGGCGTCATTAAATATTCTATTGAAGTTGTTTTTTCCTTTTGTTGTTTCTCTCTAGCCACCTTTCGCAAGTGATGGTAGTGAGGGTAGACAATATGACGTTCGAAACGTATCATCGTCGTTGAAAATAAAAGAAAACAAAACAGCAAATGATGTAAGTATAGTTTAGTATATGCAAATCTAAAAATAAGTCGTTGCGTTTCTTTTTCAGAATCACAAATATTCGTTTACATTAAGTAAGAAAACAATTTACGATAACAGATTTTGAATTTGAGAGTTTAGATTTACCATCTTCGAGAAACGAACCCGATCGAAGCTTGAAACCGGTAAGACAAGAAAGAGAAGGTGAATAGAAAGATTTTATTTCCTTTTAGCGTTTTTATAAATTTGATATGACTACAAAAAGCGAAGCGAAGATAACAACGTCGTCGAATATGCCATTTCATGATACGACAAAACCGAATATTCGTACTCCGCCATCAGATCATCTGGAAACTGATGAGTTGAGTGATGCCGGCACTTATATCATCGATGACGATGTCGATGCTGTACAAGATACGAAATTCAAAGCACAATTGGATCCATCGTCGTCAATACTCAAACGATATGTCAATCAAACGAAAACTCGACATGGAACGTTTGAACTTCGTGGAGCAATTGCCCAAACGATGCATGCAGTCAATCGTCCTGTCGTAGATGCTAACATTCCAAGACGAGAATTATCCCGATCATCGAATTCTTCACCAGCATCATCATTACATTCGTTTCCTGATGATGAGGATTGGATTCATAGTCCATCCGAAATAGCAATTTCAAACAAATCTTCTGACCAGTTCTCACATACAACAACACCACCAAGATATCAAATTAAACCAGCAGAATGTTTTGGTACGAAGTGTGTTTTGCAGAAACGTTTAGATTTTATCAATTATGTTTTTCAGTTATATCGCCAACCTTTGAAACCAAGAAATATCCCGCTACAAGTGCTTCAGAACGCAAATTAGATATGCCATGGCGGTAAGATGTTCATATGCTTTGAATTTCAAGATGAAACCTGCTTCTTCTAGAGAAAAATTCGCTGCTAAATCGGCATCTACAAATAATGCAAATTCATCGACAGACAATTCTGCATCTTCCGCAATACGACCCAATCTGAATGTGACCGAAAAGCAATCTTCGACAAACGCACCTACTCGACCACATACATTATTTCAAATTAATTCCTCTGTTTCTCATTCAGAACCACCGAATTCACGCTTGACATCTTCAACATCGAATACCCTTCCTAATGATGTTGATGACTCTTTATCGAAAGTACCGATGACTAAGTCATTCTTTCTACGTCAACAACGTTCAACTGTTACTACACCGACATCGAAACCCGTTCAACCAACAAAAACATCTTTGCATCCACCATTGAAACAGACAGCAACAATTGCGTCTTCCTTGCCTAGTTCAAGTTCACAAACAAATCGAGCTGTGGAACTACGTCGTGCACGGGCACAAGCAAAAATCGAAGAATTAGCTCAACGTACCAAAAAACAGTTGCAGAAACAAGAGAGTAGCTCGAAAAATAACATTATGAGTACTTCATGGCACAGCAATGCAAATAGTTTGGGGAAAAATAATTCAGTAAATGGTCGAACGAGCACGCGAACAACTACGAAGCCAACTGTCCTTCCTGAGCGAGAGAATCTGTCAGCAACGCGTACGATTTCATCTGCAGCTCCTCCTCATCGACCCGCTTCGGCAAGTCCCAATCGACCTGAACAAAAGCTGACATTATCTGAGTATCGGAAACCTGTCCGAATCAATCAATCCAACACACAACAATCTCAACGAATGACAACAAGTGCTTTTAATCTTGGAACAGTAAGCCGATATTTTTCTTTGTTTGAATAGACGAAATTTGTTGTTCTAGGAACATTGTGACACGTTACGAGAAAATGGTCAAAGATTAGCAATAAGGTTAATTCAACTTTCATCTGGAATTTTAGAGAAACTCAAGTAAAATCTGTCTCTATTGAAAACGATTTATATTTCTTTTGAACTGCTTAGATTAAATGATTCGATCGTCGATAATGATACAACTGTCAGAGAACTACAGAAACTTGTTGAAAAATTACAAACAGTCAATCAGACATTAACCAGTACGTACATTTCAGCGACTAAATTCTTCGAAATTTTTTTGATTTTTTTCAGCAATTGATGCTGCACTAACCGGTCCGATCAATGACGATGCTTTTGTTTAATTTCCTGACACAATATTTTTTATTCAATTTCCATTTTGGCTCGAACATTTATTTTTCTAATTTGTCAATATGTTATGCTTTTTATGTTTTATATATTTCGACAACCACTAAAAGAACACTTTTTCGTCTGCTTAGTATTTGTCTCTGTGACACTGACCTTTTCATAATAATCTCTCATCTTTCTTATAGATACTTGCTAAAAATAATAAAAGTCTTTTTTTGCTCGGAGAAAACTATGCGACAGAATTGCCATTCAATCTTGAAATGGTCTTTATTAACAGGAACATCAACGATTTTATTGAAATTATGTTATGAAACTTTTCTAAGAAGTGCAATAACAACAACAAATAGATCGGCTTCAACCTATGAAAACACTCTGACCTCTTGGGCATCAACGGGAAAGCGTTCCATAGCAAGTCCTACGCGACTAGTCGATACAAAACTTCGCGATGACC
The DNA here is from genome assembly GCA_905250025.1 of Adineta ricciae. Classification (NCBI taxonomy): domain Eukaryota; kingdom Metazoa; phylum Rotifera; class Eurotatoria; order Adinetida; family Adinetidae; genus Adineta; species Adineta ricciae. The sequence continues at coordinate 192,045 of CAJNOJ010000194.1, forward strand.
TACAACTTATTGGTGCACAGATCTATTTTCGACATGGCGCTCGCACACCTCTTCATCTATTACCTGGAATAGAAGAAATATCCTATAGTAAAGAACATATCGAGTCTTATCCCTTCTCAAAATGGGATATCAAATTAATTACGAAACTAGGCAATAACGTCGTTTCCAGAGATAAGATTTCTTCAGCGAATGACATCATCGGCGATCGAGTTCGGCATCTCAAGGTAGAAATCAAACCGAATAATGAAAAGAAAACTGTTCATTTTCAGTCTTCATCAGGTGACAGAGTCGTGACGGGACAGTTGACCGCTCTTGGTGAAAAGCAATTGTATGAACTTGGAAAAACAATCCGAAAGGAAATTATCAAAGAAGATGGTAGTGGATTAATACCGACGGTTTATGATCCAAAGATTGTCTAGTATGTATAAATGCGTGTGAATAGTTATTTGACACAGTTGATTATTGCAGTTGTCGATCGACATTTATGGATCGAACTGTGGCGAGTGCTCGATCGTTTCTTGCCGGATTATTTTCATCGTCTGAGAAAGGTGATAAAATTCAAGCGAAAGGTAAATTCAGTCCATGCAGAAATAACTTAACGTCGAGAAAAATATATTAGGTGCATTTGAGATCGAAGTGCATAATTTTCCGGATGAAGATATGGTAAAGAATTCAAGTTCGAATTACATAGCAAGATAGACTTTATTTTGCGTTTTTAGTTTCCAAATTCCCATGCTTATCCAATTCTAAAGAAATGTCTAACAGCCGTGCAACTCTATTCTTCATTACACGACGATCACGATCTTAAAAAAGCTCGACAAGCTTTAATTGATCGCATTGGTAAAAAGATCGACTTTTAACTTCAAACTTATTCTCACTGATTCAAATTCATTTAGGTGTCTCCGATTATAGTGACGGTATTCTCGAATTGTACGATGATATTGTTTCAAGACAAGTTTGTTTTACTATGGTTTTTTGTTCTTGTTATTATTTCATTTGATTTAGGCACATAACTTCTCGATTCCGAAAGACTTTAGTGAATTAACGAAAGATTTCGAAGTGATGTCAGCACGTGAATTTGTTTCAATGGCGTAAATATTCTTTCCTTTGTCACATATTTCCGATGTAGAATCCGATTTAGAACATCCATTGGCTTTGATGTCTTCATACGTGCAACGTGTGGGCCTTTATTATACTTAATGAGAGAAAATTTTGACTCTATAGCGAAGAATTATCTAGAAAATAATGAAAACAAGTAAAATCAAATTTTTGTTCAATTTAAAATCTGATCAACAGACATTTATAGATCTTATCAAAAACTGTTTCTCTACTCCGGTCACGATACAACTCTAGTTCCATTAGCAATGGCACTTGAGGTAATGGATTTCCATTTGAATTTGGTTTAACAAAACAAATTCATCTAAATTTCATAGATCTTTGATATGCGTTGGCCAAAGTATGCATCTCATATTCTCATGAAATATTTCATTTCGAAAACTAATCCCAAAGAAACATACGTTGCCGTTAACTATGCTGGCGAAGTAAGTCATTCAGAAAGTATCATACATTTCAACGAATGTATTTCACGTTCTAATTATAGCCACAGATCTTACCGAATTGTGATAGCTATTATTGCCCTTATTCGACACTTATGGGAAATTTACAGAATCGTTTTGAAAAACCCAAAGTTATCAACAAACATTAGTTATTCAATAGGCAAAGACATCATTGTTTTTCAAACGTCTAGTATAATCCATACGTCTCGGTCAGAGTATTTTATTTTATTTTTTCATGTATGATATTTAATGTGTTTTTTTCAAAACAAACAAATATACTATTCCAGAAATTGCGTTAGCTTCAATAATTCAATTCATACTTCTCATCTGTACTGTAATCTACTAAACACTCCGACTTGATTTCAAGTAGTTTTGTAGACAATCCTTTTCCAAAATACTTCTCCTTTATGAAATGCAGCACTTAGATAGTGTTTCACAAATACCATTCTTTGCATAACTGTACTGTTGCTGTGAAACAAAAATTACAAATAGGATTGAGGTAATTTAGTGTTATTTGAATTTAGATGAAATATATGTTCTATCTGACGTGCTAAAATAACATCAGCATCAGTCACTACGGCAGTGACGTCAGTGCACACTCATCATCTGCAGCTGCTTCATTGTCGTTCTCTCTCTGACGTTCGGATTGAATCAGTTAAACTTCACAAATGTTTTTTTTTGTAATCAGTTTATCTTCTTCTACACCAAATTTCACCTGACTTTAACTTGGCTAGTTTATCATTGATGAAGATGACTGATGCGATTATTCACCAGAAAGAACTTGTTTTCCTTGCGTCGGTTGATGATGATAAGATGAGTATTGAAGAGGAAAGAATTTTCATTAGACCCATCGGCGATAACGATTAGTTTTGAAATTTGTTTTTTCTGTCGATAGATGGGAGCTTACCATTGATTTTTATTGGCGGAAGAAAGGAAATAAATAAATAGAAATAGAAAGAAAGTCGGTCGGCTATATCTTTACTTGCTGTCATAACGTCACTACTATCATAGATACGAGAGGAAACATTGAAAGAAAAATTATTTGTACAACGAAGAGCAGCTCTTACGAAAGTTTTTTCTTACTTTTTAGACATTACATGTAGTTTATCATATTCAAAACGCATCTTATCTCCATACGAAATGTCACCGGTACCAAACGTGACAAATGAAACAATGATATTGAGTGAAGCATCAACAACAACTGTATTCAATGGTATTTCGTCACTCGATGAATTCGATTTAGGCGGATTACCTATGCAAGAAGTCGATATTGGGTGAGTTTGATTCTATTCGCTTCCTCGAGTCGTTTTCTTCTTTCTTTTGAGTTCAGATCGTTAACCATGGACGATACTAACGCATCTGATAATGAAGAACCTTCTTTGGTAGCTGAACAGTCCGTGCCTCCGCTTACACGTTCTTCAATACCTGTGACCACAAGCGACGATCGTCGAATTCCACCGGCACAAGTTGAAGTTCGTTCTCCAGTTCCTCGATCGACTGATAATTCACATAGTGATGATAACAGCGGTTTAATTCGCACATTTTTCGGATGTTTTAAACCGATCTTTTATGCAATGAATAAATTCGGTGAGAATATCAAATCGACCAAAGATATGACAATCAATTCGTTAGTCAAAACATCAGATGATTGGGAAATTCCCATTGATTCGATTATGAACGATTTACACTTTATTGGCACTGGAATGGAAGGATCGGTCTTCCATGGCAAACTTAATGGTCAAGACGTAGCATGTAAACGAGTGAAAAGTAAAGAAGAAACGAATATCAAACATTTGAAAAAACTCGATCATAACAATGTGGTGAAATTTCGAGGTTTGTTTCGTTTATTTTTGTATTCCATTCAGTTCCAATCGTCGTTTGTCTTCAGGCATTTCAATTGCACCACCTCTATTTTATATCGTGATGGAATATTGTGCTTATGGTTCATTGTATGATGTATTGAAACGCCGTCGCGACATTCGATCATATACAAAACCTACTCAAGTTCTCGATTGGTCAAGACAAATTTGTAATGGTGTCGATTATTTACATTCAAATAAAATAGTGCATCGCGATTTAAAATCGCCGAACATACTCTTCTCCGACCAACACACGTTGAAAATATCCGATTTTGGTATTAGCAAAGAATTGGGCAATCGTCGAAGTCAGATCATGTCATTTAGTGGAACTAGCGCATGGATGGCGCCAGAAGTTATCCGAAAGGAACTTTGTTCGGAAAAAATCGATGTTTGGTAAGAAAGTTCATCCTTAGACTTTCATTCCGATTCTAGGTCACTCATTAAAATCATCAGCAGACATTTTTCACTATGAAAGAGAATAGTCAAATCGAGGCAATGTTCGATGTATATAGTAATACAATTATTTCTTATTAGATTAGGAAATTTGATCTGTAATCGATCGCAGATACAAATAGAATCCATTAGTTATATACCAATGACTCATTCTGAAATATGATCTGTTTGCTTATAGGTTATTGTTTTATTTAGTTCATGCTTATTTTAGGTCTTTTGGCATTGTTCTCTGGGAAATTTTAACTTGTAATGTACCATATGATAATATCGATCCAAGCGCAATTGTATGGGGTAGGTATATCAAATACAATCCCTTATAAAGCACTTGGATATTTCGTTTAGGTGTAGGTAAAGGTAGCTTGACACTACCCATTCCCGCTTCTGTGCCCGAGGGCTTTAAATTACTAATGAACATGTGCTGGGATCAACAACCATCGAGGCGTCCATCATTTCCTGAAATCACCAAACACCTTGACGCGCGCAAACCTGAGATAATCCTGTTTGAACAGGAACAAGAGTACGCGGAATTAACACGTGTATGGTCAATTGAAATCAATGAACAATTATCGAAATTTCCTACCATTGACATATCATCTACACTTCGTATGAATCATGATGAATTGTTGAAAAAACGTCAAGAAGAATTACAACATATTGTTGACATCCGTACGCATTATCAAAAACGTGTCGAACAAGTTGATACATTGTACCTCGAATTAAAATCGTTCATGATGCAATTGGAACAACGTGAACGTGTAATTAAAGAGAAAGAACATCTTCTAAAAATTAATACCAAAAAACCAACAATAAATCCTATATCCGAAGCGAGAAAGAAATCGTTAGAACTTATTAAACTTGCTACGTCAAATTTAAATGATCCGATGCATTTATTACTACACAAAAAACGAAATACGAAAAAATTTACTTCTGACCGTAAGTTGAACGAGTTTTGATGTCCTATCTCACTTTATTTCTTGAATAGTTTCCCATAGTCAATCAACTCCAATGTCACGCCAACCGAGTTTAACAACAACGAATCGAAATTCTAGCCATTCGAAAAGTCCTTCACGACGTCGAAAACTTTCCAACAGTCGTCGAACTAATACGAAAATTGATAATCCAGACCCGCGACGACCATCCGTAACAATCACCAATGGTGCGAATACAGTTGTATATATTGCAGATCAAACAACAGAAACAATACCGGTGGCTACTTCTTTACCAACAATATCAGCCGAAATCGAATCGAAATCAAAAGGGCATACTCGCGAGTTAAATCCGAGAAATCTCAAACTTGATTTACAGGATTCGAAAACAGCATCACTATCTTCATTAAATCGTCAGCGATATATGCCTGATTTTTCCATTCCGCCTCGAAAATCATCAAGCAGTGGCCCGGAAGATTTCGATGAATATCGTCATCGGACATTATCTCGGCAACGTCCACGGCGTCGCATGAATTCGGCAAATAAAACGCGTTCGTCTTCAGTTAAATCGACTGATCATCTTCCATCGGAAGCAAATGAAACATCACAGCCTATTACACACGCCACATTACAATTATCACCAACCACTCAACGTAAATTAACAAAGCACCTTACGTATACATCTTCTGAAGAAGGCGAAGTCGAAGAAATACACAGCGATAATTTTGTTCTCGATGATGAAAAACATCGCGCTAAGCATCAACAAACCAATGGAAATTTTTCGTCCGAAGGTGAAAATTATGGAGATAAGTCAAATGAATCGTTTTCGAAAAATGAGGGTAAAACTGCTTAGACTGTTGAATGTTTTATTATATGAGATATTTTAGGTATGCTTTCAGATGAAGGTGGCCATGTTTCTGATAATCGTCCTGAATCACGTGAATCAATGTTGAACGGTGAATACGTAGAAGAAGAATGATGAAGGGTTTTTCCATCGGAATTCTTTTCAATCAAAATTTTATCTGTCCACCGTCGACGAAACGTCGTTTCATTCAATTCATTTGCTTACAAATCTGTTATGTTCAACAATCCATTCTTATTTTTCAATTGTAGTTTTGTTTTTGTTCTTGTTATTTCGGGAAAAAAGAAAGGAGAATTTTTCTTGAAATGTGTCCATGATCAGTGCTAAATCGTATTAATTCGCTTGTGTGTTTCGTGTAACGCAATATCAGGTCTACGTAACATTAATCGCCTACTTTTTTTGTTCCGTTCTTGAATAACAGTAAATATGTTATGATCCATCGATTATTTTCATTTATCTTCTAGATTCGAAATTTACTATGACAGAAAGTATTTCCTCCGTCCAAGAAACAGTTGTTAATGGTGATATCGTCACCACAGTCACGGAGACTAAAACAGTATGATGGATTTGAATTTTTGCTCAATAAATATTTCTTTTTTTTTACAGTTGAATCCAGATCATACAGTCACGACGACAACAACTATCGATAAAACAGACCAGTAAGCGCCTTTCGACACATCAATAAACAAAAGCATAGCTTTGATCTGTTTTAGTGCCGATGAAGATAATCATGTTACAACAATCAATCAAACAACATCAACGCCATCGCCGGATTTAGACAAACAAATAATTCGACAAATTGAATATTACTTTAGCGACGTCAATATGCTTCGCGATAAATTTCTCAAAAATGAAGTGATTAAAGATGATGGTTGGATTCCCTTGTCCGTTTTGACAACATTTAAACGTCTTCAATCATTAACGACAGATTTTAAAACAATAATGGATGCCTTAAAGAAATCTATATCAGGTATCCTACAATTACATGAAACTGAGGACAAGATTCGTCGCCATCCAGATCGTCCACTACCGAATAGTCATGCTGAATTAGAATTAGCATTAAAAAATCGTACTGTTTACGTTGAAGGCATTCCTAAGACAGCTGATGTGACATTAGACAAACTACTTCACTTTTTCGATAAATATGGTTCGACCGATAATATTCAAATGAAAAAACAACCCAAAACAAAAGATTTTGCTGGCTCGGTATTTGTTGTTTTTCCTAGTGAAGAAAAAGCGCATGAATTTGTGGAGAATTCCAAGAAAACGCCAGTTAAATATGATGATGGATCAATTCTAGAATGCTCTTTGCAAGATCAGCTAACAAATCGAGGAAAAGAAAAACAAGCGAAGAAAGAAAAGAAACAAGAGGAATTAGAGAAAAAAACAAATGAACACTTAGAAAAATTAAACAATGAAAACTGTCTTGGTGCTCTCATTCATCTTGCCGGTAAAACATCGAAAGTAATTTCATTGTAAGAGTTGCTTGTTTATCATAATTCTAGGCATGGCTGCTAGTGCATCACGTGAATTGATCAAAGAGAAATTTCTTCCGTTTGCAAAAATGCCATGGATTGATTTTAATCGAGGCGATCCCGAGGTAGTATCGAAGTTGCTGTTTGAAACGTGGAAATTAATTCTAATCTTCTTTCAAGGCTTGGGTACGATTGAACGAAGCAAATACAGCGAAAGATGTTCTAGAAAAAGTGCTAGCAGCTGGAAATGGAAAATTAGTTATCGGAGATAAGGAAGTGACCAGTCGAGTTGTTGAAGGTGAAGAAGAAGCACGATTTTGGAAAGAAGCAAATGAAAAACGAGCTGCTCAACGAACTCAAAAAAACGAACGATATTCTGGAGGAAAGCGAGGTGGATTCAGTAAAAAGAAACGGCGTGGTGGACAGAAACGAAAAAACAATCAAAGTATATTATTTTATCAATCACACGTACGGAAATACTAGGAAACCTCTGATTGTGTTTTTCTAGATCAAAGCAATGAGTCAGATGATGATGATGGCGCATCCAGTGAATCAAATTCAGCAAAGAAAATGAAAGGTGTAACTACAGATTAGATCGTTTGTTCTTTTTGTGTAATGAGATTAGATCATCTTCCTAAGGAAAATGTTGTTTGTTATGATTTTTCTATCATGTTTAAGAAAAATCAATTGTTTCTTCATAAATAAATCATGTTATTGTGTGCATGATGGAACAGAATCATTTCGAGGATGAGAGTGTGACCACTTTCCTTAGCTTTATATCTCTATCTCTTAGAGAAAATCACTAGTCTTCTCTGAGATCGACTCTATAACAGACAAACCAAAAATCTTTTTCAATAATGAAAATATTTCAATGAAATATCTATCATTGAATGAGCACACTGTTGGATCGATTTGTTTGGTTTCTGAAATATATTAGAAATCTAAAATTGCTTTACTCGTGTAGTTTATTTAGTCGATTGGAACTTCAGTACGTAATATTTCGCATATAGCGAAGGAAGTAAAAAACTATAATAACAAGTAACGCTCATCCTTTGGATTCGCTGACCCTTTTCTGGAAGACTTTTCCGAATGCTGAACACATTCAAAGGCTTCGAAAGAGAAAAAACACACTCCGATTGCTACTAGTGCTCAACTGAATCATGGCACTATGTCACACACTAGAATGAATAGGATGCAAAAGTCTTTTTAGGAATCAGACCGATTAGCCATTTGTCAGTGGATAATTCTCCAGCACTAACTATGTTGACTGAAAAATTCATCGCTCAACGGCTAGTCAGACAGTCACTCACGGCCAACCATTGACCGTTGCCATCTGTTTTTCTATTTTCACATCACGCGCATGGAAATTTTCATAAATACTTTCCGAAGTCACTCATAGACGGACGATATACAGTAGACTTCTTGAAAAGTTTGAACATTCGCTTGTGTCTTCCAGCGATAAACCGATACTTTTCTCTCCTGCCAACAGAATGATACCTTGTCAAATATTTTCATTGAGGAATATTCATTCGTCACATCCCTTTCAAAGTTATCAGAAGCTTGGCAAGATTATTCTAAGCGTACACTTTAGGATTAATCTAGCATTTAAATGCCTAGTCGTTCGTCGACCTCCCTCCGGTCAGCCACTCACGGCTAGCCGTTGGCATGCTGTCTCTGTTATTCCTTTCGCCTTTGATCAACTTTCAAACTGAACGATTGGGTTTTCTTTTATTGTCGCTTCGACAATCATGATCTTCTATTCATTCGACTGCCCAAAGAAACTAGATAAGAAGGTCTTATTGTATGATTTGCTTCTAAACGAACATCTTTCATAGTGCTGCATGTATTCAGAATACTGTTTCTATAGTCCACACGTCTGTAGTTACTAACGAGGGAACATATTCAGGTGATTAAGCTATTCAAATCCCAACTTTTGGTGATAGATAGACCTCTATGAGGTATGAAAAACCTCAAGAGGATTCGTGCCCTCGCGCCTTTGTTCCACAGATATTGAGTTCTCAAGATGTATACGAAAAGAGACTGAAATGAAGGATGATCGTTTTTATAGAACAGTAGAGTTTTCAGGTGAAAANTTTCACCTGAAAACTCTACTGTTCTATAAAAACGATCATCCTTCATTTCAGTCTCTTTTCGTATACATCTTGAGAACTCAATATCTGTGGAACAAAGGCGCGAGGGCACGAATCCTCTTGAGGTTTTTCATACCTCATTGAGGTCTATCTATCACCAAAAGATGGGATCTAAATAGCTTAATCACCTAAATATGTTCCCTCGTAAGATGGAATTCCAACGACGGGTATATCACTTTACGAACTACTTCTACTAAATTCCCATAAAAAGACATGATGTATGTAGCCTAAAAAGCAAATATGATACTAACGTAAGCTCATATAAGTTTTTCGAATTTCTTGAATTAGAAACATCATCATGTACAATACATTAGATCTTTTCGTGCAAGTTCTTGAGCTACTATCTTTGTACGCATGACGCCCGTGAATAGCGTTCAGCTCACCATCTTCTACAAAAGATTTCAGAACAGATAAAGAAAAATACCTCCTCTGTAAAGAGGAAGGAACAAGCCCAGGCTCAGCAAATAAGACAAAATTCACCCTCAAATTCGAATTTCCCCACGTCAGAAACCTTTCGGTCTACTTCGACAATGGATGTTAATAAGTCGTGGCTAGCTAATGAAAAATTAATAATTAATTAAGCGATACTAACCTCGGATTCGTGATCCTCGACCTCAATTACCCTTCGGTCGACCTTACTCAACAACGAAGAAAATTTTCATCGCTTAATTAGCTAATGAGCTAAGTAGGATTCCGAGAAACTAACCTCCGATTCAAGTTCCCCGACCTCGATTACCCTACCGGTAATCATTTTCTAACAACTATCGATCAATTTCATTGATTTTAGAAATGCTGATTTCTGATTGGATAGGACAGACAGACAAACTTTAATCTTTTTAGCACAGCATTTAAACGCTGTACAACCCTTTCTTTCAGAAAACGGAAAAATAAACTTCATATATCTACCCATTCAAATATGCTCGTGAACAACAGATACCGTGATGCAATTAGTGACTATGATATACATCGCCTGATAAATCAACATCACGTAAAGCAACAATCATAGCAATAAATATCCCCCGATTAAAAAACTAGTTACTTCCAACAATATCATCAACGTAATGTAGATCCGAAACTCGGCGTGGTTTTTGAATGCTACCTATGACCACATCTATCACATTTATCTCTCATATCGAGAACCTTGCTTCGCCTGAAGGTAAGTCAAACAATGTTCATAAAACGGAGCAAAACATCATGCACGAATTTCCCTCATAATCCCTATGTTCAAGTGTGATGCTCACTTGCAAGTGAACACTGCCAGTTGATCACATCATGCACCATCACATCACAAATCAATCATTCTCATAATCACTCTGTTCAAGTGTGATGCTCACTTGCAAGTGAACACTGCCAGTTGATCACATCATCCACCATCACATCACAAATCAATCATTCTGAAGATCACTCTGTTCAAGTGTGATGCTCACT